>QVRM01000861.1:0-155535 GCA_003439945.1 Dermanyssus gallinae
AAAATTGATTTTTAAGTTAGTGATAGAGTTGACACAGCAGTTGGTGTAAGAAAAAATGGCCGCCTTTGTTTAGTTATAGTTCACCCTGTAACAAAACCACCGCAAATTACTTGCAAAACCATTGATCTGAGATGTTCGCTCGATAGTGTTGGCAGTTACTGAAGAGTGACGTGCTAACCGTTAACGAGTTGCCTACTAAGTCAGCGCAATCATATCGAACTCATGACCGCCATCGTGATTATCTAGGCAGATCAATGCCGCTGACTCTCAGCGGTATGATTGTCTCATCTATTCTCAATGAGCTTTGCTCAAAGACAACTCGATCAACATCGGACATCGAACCGAGAGCGATACCCCAGCGGATGACAACTATGACTAGTACCCCACTAGCACCCTATCCACCCACGCCCCTCTGCCGAGATCATGCTTGTAGCAGTCGCATCGAGGCGATTGAGCCGTCGGACGTGTTGGTTATCGGTAAGCGAGTGGTTTATGAGCGCGCACGTGAGCGTATGTAAACAGTAGCATGCACGTATGTAACAGTAGCGAGGAGCGACATATACATTTACATAAACATGCACCCCCAGCACGGAGTGTGCATCTAATCGTGCAGGCGAGATGACAAGATCGACGAGGACAAAGTCAATGAGGCAAATGTTGTATATATTTGTGGCGGCGTATCGCAATATCGCATTCACGGATGCTCGACAGATAGATCAAAATGCAGACTAACATCGCCGATAGACATAGAAACAGACAGTAAGCACCACACAGATGCTGGCAGAAATGACGCAGATGTCAACCTGCAACAAAAAGTTGACCAACGGTGGCTCGTTCAACTGTTCAACTTTGTGTTAATTGACGTTTTTATAAGTGATTGCACACATTCATTTCAAGCTCCATTAAGCACATAGCTTGTTCAAAGGCCCTTTTATGAGATAACAATATATGATTTATATACGCCAATTTCACCTATTTACAATATATTGCATCATGGTTGTATCATGTTTATATCACTTTACACCAGATACCAAAGTTTCAAGATATCGTGTATCACATGAGCTTATCACACACACACACACATACATCCCATACGGAGATCACACGGACCCAGACAGAGGACCCCGGATTGGCACCGTCATGTCGACACCACTTCTAGTCAGCCGATGACCCACTCAACAATAATAGCAACAACAACAACAATCGCAACAACAACAACAATAGCAACAACAACAACAATAGCAACAACAACAACAATAGCAACAACAACAACATTAACAAACCGAGCTGCTGGCCGCCCGAGAGAATAAACGCAAGAAGAAGAAGAAGATGAGAAAGAGGAGGAAGAAATAGAAAAACAAGATGACAATGACGACGACGACAACAACATCAATCTCTTTGCTTCCTGTCGACGTTTGGTGCCACTAACGTCCTCCTGTGTTGTGCTGTTGAACCTTCGTTCGCTAGAGGTCCGCTCTTCGTCTCCGGAGAACCACGCCAGACGTATCGAGGGAGGGTCTCATATGCCTGGTTAGCTGGCGCCTGCGAGCCCAGCCCTCTCTTGTTGGCACGGTCCTACGTGCTACTCGTGCAGATGGCACAGCTGCAGGTCGCTGTTACTTTGTGAGAGATGTGTTTCTACAACGACCGGTGCCATTGCTACTCCGACGAATGTTGCTGCTGCTGCTACAATAACAACAGCAACAACAGCAACAATAAACAACAACAGCTGCAGAAACAGACAACAAACGACGACAACAATAACAACAACAACTACAAACAAGAAGAACATTTACAACTGCAGGTGCTGTTGCTGTGTCGTTCGATCAGTTCGTGCCACTGCTGAGAGTATCCAACTACGTTTGGCTCGAGTTGCGACCTTTCCACCCAGCCTCATGGCGCCCATGCGATACCTCGGGTAAGTTTCGTGCTGCGTTCTAAACCTAGAATCGAATCGAATTGAAGCTCCTCTATTCGCGGGTAATAATGGGTGAGGAACGATTGGTCGCAGGTAAGGAGATGCGCAGCCTCCCATTGTGAAGATGTCCTGCCACGAATTAAAAACAATTGTAGGGAAGTTGTTGTTAAATCTAGATTATCCTCCGTTCCCGGCGGGCTTGGAGTCGCCCTGCAGCGTATCTTCAATGCACCGAAAGCTGGACATGTCAGGGTATCTAAGGTTTCTCCAATGATTCTTGTGGCAGCATGGCCGCTGACTCTCAGCTTATCCTCTGTTCTAAATGAATAGATGTTGTTCCCTACTTCTCTCTCTCTCATTCTGCGTTCTCACTCAATGTTGTCCCAATCTAAACATCTCAATGTTCTAAACCTGAATGGCAAGGAAGGCAAAATAAAATAAACAAACAATTATAACAAAAACAACAACAACAAAAATACACATGTCGAATGTCAAATTTGTGGCGCCCCCCATTATGGGTGAGGAACGATTAGTCGAAGGAAGGTAAATTAATCATAAATTCAGTTGCTATAACAGTGCCCTGTTAAACTTGACATGATCGATGATAGTACTAAAAGCTATCCATCATCAGCTCTCACCAAGTGTCACTCGCGCACTTGATTGCATTGTATGTGCATACCCACGCTACGTATCTATGTAATGTCTATCCATGCTAATATCAAGGTTGAGCGTTGTTCTATAATACAGTTCTAAATACAATCTCGCGTTATATCGTCGTTATAATGCCTCTTACTTCATTCACAGGTTAGTCGTAGGCAATTGGCGAGATTTTATTTATATATATATATATATATATATATATATATATATATATAAATGCTATTGTTAAAATGAGGATGCATTAAAATTGAAAGCTAAATATATATACACACAAACATATAGCTAACTCCCTGTCGCCTGATGTCGGTAGACGTTGTCGCACAATAGACGCACAACTCTTGCGAATACCGCTGTGCCAACTGTTGAATGTAGAGGCGAATATAGGCGCTTAACGAGTGCGATTCGCAATAACAACGTCAACGCTACGGATAGGTGGATACGATCGACCAGAAGAGCGGTGGCAATTATCATGGGGCTAGTGAACTAACAGGGGTGCTGCCGACGGACCGAAGCGTCCAGCGGACACCAGACTCCAGTTCCCAACGGCCGACGGAAAAACGGGATGCTCCCCACAGCTGATGAAAATACGGGAACGGAAGGGATCGACAAGGGCACCGACGAATGTAATGTGAAAGCAGTAGTAAACTGACAAGAGACTAGTGCTGACGACTACGGTAAGACTCGTCCAGCGACGACCACACAGTTCCCCACAACAGTTTCCCACAGCTGCCGTCGGCAGTCGATAGTGCTGGGGCAGCCGGACAGCCCGTAATTGTTTTGTGTTGTTGTTCATGATGTCGACGCTAAATCTCGCCGGCGGCGAGGGCAACCGTTCTCATCTTGCGTGCATGAGAACGGTCGCCCTCGCCGTTGGTTATCAGTAAGCGAGTGCTTTAATGCTGAGAGACAGTACCGTCCTCTTGCTGGCTCCACACTCAGCAACGACGACGACAACAACAATAAATTTCCTTCCCTGTTTCCTTAAACCTTCTCCCTGTTGTATCTGCCTCCAGAGGGCGCGCGTTCACCCGGTATCCCTTTTCCTCCTCCTCCTCCACCTTCGTTATCTTTATTGGCAATATCGTGGCTGTCGTTGTTGTTGTTGCTGCTGTTGCTGTTGTTGTTGTTGTTGCCGCCGTTATAACTGTCATCATGATTGTCGCCTTGTTGCAAACGAATCGAGCTGTGATCACTGCTATTATAGCAGCCAAGACCCTACCAACTGATGGCTGTAGCAGCAGCGGCGGTGGCGGTCTTGGGCGGCGACCTGTTGTAAGACCACCATAGCAGCAGCACCAATGAAGAGAGTGTCGGCATCATAACAGTGAAGGACGATCGTTGCTCCGTCCAAGATAATCATGACTACTCAACTGATGTACAGCCGCTACGAAGACTAGCTGCCGCTGCTTCTGCTGCTGCTGCTTGTGGTGGTGAAGGTGGTAGTCTTCACGACGTCGTCGTCGTCGTTGTCGTCGGCAGAAGCAGAGGCGAGGCGACAGTCACGTCGGCTCAAGATCCTCGTCGTAATGGGTCGAATACGCCGGAGTTCGGAACACCGAACAGTGCCCAAATATGAACAGTATCGACCGCTTGAGCGTAAGGAACCGCCGAGGTACGAGCTCACAGCCATCTCCAGAACCACCACCACCACTACCACCACCATCTTATTTAGCTTTACTTACCAGATACTTAGCTCGTGTGTGCTGTCAATCAATGATGATCAACTGTCAGTCAATGCTAAGCGACGGCGTCTGTCGGTACAGGCGTACATATGTGTATGTGAGGGCGTAAACCTGTAATCAGTGGAGCCATGTAGCCGCCGGCGCATCTCGATACATGGATTCGTTGTTGACGTTTCGTTAATTCCATTCATTTCATCACTACTGTGTGTCCGTTCGTTGCCGTCGCTTGTGTTGTCAAACCACTCTGTGCTGTGCTTGCCGCCGACACGTACTTGACGTACTTTCGCACCGCACAGGCTGTAGTTGCCTCGTGAGCTTCGTATATGTAAATATGATTCGGGCTCGGTGTACTAGTTCTGTACGTTGAAGTCGACCTCGGTCTTTTGCCGTGTCAGATAGATGGAAGAAACTGTCGACGCATTGACATCACTGCCGTCATTATGAAAAATAATTAAAATGATAATAACTTTTGGACTGACTTATTGCAGTGACTAAAGTGATTGGTATAGTATGCACGCGCTGTAACATGCCGCTTCTCGATTTATCTTGTGGGACAATTTTTTTCAGGACGGAGGGGATGCCGAAACGCTCGTTTAGCCACGAGAAGCTCTCGAGTGTGGTCGACATCGACGTCGAGACCATTAAGATGACAAACTACTCCGATACAGTTAAGAAGCTTGATATGTTCTACGCTCAAGGTGCGTTCTTTGATGATTTGTGCAAGACTTGGATTATATATATATATATAGAGGGTGGCCAACGACACTGCGGTAGGAGGCTCGTTGATACGCTACCTTCGGGAATCGATTGATTAATGTTTGCTAATCAAGTGAAAACGTACACAGCATACATAGGTATCACCGCGTCCTGACTACAAATTTTCGTTCACTTTATGAATATATATTTGTGTGTATACATATATATATATATATATATATATATATATATAGCGTTGGAGCCTACAACAAAGGACAAAGAATGATAAACAAGAATCAATTACTAATTCTGTTGCTAGTCCTGGCCTCTGCAATGCTGGTCCTGTTTGTGGCACCTACACCTCAGGAATATTATCTATGCTGTATATATACATTTATGCCTAGCTATACCTATACACTCGGAAATAAAAAATGCATTAAAAAAAAATCCGGATATAATTCTAAGTATTCTTTTCCGGGTCATTGCACAATATGCTACAGTCAAGAAACAGATCCTTCGCCACCAAAGCGCGACTACCGGCCTCTATCCGAAGCATTCGTCGGAAAATGTGGCACATATTCAGGACACGCTGTACTGCTCGGTCTGTGTATGGGCATTGTACCAGGCTTATCGACGGATCGATGACGACCGGGGAAAAACCTATGAGTTGGGCCAGAGCGTCGTCAAATCCATGAGAGGCATACTTTTCGGGTGGATGCGGCAGAGTCAGACAAAGGTAAGGTAAGACTGTCTATTGCCGTCGATGAATGGCAGACACGCCAACAGCCTTGCCGTTTTCTTCTGCAAAAATCTCTTTCTCCACCAATGCATCCATTCCATCTGCATGTCCTGGAGGAGTCTCTATAAACATGCAAGCGCACGCCCACACCAGCGACTATATTTTTGTAAACACTATTTTCCAATAATATATTAACACATAAACATACGTATCCATCTCTGTGATGTGACGATTGTTAACAAAACACTAACTAATTAACGTATATATATATATATATATATGAATAACTCACATTACAATATCGGGGATGTGATCTTGTGGGTAAACTATTTTCTTGTGTGAAGGTGTTTTTAGTGTTCAATATAAATTTACATATATGTAGTGTGCGCTTCTACTGATTTCAAATAGCATCACGTGCGAATCATATCTTACAGATGGAGGCGTTCAAATCAAAGCAGTGCCCTGAGTTTGCACTGCATTCGGTGTTCGACGCGAAAACAGGCAAACCCGTCCTGGCCGACGAAGAGTACGGCCACCTACAACTTAACAACACAGCTCTGTATCTGCTCTATATTGTTCAGATGATTTCGTCTGGTCTACAGATCATTTATACGATGGACGAAGTCAACTTTCTGCAGAACCTCGTCTATTACGTCGAACGGTATGAAGTACACTTAAGAAACGCTTTGTGTTCGGACCTCTGCGTAGCGTGTATACAGAAGTATTCCTCTAGCGTATTTCACAAGGTTCATTTCAATTACTAAGGTGGTTAAAGTTAATGTTATTCGATGTCAGCATTATTATAGCTCAAACGTTATTTTTCTGGAAAAAAACATCGATTGCGGGTTTATTACTATATGCATGCGATGATGATGATTATGTGTAGGGGTAGGGAATGACGTGTAGAACTCGGTGATGATCAGGGTGCATCACGGAACTATAGTAACTATATCACGGAACTATAACGCATACAAATCACGGAACTATAACGCATACAAAAATCACGGAACTATAACGCATACAAATACTTGGGAGTTATAATAGAAAACAGTCCAGATATTTTTCACGCTGAGCATGCAATAAGAAGAGAACGAGCTGAAAATGGACAAAAGATTGTAAGAAAGAGGCCTTTTTGGAGTTGCAATAGATTCATGGTGACTAAAGAGCTTTAGAAAAGCATGTTTGTGCCAACAGTGACGTACGCTAACGCTATTGTGAGTTTAGACGCAAGCATGGTAAATAGATTGGACACAATACAACGTGCAGTTGGCCGACATGCAAAGCAATGTAGGTATACATGTGCAGCACAATTTATCGAAGGGGAATTCGGAGTCTCCAGCTTCTGGGCAAGGGAAGCACAAGCTAAGATATCGTATGTAAGCCGTCTAAAAAATATAGCCGCAAGTGAGAAAGAACAAAACTGGGCGGCCGAACTGCTCACAGCAAAACTGAGCGAAAAAAAATACAAGCAAATGGGATAAGCGTCTAAAATTCCTTGAACGCAAATTTAAGTGCAATAAGATGGATTTTGAAGAACACGAGGTGCTAACAAATAAATAGATAACCAAAGATGTGAAGAAGAACATTGACAAAACAGCCGAAGAAAGGTGGAGAGAGAATATGGAGAGACAGACATCCTTGCAATTGTACAGGCAACAAAAAAAGGAATACGGCCGAAAAGATATCATTTATTCGAACTCGCAAGCGTCCGGGCTGTTCGCTGACTGTAGGGCCGGTATGCTCAACACCCGACTGCTGGCGGCCAGATACTCGGAAATTGAGAGCGTTCGGTGTAAAGCGTGTGGAAGAAGAATCCATCGAACATATCGTGCTGAAGTGCGACGAGCTAGGAGGAGTGAGAACAGTGTCCCTAGCTGAGGCATTAGGTTTCGGTTATAAACCATTATGACAAGAGATAAATGAAACCAAACTCAGGCTAGGGAAATGGCACAGATTGTAAGAAACTATGGGAAAACGCCCCGCTAAAGCAAACTATTGTATAATTAGGTAGTAATATAACCATCGTGAAAATCAAATTAATATTATGAATGCACGACAGACGAGGATATTTGTTAAAATACATATAATTATACCATAGCAATAATATACAACTATATACGAAGCCAGCAGCACGCTGTATGACATACTACACAGCGAGCGCATCTGATTCAAAAGATATTCCGCAAGGAATGGTGAATAAAACTCATATATATATATATATATATATATATATATATATATATATATATATATATTTGTGCATGTGTTTGATAGGGCATACCGCACGCCAGATTTTGGAATTTGGGAGCGAGGGTCGAAGTACAATAACGGTACGCCGGAGATTCACGCGTCCTCAATTGGTATGGCGAAGGCGGCACTCGAAGCCATCAACGGCTTCAACGTGTTCGGCGATAAGGGCGCCGAGTGGAGCGTCATCTATGTCGACATTGACGCCCACAATCGCAACCGGACTATCTTTGAAACGCTCCTTCCTCGCGAGTCCAGCTCCAAGGTTCGCGCGTGGCAAGCCAGTCACATTGATAACTTGTATTTCTGATTCGTTAATAAACATTTCAATTAAGTAGTATATATATATATATATATATATATATACACACATATGCACAAATACAGTATGCTTGAAAACAATCTTCCAATATACTTCAGTAACTCAAGTTGCCAAAGGGCACTCTTACTTTGACGCTATCTTTGGCATATTCAGTCAGTCAGACATACATACGCATGCTGCTGTATGACATACTACACAGCGAGCGCATCTGATTCAAAAGATGTTTCACAAGGAATGGTAAATAAAACTCATATATGTATATGCATAGCTGCTTGCTTATGTTTGCCCATACCTCTCATGCGCTGTGTGTTGTTTTCGAAACAGAATACAGACATCAGTCTTCTACTGGCTACCAGCTTTCCGTGTTTCGCTACACACGACGAATACCTTTACACGCGTACGAAGGACAAGATTATCCGACGTCTCGAGGGCGCCTATGGCTTTAAGCGATTTCTTCGTGACGGCTACGGTTGCGTTCTCGAGGATACGTCAAAAAAGTTCTATGATCAAGGCGAAACAAAGGTAGGTTCGTTCATTGCGGCCTCAGTACTTTGGCCACTGCGGGACATCGTTTTGCTATATATGTATATATATATATATATATATATATATATATATATAATTTTTTCTTTATGAGACCGTATTCTTTGGATGGCAAATTTAGTCAAATTTAGTTGTTTCTCATTGAGCTTAAAATTTCCATAATTATACATTTTCAACAATTGTAACGATTAAGGGCATTTTGCAGAAAAGGCTTTCACACGTGATGTTTCGGGATGAATCGTATATATATATATATATATATATATATATATATATAAGTGGGGTGTCTAATAGATATACGTGTCTTCTATGAGAATTGCAGTTGTTTGATCACATCGAATGCGAATGGCCTTTAGGGTATATTTTGCTTATACTCGACGGAATTTTTAAGAACAACGAGGATCAGGTGAACCGTTATTGCGAGCTCCTTGAAAACAGAGTCTTCCGAGACGGCGAAGGGACTGTCATTGTAAGTTGTAAGCCTTACGGAAGCCATACTAAGCGCCTGACAGGGCCCCTTTGAGTTAATTTCGGCGTTGAGCCTCTCAAAACAGGCGTCTCTACAAGCGTTTACCCAGTATATATTTATATATATATATATATATATATATATATATATAATCTCGTCAGCAAATATTGTATTTCACCACTGCTACATCAGTGCTGTTTCAATCATTAGGGTCAGACGTGACACTACATGAATACATATACAAGAAATGGAAACAATTTTTAAAAGTTACTGAACGCATCGTTCTTGTCGTGATCGTCGTCGTCTTTTGCACTTGCACCTTGGTAGATACCGAAGTATTACTACGTGCCGCCGTCCCTCGTCGACGCAGAAAAGTGTCGTCCCGGCCACTCGCATCGGGCTGCTTCAAAGCAGGGCACGCCGAACAACCTATTTCTGATGGGCCAAGCCTTCTACCTCATCTCGCAGTTGCTCATCAACAAGATGCTGCATATTAACGAACTAGACCCAATTCGAAGATATCTTCCCAGCTTCAACCGACCAAGAAGAACCGATCGATATTCCGCGTTTCAGGTAGTCGCTTACTCGCATTTGCGTGTCTTAGGTATCTAGATCGCTGTCAAAGCGGCAAATGGTAGTGCTAGATGTGTGTATATAGTCGAGCCCGGTGGCGTGGTGGCTAAAGTCTGCGCCTCGCAACCGGAGGAGACATGTAGGTGCGCGGGTTCGAGCCCCACCGTTGCACATTTGTATTTATGGGGGTCCGTCTATGAAGCAATGTGAAAAACAGTTCCGTGGACGTTAAATCTTGGCTGGGGGTCAGCCCGAAAACTTTACTTTTTAGGTGTGTATATATATATATATATATATATAATGCGTCGAAAAATCGATAGATACGAAGGCTGTGATTATTTGTCAGTGGAGTGACTCGTACACTGGGAGCGTACAATCAACGGAGATACGTAAATACGATCGTGCGCGTCATTAAGTTTAGTTTGTTAAGAAAAATTGGGGTTGCCTAGAAATATGAATTTCTGTTTTTCGTGTTTTTGCACTATTTAAAACAAGTGTTTTGTGTCGTTCATCTGTTAACATGTGGCCGCAATGTAGGGTAAGGCGTGCGCAGATCTGGTCGTTCAGGTAGTCCTCATCGCCGAAAGTCAAAGACTGCAAGCCATGATGGCTACCTACGGAATTCAGACGCAAACGCCCCACGAGGTTGAGCCCGTTCAGATTTGGTCGCCGACCGAGCTTGTCAAGGTTTACGAGCACCTCGGTGTGAATCAGAAGCTTCAACTGAAGGGCCGACCTCCGCGACCTATTGGCGCTCTTGGTACAAGCAAGCTCTACAAAATCAAAGGAAACACCATCATGTGTTACCCGCTCATCTTTGAAGTGTCTGACTTCTATCTCAGCTACGACATGGCTCTGCTAATTGATGACATAAAGGTAACGGCTACAACTGGCGTTATCAGCCGAACTATATGCTGATCTGTTTTTCTGAAACTCGCAACATGACCTCTCGTTAGGAAACCTATAAAAGCATATGCACATTTTGTACGATTACAGAGGACCCACGAATGAAATAGGCAAACATTTTGTTTCTCTAATACCGACTTGTTTTCTATCGTGCTGCAGAACGAGCTCCACTTTGTGGGCAAATACTGGAGAATGTCCGGCCGTCCAACGGTATCAATCCTTATCCGGGAGGAGAACATGCGCGATTACCATTTTCGGCAGCTACTCGAGTTGCTCGCCATGCTCAAGTCGGGCAGCTGTTACGGGCTGAAGGTTCGCCTCGGCCGACTGCAGAACCTCATCAATTCGGCGTGCATTGAACACCTCGACTTTCTTGACCTTGTTCCCGACGAACTCGCACCGAAGCTGCAATGCCTTCAGCAGTTTGAAAACCCGCACACCGGCTACACGAGCCTCACCGACATACCGACGGTACTCGAGTACAACGAGCCGCTAAAGGACTATAGCGAGTTCGGCCACCGCTCGACCGAGGACATCATCGAGGCGCTGCGCCAGACGGACACGTTATTTGGCCAAAGTCAGCTGCTTGGAATCTTGTGGCAGCGATGCGGCGCCCACTTCAATATCGATGGAGTCAACCTCAAGGATCGCATGGAGAGACTCACAAGACAGGTTCGATCTACATACTACGAGAGGCGTTTTTCTGTCTCTTGTTTCGTTTCTGTCACATGAACGATCCAACGTCCAATGTTTGTCGTTCACCGTCTGAATCAAAGATCCATGCTTTTTTAATTCCTTGCATATTAAGCATAAATATTAGTGTCATTGTTACAATGCATATCATAACATATTCAGATATGCATTGTAACTGCATATCCAAATATGTTATACAAATTTGGAAACTAGTAGTAATAATATCAAAACTGTAACTAAATAACTAATGAATTGCGCACTTTACAAAGAAAATATATTATTGATTTGATCTATCTGGCTTGGCTATTTGCAAACACGATACGGTGTGAGAACTTTTCAGGTTATAAGTGCGAGTTGTAAAATAATAAGAGCCATTTTCCTGACTTTTTAGTACGATTTTACATCCGCAAGTCCGCTTGGTCAATTACAACGATCAATACCACTTACCCGTAGAATGAATTCGGATTGTACACGCTACATTGCTATTGCGTGTTTTTTTTTAGATACGATCGCCAGATCTCGCCACAGTATATACATTTTGGTATGACTAGCAATTATTAAAAACGAGTATGAAGCTCAGGTTTTTAGTATAAAACATCAACATTGCAAGTAAGACTCCACGACTGAATAATTTGCGTGCAATATACCAGCATGCTAGTAATATGCGCGTTTTATGTATTGCTCGAGCTCTCGTTATTTGTTTACGATCCAAAATAAATTTATAAATTTCAATAGAATCGTCAGCACACACACATATATATATATATATATATATATATATATACAGGGTATCACTGGATGAATAGGCTACATTTAAGAGGGTCACACTCGTTAAAAAGCATCATTTTTCAATGGCGGCAATGTTCTGTAGTGGTAAAATTACTATTTTTTTCCATCGACGTAACTGGTTGGACAAAGCTTCGAATGCAAAACATTTAGTTGTTCGATGGAAAGACTGAACGTAGCAACGTGTGCGAAAGCAAATTATGCGTTATCTGAAAGTAATTCCACGTTGGCTAGCAGAAACGAAATAATAGTACCAAAGAGAGTTTGCCAAAAATATTTTGCAAGCTGCTTTTCCCTCCGCTGCTTGATGTCGGATTCCCATTAAGTCCTATGTTATGAAAGGGGGGTTGTTGGCAGCCGCCGGATAGAGACCGTTGTCGAAGGAATGCCTAGTATTTTTGACCCTTGGAGGGGGAGAGAAGAATCTCGATTTAGGTGGGTTTGTGCGTGCCGCAAAAGTCACGTAATCCATTTTTTTAACGAGGTCGACGGCATCCTAAAATATAGCCCATAACTACAGGGACACCTAGTATATACGAGTACGTCTCTGTAACGGCGGTTACTTAATCTGTTATCTTACTTACCTACCCTGCACGTAAACAATACCGCGATTAAAAAACGATCATAAGCAGTCTACGCAATAGGTTATGTGCCACTATTGCGTATTTTTTGTACAAACTATTGCACTAACTTCCGTTAGATGTTTTTATTCAATAACTTCCTCAATCACAGAAAAATGGTAATTATTAATGCCTACTGGGGACTTATGGAGCATGGGAAACGGCAGCAGCGGCGTAAATGCGAGGATGCTTTAAATACCTGCAAATAGAGGTGAAGATTTTGTATGAGTGAACGCGGTTTTTTATATACGTGCTCTTAAATTCATGTGTGCAATGATTCTCTTTTCTAGGCGGGTGCCCTTCGACACTGGACGGTAGTTCGCTACTGTTCGAGTTTGCTGGGAAAATTAGCGGATTCGTTGAGTCCATATATCACTTCGATTTTAGTCAGCGGCAAACAGCTCACGGTCGGAGTCTTTGGCAAATCCGAATACGTTATCGATCATCCTTTGACGCCGCTGGAGGTTCAACAGGTATATATATATATATATATATATATTTTTTTTTTTAAACAGAAAAACTAACAGTATATGATAAACAATTAAGAGCCTCAAGAGCTTTGATATATATATATATATATATATATATATATATATATATTATATATATATTATCGAAACGCTGATTCGCAAAACCTGATTTGTAAAGAACAGTTCGCCTACCGACCCGGAAGGTCCACTGTTCTACAGCTATTGATGTGTGAGCAAGACTTCGGAGAAATGATGAATCAAGGAGACTCCTTCGACGTGCTGTATTTTGACGTTAAGTCAGCTTTCGAATCCACCACCCACACTAAACTGTTGGACTGTATATCCCGACACGGCGTAGGACCAAAAATTCTACGTTGGATAAAAAGCTTTCTGACTGATAGAAGCTTTTTTGTAAAGGTGAACGACTGTTTCTCGACTCCCGCTAAGGTCACCTCAGGCTGTCCGCAAGGAACAGTTCTTGGCTGCTTATGCTACATTTTATATACAAACTCAATTTTATCCATAATACCCGATGAGGTATCGACGAAAGTATATGCTGATGACGTAAAAATATATGCACGCGCCAATTCTACATCAGACTGTGAACGCATGCAGAGATGCATAGACAATTTTTATGAATGGACGCAGAAATTAGACTTGAAACTGTCGATCCCGAAGTGTAAGGTAATGTACTTTGGAAGAAGAAACAATCACTTTGTATATAAAATCAACAATGTTTCACTCGAAAATGTAACTGCTATGAGGGACTTAGGTATAATTATGACACCTGACATGAAATTTTCAGAGCAGTGACGACAAGTCGCGCTTAAGGCAACGAAAAGATGCAACTGGATCCTCAGATCCTTCATTGTTAAAAGTCCAGAACTGTATATAAAATTATTTGATACTTATGTAAAACCAATTATGACGTATGCCTCTCAAGTGTGGTACCCCATGAACGAAAAAGATAGGCGACTACTGAGAGGTGTGATCAAGAAATTCACACGCCGAGTATCTTATCGCTGTGACGTCCCACCGACGCAAACCGTTTTTAAAGATATCATAGACACTTTTAATGAATTAGACTGTAAATTTGCCAACTACATTTCCTCCAGTGAGGAGTTTTGCAGCTTCTTTTTTAATCGCATACCAACGACAACAAGATCTCAAGTGAGATACGAGCCCAAATGCATAGCTCGAAAAGAGATTGTTATGTCGCTGTTCCCCTGGAGAGTTACCAGGACATACAACTGACGCACACCCGTGAGGGAACTGGTCATTTGATGCTAAAACAAATTCTTATCCTTTATGTAAATAAAGCGCGTATTCTATATATATATATATATATATATATATATATATATATATATATATATATATATAATTGTTTGATTTTTTTCGTTCGATAAATGTGTGCACAAATATCACTCATTTATATTAGGGGCGTTGTAACTAATATTTCCTTAAATTGCACTCCCACGTTTTGCTCGCTTCTAGGAGATAAACACAACCACCATTGATAGTAGTAATCTACATGGTCTGTATCTACATGGCTTATAAATCAGTATTCAAACTAAGCAGATAATTTACACATTTCGGCAGTGATTGTGCATCAATTAACGCGCATCGTGTCAAGTGGTAGCAGTTGATATTACCTTCTCCAGAAATTTTGCACACACATTATAGGAGATAAGGCAATGAGTCTATCGCGGCTTGATTTTCCTGCCTATAACTAGCACTTTCCTTTGAGTGACAAAATAATCTTATGCACAGAATATCACTAGTTATCTGTGTTACACTGTCCGAAGAGGTGGACTTGAAAACACAAAATACTGATAGGAATACCAGTAGTAGCTTCAATTCGGTCGTCAATTAGAAACATATGTGTTAGATCAGGTACCGCTATCACATGGTGTGTATATCACTGTGTTGATGCGTTACTGGCCTATTGAAGAAAGTAGTGCATAAACGATCCCAAGCAGGCTGTAGATTATAAGCGTCTTAGATATGGTCGAGCCGTCGGTGACATTAATATATATATATATATATATATATATATATATATATATATATATATAATGTTGGTTCCATCACGCTCTGTGCCAGATCGACAGTTCCCACTAGTCTGACAATGGATGTACATGCATGCGATGTCAAATGAAGCTCGATAGGTACCGTGCCAATGCCACAATGTCCAGCGGTTCGCTCATTGGCAGAGTTAGCACGACAAAGGTGTAATTCGTTGTTCAAACTATCTTGTTACCCAGCTAGGGTAAAAGAAAGATTACTGATACCTTATACTGTTACGATGGGGATTTCAGCTTATCTACAGTCAATGTCGAGATTATCCGTACCACGCTGTGCTGATGCAAGAAATTCTAGTCTACTGCGGTAAGCTAATCCAAACGACGCCAAAGCTCTTCAACGGTATCCTGAAAATTCGCGTTGGCTGGATGATACACGCGCTGCAGCTTTACATGAAGTTCTCCGACAACCAGCAGGCACTCGAGTCATTGTCGCCATCAGAGCTGCGCCGCGTGGTACTGAAGGCGCTCGATGTCAAAGACTCGTCCTTCACCCAGCACCAGATCCGACAAATTGAAGGAGCGTTGTGTAGGGTACCAGACTACTTCTTTGACAGGTAAATAGACGCACCACAAATGTTTGCCCTCACGACCAACCAGTAGTCATATTTACGTCTTAGTGCAGTCAATATATATATATATATATATATATATATATATATATGTATACTATCTGACTGTCTGCTATATACTATTTATAATTCATGTGTCATGAGGTCCGTTATGATGAGGGCATGATGATCGGCCACTTAAGTGCGAAGCGCGATCGACTTTGTTGGCAGAGCTTTGACGTCTGAAACATAAAAATCTAACCTTAGATTTATTTCAACTTCCATACATCCAATTGTATACCGGCGTCGGCCGAAAAACGACCGGTCAGTGAAGTGCTTTCTGTGGATAGATACCGACTGTAGTTTTCAGACTGTTTGTTAACGTTTGATTGTGTTCTTCTTCTTCTATCGGTGGCTGGGCGCGTGACACAGAGTATGGGACATTCTCACTCGGGTGCCCGAAGGCATTGTCATTTGTGGCCAACACCTGCCCCAGCAGCCAACACTGTCCGAGCTGACGGTCTACGAGCTAAGCTTCGCCCTGAAGATCGAGCTGCTGCTTAGCCGAGTCTTGTTTCCGGAGTATCGTCACCTCATGGTCGAAATGCTGATGGTGATCGATGTCATACTTCGACGAAACAGCGAGTTCTCGTTCGTCGCGCGCGTTGACCTCGACGAGGTACGTTACGAGGAGCATTCATTTTGGCACAGACCGAACTCTGCACATTGTTGAACCATAAAACCGGCCTCATGAGAACCGGTTCATAGGATGTACTCTATACAATGTACTATAAATGCATTACTCGAGAAGCCAGTTTGTAAATACGCTGGGCCATAGGTACCATGTACTAATATTATAAGCTTTGATAAGTGAATATGTGTATAGCAGTAAAGCATCTGAACGACAGTTGCTGAAGATGTCTGTCTTCCAGGAGGAAGCTTGAGAAGCTATTGAGCAAAGGAACGACGAAGCCCAGAGTCTTTGCGTATTATGGTTCGCTACAGAAATAAACTTGCAGCTCCATTCGGACAATCTACTTATACACTTGAAGATATATATATATATATATATATATAGCGAAGTCTCGTGTGTCCTTACTCGGAAGCTAATCGAGTGTTTACCGTGATTTACGTTGCAGTTGATTCGAGAGGCTTTCACGCTCTTCCAGATGGATCGTGGTGTGTCAGCTGCGGAGGCCCAGTTAGCAGCAGGCTCACCGCACAGGCGAAAGAGCCACGAAGAAATGTCTTCGTTCTACGCCGTTCCTAACGCCGTGTCGACGTGTTACCTCGCACGCGCCGTCGTCTCTAAGCTTTTGTCGCCGGAGTACGCCGTCGACAAGGCAGACCTCATCAATAGCTGCCATGTTCAGTAGACTCAGGCGCCCTTTTCTCTCTCTCTCCCTCCCTCAGACAACTTCTTCTCGCCTTTTTCGCCCGTAGTGATTGATGGCCGCCGTCTAACAAGTCGTCCGGCAATGATTACCGTACAAGGTGCAATAGAGGACACATGATCATGAACAAGCATGTGCCAAGTAGACTGCTAGTTTTGCGGCGGCCAAGCGGTGTTGCCTGTCTGCTAAGGATTACGACCAGACTTACCGCCTTTGCTAATTAACCCTGGGCACAACGATGACGTCTGGCATTACGCAGTAATATATATATATATATATATAGAGAGACGCTGGTATCAAAATGCAACAGCATCAGCAGCAGCAACAACAACCACAACAACACGTTGGTGTGACGCCTATCCGCAAGATATCGGATAAGTGTATTCAGTGTACAACACCTATGCCTGTATGTGACTGAGCAACAAAAAGTGCCACTACATTGCTAAATCGTCAAGTGTTGCCGAACGTATCTTGTTAAATAAAGCAATAGCTGTTTTTAGCTTGTTACAATTGTTCTCGTAGTGCAGACTTTGACAATGAATGGTCATGATACATTATATTGTCAAGAGATGAGAAGTTTAAATTAGGCCAAAAAGTGGCAGCTTTTTGATGAATATTTTCATGCAACTTCTCAATAAAGATTGGGCTATAGCCATTTAGATAGGAACGTTCTGCTTCACACTGTGGACGCCCCAGACTTTGTGATCATTCTCTTGTATGGTTTTATATTTAAAATTCAGCTGAAATGGCTCCCTTTGTAAAATCGGATGGCGTCGCACCGAAGATATAAACGGGGACAGGTTAGGATATATACAGGTAAGTGCTTTTCGTACTTTATTTTCAGTCTAATCGCGTATCTGTCATGTCAAATCTGTCGAGTCTGGTGGCGTGGTGCATTCGCGTGTGCTTCACGACCAGAGGGGACACATAGATGTACGGGTTCGAGCCCCACCGTTGCACATCTGTATTTATGATGCAATGCGAACGTTAAATGTTGGCTGAGGAACAGCCTAAAAGAGTTTCAGTATAATCGCTTGTTGCCACCCTCATTGACGTTTTCTATTCTAAATCTAGACAGAATGACAAAAACCCGATATCGATTATTGATGACCACATACTATACAGACAGGATTTTGAATGTTAAAGTTAGATAGTGCTACGACTCTGCTAAATCGCTTGCCGAGCTGCCTTATTGCTGGCAAGCTTTTAGGCGACAAACAACTCATGATCAACAAACAACTCAACAATGAATACGCGTTGTTTCAACGTCGTGCACCATAATCAGCGGTATCCTTGCAATTGACTTAACGTTTATTTACGGTCAATGAGGTCGATAAAATCGTAGACACTTCCTATCGGTAAGGTCTGAGCGTCTCTATGTGTATATTTAGGTGTGGCTGTATGCGTGTGTGTGTTACATGAAATGGCACCGAACCGGCGCCGTCCGATAATAGACCGGGAGTTCCCCGTTCGATATTATCACTTCTCAGGAACTATGTACAATGTAATATATCGACAAAAATTTCGCCACTCGCTGCCTCACGGATGCGCGCGTTCGAAGTCGAAGGTCTTTACTGTATACCATCCTCTCCTCTTAACACTTTTTCTGTCCTTGTTGCACAGCAGACTCCCTATGTTTCATTTTCCCGCATCCGTTCATTTAAACTCTACACCCATTTTTCTCACGCTCTCCCTCTCGCTATCCGTTTCTGTCCCGTGTTCTGTCTAGTGCAGACTCCCAAAGCTCCTAGTATTTAGACTCAATAAAGTCAGCCATAATCCGAACTCTCGCCGCACGACGAAAGCGTGACGGTGCTAGTTGGCCAGAGCAGAAGGAAAATCACATCCGATCGAAGACGGCGGGAGATCAACTACTGCAGCAGCGACGACGACAGTAACAACAACAAGCGCAAGAGAGACAGAGAGGCAAATAGAAGCGGGATATATAGATATATAGAAACAGAGAAGGCGAAATAAAGAAAATCCTAAAACAGATCGCTCTAATCAAGTGACTGGTGGACTCCACCCGGATGATGGCAATCACGAGACTAACTAATGATATAAATATATAAGTTAGTCTTGCTGGCGGTCCATCGCAGCGGCGACCAATAATCGATCGCCGCGGCGTATGCGAATCACCACCATCTGTTGCACGTGACGAGGAAGCCGGCGAGGCAAACGACAACGCGGACTCCAACTACTATTGCCTTCCGAGAACGTGGCCGGTGCCCCAGTTATGCGTTCCGAACCAGCCCCGCGCGGTCCCGTCCTGATCACCGCCGGGATCCCGCGTAACGGTTCTCCGCTGTGGCGCTTGGCCAAAGCCGCCGAAACCTCCCGATTGATTTGGGAAATATTTGTACCTGTGTGCGGATAGCAGCAGCAAGTCGAGAACGCGACGCCAAAAAGAAGAAGAAGAAGAAGAAAACAACAATCGTACCTGTAGACATCTCCACATACATCTCCATACCACTTCTCTACTACATACAAACTAGCATCTTATCTGCTTTAACACCCGTGTACATACGAGTAGTACAACTGTGTGAGTTTGTTGTTGAATATATTGGATGACCGTTTGGTGGCCGATAGACACAGAAGAAGAAGAGGACGAAGAAGAACCAAAAGACAACAACAACAACAACAACAACAAGAACGGAATCAAACCCGTGCGGGAGAACACTTACAAAATGCTGGGAACATGCAGCAGCTGTCGTCCACCCTCCTGCGGGTACTGGAAGTTGAGGAAGAAGTAAAGATGACCGACGAGAATGCCGATCAACTCGTACAGCCCGCCGCCAGAAATGACCATGTTGAAGGCGAACAACACCCAGGGCAGGTAGACGGCCTTGAACCGTGTGCCGAACCAGAACGACACGATCTGATCCTTGTTGAGCTGGCACCACACGTACAGAACTGATAGCACCATAGGATCCATAAGTATCTGCAATCGCGGTCGCACAGACGAACAGATTCGCAACGATACGAAACGAACCGCGACGCGGCACAATGGGAAGGCGTCAAAGGCGTTAATTTGGGCATCCCGATTCAGCGATAGCATCAATAGAGCGACCGCATAGTTGGTTGTCTAGCCATTGGGCTGTCAAGCGGTTTGTCATTAATGTAATCCTCATTCACCGTCAATAATAATAATGATAATACCCTTTGTTATTTATTATCATGATTATGTGTTAGGCCACAATATATGTAGGGCCATTAGTCACAAAAAGTCTAGTCAGCAAGCCATTGTGTCTCGTTTGCCCGTTATATGGACTAGTGTACCACATAATATTCGTCGTATCACTTCCCTGAATTGTTTTACACAGATGGTCCAGAAATGGCTACTCACCAACACATTTCGACATAGTTGAGGCACACATGTTATTTTGTGTTGTGTTTATGATTTATGATACTCCATGATTGACTTATTTTGTGGCTGTTTATGACTGAGAGTTAACCATTTATGTTCTATTTTTTGTATTATTACCTATATATATATTTTGAATGAGAACTAAAGCAGTGTATTATGCAGTTCCTATGATAAACCATGTTTTGAATCTTAGGACAATACAATTGTGAGGTGTGAATGTGTATTATTATTATTTCATGGTTACCATCTAGCTATTCTCAGCCCATCGCACATAATATCGACGCGGCATTTCCTCTGCAAACTGCCAGTGAAAGCAGCTGCTTCAGAAATTCTTCTTCGCGTATATCCCCGCTGTTTGCTCGTATTCAATCACCTAAGTCTTTTATAAATTTCCTTGTACTTCTGCTGACCGAGCCCATTGTTTCCATTGCAATCGGCACGAAATTGTATCTAGGCTCTAACTCTGTGTATTTATGCCGCTTTTCTTTTTCTGCGTGTTCGGCAACCCATCCCGCCTCCGCCGCGCGGTGGCATAATAATAATAATAACGGCTCAGTTGAGCCGGGGTGGGTGGCAAAGCACGCAGACGCCAGAAAACGGGTTAAATACGCTGGACTGGAAACAAGATATATTTTTGTGCCTATTGCCATGGAGACACTAGGACCAATCAGCAAGGGAACCGAAGCATTTCTCAAAGGTTTAAGTATCCAGGAGGTCACAAGCGACGGAAGAGAGGGTCAATTCTTGAAACAAGCGTTGTCCTTGGCCGTTTGCAGAGGGAACGCGGCATCTATTTTAGGCGCCATGGAGTGAACTAGTTATTTAAAAAAACTTTGCAATAAAACGTTCAGACCTCATAACTGTAACATTGTTAAACATGTAATAAAAATAATAATAATAATAATAATAATAATAATAATAATAATAATAATAATAATAATAATAATAATAATAATAATAAAACAGCCAACGCCTCTTCCCTGCACTACTATCACGTCTCTTACCTGAATCTCACTGAAGATGGCTACTACGAGGATGCACACGAAGTTGAACAGAAGCATAAACAGGTACTCGGCGGGTCGGCCGCTATACGCGGTCGTTTCAAGCCGCACCGAATACGAGTATAGAAAGTAGAGGTTAACCAAATAGTGGAATCCCATCGGATGGAAGAACACCGCGGTGAACGGGCGCCATATCTGTCATATAGCAGCGTAACATAGCAACATGAGCAAGACAACACCAATCAAAGATGCGTTAGTTAGGCCGACCAGTTTTACGAGTCGTAAAGAGCAGAATAGTGATAAATACTTTATTAGTAAGCAACCAAGTGAGTGATGGAATATACACGTTTTTTAAACTATTTTACGACTAAGCTATTGTTATTCAATATATTTGAACTAACCGTGGCGGAAATTGTATCTTGTGCAAATTGGAGATTTCGATAATTGTGTAATCATTTGAGACGTAGGACTTATAATCAAATTTAAAATTAATTAGTACGATTTATTGCTCTTTCCCAGATCATAGCAACTTTGGCATACAATTGTAAGTGACAACGCACTGCATACAAATGTACCAATATAATGCTTTAAATAAACTAATATTTTAAAATGAAACATCGCAAAGCTTGTGGATATCACTTATTGTACAGCAATTAGTAGTGCAAATACTATTGAACACTTAAGTGTCCAACGAATGAATATTATACGTGTCGTACTGAGAAGTCTAAGCAATTTCAGAAAATATATTTATAGCAATTTTAAGTACACACTTTCCCCAAAATTAATATAACGCGACAAAATTAGATATTATTTTTAGCCTATAATATAGACAGATACATTTTTTTTAATTATGGACTATGATCCGTACCCTAGGGGATTGGAGTTGTTGTAAGGCATACGTGTTATCAATGTCTGAGGGCTGGACATGTTAATATATCTAGGATTTCTCCAACCGTCCTTGTGGCAGAATGGCTGTTGACTCCCAACGGTATAGTTTGTCACATATTCTCAATGAGCGTTCCTCAACAAAAATTCGATCAATAAAATGGTTTGAACCGGCATGATTAGCTCCCAAGACTACGTCACCACACTACTAAAGCATCAAAACGAACAACGTGAAGAAGATGTAACACCTTACGCAAAATAAGTACCTAATATTGAAAATGGTAACATCTTACGTTAAATAAGTACCTGAGATTGAAATTATCACGTAATAATTAAGTACCAGATATTGAAGTACCGTACCTGATAATCTTTGACGACATGATGGTAGATGAAGATGAGATTGTATGGGCTAATTATCTTAAATCTGCCGATAAGCGGGAATACAATTGACAAGCCGAACCAATATCGTGTTAGAAGCGGCAGGCCCCGAAACCAGTCGGCTATTTCGCTCATCTTGGCGGTTTCTGAAATGTTTTGCAAGAAATAATTCTCTATTAATTCACTAATATAATACAAACAAATATTAACATATTATCGCGAAAGTCCACCAGTACATTAATCGTTTTTTTACCGTTTCTTTAATAATTGTCACAACGCCTAGAAACGTTTAGCATAGATGCGCGTAGTACATATCAAACAAGGATGCGTAACTAAATAAAGATCAACCGAGCTGGATCTTGTTGCTTCGTTTTTCTTCCATTCACGGTCTCACTAGGCAGTCGATCCCATGCATCCGTACATCACCGTTATAAAAGCACATAGTACATGCTACTGGGAAAACGTGCTATCTGCATATAGGGTTAAAATGTATGTAGTGCTCTAACTGAAAAATATATAACACAAAACCCGGGTTACTCGGACACGAATGAAACAAACTTAGTTAGTAGGTTTTATCAATACGAACATTGTTCTTTGAGCGAGTTTTTAAAAAAAGAGCCAGCAGTTATCGTTACCACCCAGACAGGTTAAAGCAAGTTTCTCATAAGGCTATAATCGTATATGAAGTATGAATAACATATACCACACAACTTTCACGGTTAGCACGACTGCACCAAACGGCAACACGCACGTATTTCACAGAAATGGATTAACTTCCAAACGAAACAGTTAGCGTGCACCATCGTGGACCCAAGGACAGGCAAATCATGAACCCTATCATGTACCCTGCCAGCAACACGGCCTCAAGGCAACACATGTGACAGCGGCACTGATTCGTGTTGTTGACACGAAACAGCCTGCTTTTCTGTCGGGACGTGATGACGATTTATCTGAGGGATGCCCCAAGCTGGGAGACTCTTGGGCCGAGAACCATTCAATTACGGACTGAATATTCAATTGGATAATAGATTTGTAGGTTTGAGCACACCCGGATAATGATTGATGGAAAGCGAAAAATTCGAAGAAAGTGCTGTTCCAGGATAGATACTTCGCGTTCCAGAATCAAGACCGGTTACCATGAGCGTATCTCTAAGGTGACCATTTCTCTGTCCAAAAGAAATATGTCGCCATCCCGGGCGAAACCATAGTGGCTGGCCATCGGCGTGTCGGTGGCTATGACGAACCACCTACATGCGCTACTTCATGCAAGCGTAACGTTATATGGTTTGCGTCTATGAAGGAAGTGTCCTCATAGCCAGGGCAGTGTCAGGCTTGAACACGTATGCGCTCACCCTTTATAAGAAGCTCAGTCAGTCAGTCGGTGAGTTCAATTTGGAGGACGCCCGTCAGAGCCACAGGTGGTCCTGTTTAATGAGTCCAAGGTCCACGTTTACTCTGCCGAGAGCTGTTTTCGAAAGTTACTTGTAGAAACGCTTTCAAATATTTGAAAGAGGATATTATTCTAATGGAGCGGTCAGCGCCACTCAATCGAAACACAAGTAATTCGTCAGTAAGCTATGAAGGGGCTGAACTCAGTGATCTACATGGTCCTGCTTTCTGGTCGCCATGTACCAAGCACGCATCAACGCCTGCGGAGCAGAGAACAAATGAGCCAAATGTCTAGGAATTTGGCTAGCCTTTCAACACCACGTTCAGCATGTGCACTTGATGCGGGCCGCACCTCCCGAAGAAACTCGACTGCCAGTTAAAAAGTATCAGGCGTGTAAATTCCAAAAAATAAGCACGGAGGCTAACCTATCTGCCCACCCAGCTAAAGTCGTTAGTCTACAGGTAGTTAAGGGCCGAGCCCGGTGGCGTAGTGCATTCGTATGCGCCTCGCAACCAGAGGAGACATATAGGTGCGCGGGTTCGAGCCCCACCGTTGCACATTTGTATTTATGGGAATCCGTCTATGAAGCAATGCGAAAAGCAGTCCCGTTGGCGTCAAATCTTGGCTTAGGGTCAGCCCGAACGCTTTATTTAGTCTTGTTTAAGGGCTCATGGCATCCCCTACAAGAGTCCTTGGCAACATCAGGTCGGATCTATCTACCAAAAAAAGACGGCTGTTAAAAGGCTTCGCGTTCATGATTATACCAACATGAGCACGGAGATGAACGAAGCAAGCGGATAGAGCCAAGGTTCCGCTAGGATTTCGAGGGCGCTAATGATGTTGCCTTTAAAGACATCGTTTCCAAATCCCTGCAGTCGCTAAACACGCCTTACAGTAGCTCGTAGACAGAAGAGAGACAAATGCTGTGAAAGGGAAGATAGAGACGAATACATGAAGAAGAAGATGAAGACATGAAATAGGAGATTCTGGACTTGGCGTCGCAGGTTCAATTCCGGCGCAGCATTGCCCATTTGGGGAAGTTCTTTATAAAGAAAGGTTGGGAACGAAGTAAACATGGCAGTCAGACTAAGCTAATTACAGCTAAAAACTGACATTACCAACCATGTGTAACTTTTTGATATAGCTCGCCAATCTCAATAACTATGTTTATTCAGATGGCAATTTCCTAGAATCCAGGCTTAAGATCGGAACTTTTGTCCATTGCTGCGTTATTATTAGAGCTAGAGAGAACAAGCGCAAGTGTCTCGGTGAAACGGAGCAACAGATATGTTCATATTCATAAGATCACACTGTACGACTAAGATCCCTACACTGGGCTAAAAGGCATCTTCGAGCATCTGTGCTATCATCATATGTGATTCTCCGCAGCACGGCCCCGAGGGCCATTCCCTCGCGGTTGGTCAGCAGGGAGGAGAGGCTTCTTGTCAAAATCGAGCTTGTCCTGGCGATTGTTGGTAGGAGACTACTATATTCCATAACTCCCTTCCCACATTAAGCCAAGCCATAGCGTACTCATACTAGGCCTTCCTTCTAGCAGAGACATGTAACAGCAGGACAATGCCCAACCCGATTATACAATCAAGGAAGAAGAAATAATACTATCCGAGCAGCATTCGATCTTACGACTAAACCTGTACATCTCTAAGTTTCAAGTAGTTTGCCTTTCTTTAAATAAGCAGATGATCCGTTGCCAATGGCTCTTGAGCACCACGGCTTACATTTAGAAGCAAAGCATCAAGTCGGTTTTGCGCAGCGCTCGATTTCTAATTAGTTGTGGGGTGCTTCAGTCACATAAAGTTCTTTACGATGTTAAACATAGGTAAATATATAAATTTAAACGGTATAAGTTAGAAGCTTATCAGTGAGTCAACAAAAAACGTTTTAAAACGCCGAGGCCTTGTAAAATAATTGCACTAGCAAAATGGCGGTGCAGTTTAGTTGTGATGATAGAACATATGTATTTGCTTATAAACCAACAGTCACTAACAGAAAATAACAGATTCCGTTAAGTTTTGCCTTTACGCTATACCCTTTTGCGCACTGCGCTCTCTACGGATAGTTTTTCTCTTTGACACCTTTCAACCAGTCATTGCCGAAACATCGATACGAGTGGAAAAGCACGAGCCCATATATATATATATATTTTTTTTTGTGGAAATTTCTTGATTGACACAGAGGACACGAATAAAGTAAGAATCGTTTCTAGCCAGACCGCACGTACAAAATGATTCCCACATTCTCTCTTTTTCCAAATGCAGTTTGCGCAAGAGTCCAACCTCTTTTGTCCGCTTACATTTGAGACGCTGAGTAATCTCGGACCCGGGACCGAAAACCTACTGCAAATCATATGCGATCGCCTCGTCAAGGCTATAAGAGACTTTCTATTGCTATCCCTGGATAGTCAGAGACAAAACGCGATCATCGACCTGGACACGTTGAACGAACCCATGGAAACAAGGGGGTCTCTATATTCTCAAAGAGTCCATCTATATTCTCAAAATATGCTTCTTAATTTAAATGTTTGATATCGGTATGATGGTAACCGCTTTGCTTTTCACAACCTGTATAGGGATGCCCATTTGTTGAGCACTTATAAGTACTATATGTACGAGGTTGAAGTGCGCGAAAGTGGGCATGTCGCCGATCCATGTTTTCGGACATTGTCGTTCACATTGTCGATCACAGTGGTAAGATCTAAGTCTTCCACGGTTTGGCACATGGCGTACTGAACCTGTCCTGTGAAACTCTTGCACAACAACTTTACGAACGGTGTTCTCACAAGGCCGGTTATGTCGACTGTAAACTGCACAAAGAGCTCGCCAGTATGCCCGTACAGTTTTCCTTTGTATGACACATTTTCACAGTCCCGACGCGTCCCTACGTTGAGTAGCGTGTAGGATATGGCAGCCCTGCCATGCTCCACCTGCCAGCTATATATATATATATACTTATACAACTGACGATGCCTTATGGCTTGGCTCACATGAAATCTCGTCAATCACACTCCCAGTTAATGCATATTGTACACGACGGAAATGTCTTGTTTAGGCTCGCGTTGCATGTGCGGTCGCAATGGAATGAGTTGTTTCATAGAGAGACTGTACTTCCGTTCAATACATTAATGCTGCCATTACGGTCATAACTCAAGCATTTTCAGGAAAATCGCATTTTATGAGGATCACCTTGGTACCAAAGGTTCGATGCGGGTTCGATGGGTGTCGCCGAGTGTACATGTGAAGCGCGTAATACATACATCCATAAATCGCAAATAATAAACGCTTCTGCATGTGAATTTTTCGCGCTCCGCTACTCTCTCCTAAGTGTTGTGCTGTTGTAAAGCATGGAAATCAAAATATTGATTATATAATCAACGCTGATACGTTTCTCCCCGTCGCCCCTGTACGCGAATGCATATATATATATATATATATATATACACCAGCGGTAGACGCGTATACAGAAGGACGACCAAACCCAGTTTGGCCACGGTAGTCATATCACGAGTCCAACCGCCATCGATTCGGAACAAAAATCATTCCCATGAAGTGGGACGCATGAGAGGAACTGAATTTCAATACGGTTGTACTTCTATCGCGCACACTAGCCACAATGGGTGTCTTTCAGATGAAGCAGAATTTCGTTCTCCTAGGTATGGACACCCTGTACAAACTGTTAGGAAAAAAAGTAATCTAAATCTGCGACGGAGATCTACTTGCCTCAAGGGCACTTGGAGACGCCAGTGCAAATGCCTGTAATGGCTTGAACACATGTAACTCGCCGTGCTAGGCCAGTTGGCTTAATGCCAAATAAATTCTCTAGCAAGCGTGCCAGTAGCAACGAGGAGTTGTGGTATCAGTGCACACTGTTATAATTGCGACTCGAGGTACGATCTCCAGCAGTTGAACACATTTCATGAGCTTGAACTACTAGACGGGGAAGCTGTCTCTCTCTCCATATATATATATATATATATATATATATATATATATATATATATATAATTGATATAAAACGACAAGTACATACATAGAGAGCTAAGAAAGCTTTTGAAATCTACCGCGTAGCGTAATATGCGCTAGAGTCGAATCTATTGGGCTCGGATGGAGTCACTTTTGATGCTGTTCGGAGTGGAATATTGGAGTCGATTCTCCTACCAACATCGGTGTGAGAAAATGGCGAGCACAGACATACCGCTGCCACAATAGCCGTGCTCAAATTCGGGCTGCGTATTATGCTCTTCTACGACACTCAGAGATGATCAGGTGCAAATAAAGCTTCAATCGACCATAGGGCATGAAGGCCCGTTCTGATTCGTTTCCGATAAAACTCGACGAGGGCCGGTTCTCTTTGCTCTCGAGACTCTTCACAGGTAATGAGATTTGGGTACATTTTGTGACACCCAATTCGTTATTGTTATTGTTTCCGTTTCTGTCATTATTTCATATATGTATGCATATAGGGTCTCCACCTACAAAAAGGAAGCGGCAACTGCCGGCTGGCAAGATTATGGTACCACTTTCTTCTTCAAAAGTGAAATGATGGCGACGGACGAACGAATATAAGGCGGAACAGTGACGAGCGATTGATGTGCTACAGAATTCCTACCAGACATTTGCACCTGCTTCCTGGGGATCCGGACATTTGTGATTATAATATATATATAGACTTCCTTGTTTAAGAAGGTCGGTACTGTAGCTAAGCAATTATCTATAATTTTAGTTCACTGTGTCAATAACAAAACCTTCATCTTTTTTGCTTGAGTATTGGAGCTTAATCTAAACCATGTATATACACACACCCATAGCAGAAACCACGTGTCTAGGAGCAAGGCCGGACAGAAGGAAGTGACATAGGAAAATCCTCCTAGAGCGACGACCAAAAATTAGACAGACATTGATCGGGTACCAGACATGTGCCTAACAAAACGAACGTTCATAAAATGACCATATTCTATGGCAACGCATGAAACAGATTTCTAGCTAATAACAATGATAAGAACAATTATACTACAACATTAATACTACACCGTTTCCAATATATCGCGTGAGGTTTCATGCATGGTGCAAGGACATATATATATATATATATATATACATGTGCCACTGGAAGCTAGTGAAGCCATTGTATATATATATATATATATACATGTGCCACTGGAAGCTAGTGAAGCCATTGTAAAAGTGTGATGAACATACGTTGCAACATGCACACTTGGCTAGTAATGATTTGTACGTCACGTGCAAACCCGGATGAACCTGCAGATTTCGTCATTGATGTTGTTAATGTCACTATTTCATATATATATATATATATATATATATATATATATATATATATATATATATATAAGATATTATGGCAGTGAGTGCAATGCAATCTCCTCTCTAACAAAGCTGGCACTGAGCGATTTTTAATGTTAATATCATTACGAGGCTGTAGTGATATCGATCGTACTATTGTATATTTTACCCAATCTGGTGTGTGAATAAAGCACGTGAGCACGATATATATATATATATATATATATATATATATATATATATATATATATATTATATATATGTATATATATATATATATATTTGTAAAAAAAGCTATGCACTCATTAACAATATGACGGAGAGTTGTTATCGAACGACGTGAGATTTGTCGCGTGTCTGCGCTATCTCTCTGTTGTCTGTCTGGTCTCTCAGCCTCTCGATATCTACCTATCTACCTATGTATCTATCAATCTCTTTATCTGTCTCTCTCGATCGGTGGACGAGACGACTCGACCCGGGCCGACGACACATGATCAGCCTCTGGTTAACTGACGCAGGCTGGCTGGCTGGTGTAGGTGGCGGCAAGAGGCGGCCTTTATTTAGTCATAGCGGAAACACGTCTCTGAACAAACCTTTGCGTGTGCTGTTACTGCGGTTCGAGTGGTTACTACTGTGTGTAATCACCAACGATGGGACTCGTCAGTACGGCGTGCGACGGCGTGTTTGACGCGCTGACGTGACGAAGGTAGATTGATTGACGTGCAGCCCACCACCAGACACGGTGGTGGAATTGTCGCACACGTTTCGTGTCGAACTCGTTCCACCGCAGAACTCAGGGCACAACTTGGGGCTCTTCTTTCACTTTGTTCCTCTCTCTCTGTTTCTCTGTTTCACTCTTTCTCTGTATATCTCCGTATATTTCTGTCAAGCGTCGAAAGTCAAGACCCCGCTGCTGCTGTGGCGGCGGCTGCTTATGCTGGCCCAAGAGATTTCACAGGCACTGCAGAGATACTGCAGAGACCGATCCAAAGGCGGGTAATTCGTGTTGCACGTCCTGCACCGGGTTTCGCTTGCTTCAGCACCAACCGTCAATGACAACGTCACGGCGAACCGACCAGCCGATCGAATCACACGCGGCAGCAGAACTACCACCACCACCACCAACACCACCACAACCACCGCTCACTAGAGAGAATAACTCACTCTAAGCCGGTCTGACAGAGACAATCCAGAAAACAACAACAAAAATCGTCTATATGAAATAGTGTCGTCAGTTCTTTTCCGTCTAGTTTGCTTGTTTGTTTATTTGCTAACAGCAGCAGCAGCAGCAACAACAACAGCAACACCTCAGTAACAGCCACACCGTCAACAGCGATGACGACGACGACGACAACGAATTGACGACTATTGGCGAACTTTGTCATTCATTCTACCACCATTCTTCTAGATACTGATATCATCGCTACTTCTATCAACAACAACAACGACAACAAAGACAGCAGCAGCAGCAGCAGCACGTCGACGAACGACGGCTACCCACTCTACTAGTAGTAATACATTACACCGTCATGTAATGACCGTGTGTTTCGTGGCGGTGAAACCGAACCCTACCAGTTGTACCACCGTATTCCTCCTCCTCGTATTGGCGCTGTCGGTCGCACCGGTAGACCGCTACTGGTAGAACAAACCAAAGCACGTACCAATTACGACCACGTCGTTCAGTAGCCGCAGCAATTCGATCGACGATCAATCTATCTCATCTGATATACTCTATGATTCGAACTCGACGAAACACAGCCGAACGAGAGCACGATGAGAGAAATCGTCAGTGAGCGAGTGAGAGAGTGCGCTGCGCTGATGTGATTATGGCTGTACCGTTGTGACTGACGACAGGTCTGGTTGTTGTCGTCTGCTCTCGAGTGCTGTTTACACTTACGTGTAGTTTACCCGGGTGACGCTCGACACAGCGACAACTTGTAAGCTAGCAGACGCCCCGGCAGCCGGAAATTACGGCCACTATGCTATCCTACAGTTACACTTACGTGTGCTTTAGCCGACGGCCGGGTGACGCACGACACAGTGGCAACTCGAAGGTTAGCAGACGATCAGCACGGAAAAACCCACACATCAGCATACATCAATAACAACAGAACAACTACCACAACAAAAACAATGTCACATCGCAGACGATTCGCTGTCAAAGTCGGTTTTGATGCGAAAGTGACGTGACGCGTGTTTGCCGCTATCGCAGATTTGTCGCCGATCAGTCAGTCACCGATTACGGCCGATCGACCGCCTTTTTTTTCGTCAACTGGTGAATGTGTGGCATTTGGCGAATAAATGTTAATTTTAATAATAATTATCATACTTTTTTTTATTTTTATATCATACTATCGTTTTGCCGATTCACTTCTCCAAGACCCGCTGCGATATCTGGTTATGCGCGTCATAGAAGCTTTGCGGCCAGACGACCAACATAGAAGGTGCAATGGTGCTAAGCCAAATAAATGGGTGATACTTAATAATACAATACTTAGCCTGTGTGACTCGCTGTGAATGACGTGAGCGGTTATTCCACTGATGATGAGTGATGTTTATAGCCGCGTGAGGAAGGGAGAAATCCCTTCAAAGAGAAACCTTACAGAGAATAGGAGCGACTAATTCCTCCGCAGAGTCCCATATATATATATATATATATTTTTTTTTTATATAGCCTTTAAATGCCTCTTTTGACCTTGAAGCCCAATTAGAGTTGGTTCGCTCGCGTCTATGCTAGAGAAAGAATCTCAGCTATGAGATTCAGATGATTCTGCGTACACTATCATCGCTATCATCGAGGAGGATTCGATTTGTGTGGCGCCAATCGCTCTGCAATTCCGCCAATCTGTGCTCTTAGCCAGAAAATCTTGTCGAGAAACGGATTTCCGATGAGGAATTTGTCACCTTCCTAACAGGAGAGTGAAAGCATAATAACATTTTCCAACCATAGTGATAAAACTGCGTCCACTAATGCAAATGAATCCCGCCGACACGTGTCCCTTAGTGACGCGACAGAGTGAGATTAAGAGGCAAAGAGGGTATCACGCGAAGGAAAAATCGACAATTAGAGGCTATTGCTGTCACCAGCACTAACATTGTACTGCTACAGATAATTGTATATATATATATATCCAAAGTTCGGTTCATCGTACTCTCATAACATGCCACGACAAAAACACGTCCGCACTCTATGACAGCTAAGACTAGTGTAGTCTTAGAAGTGCCGGCGTTCCCGCAAACAGTCGGGTTCGCTCCGAGGGACAATTTATGTCAATTATTTTTCTCCGCTCTCTTGAAGGACTTACCAAAATGAATTCACCGATGAGGGATATTGTAAAGGTCTTATTGTACGTAGACGACTTAGCCATTTATGGGAGTAGCCGTTATTAGGTCCAACAAATGTTGGCCAGCTTCAACACAGCCATCAAAGCGTTGGGTTTAACAATTAACCTTGGTAGGACAGAGGCACTCAAGTTATGTAAAGTCGCGCGTGACGACCCTATTAATTTATGCCTGTATATGTATATATATGCAAATTACCGGCTAAAAGTTTTGTTTCACTGTCTTTATAGTTGTTCAAAGCGCTGTATTGTTGTTCACTTGCTACTCAACATATATATATATATATTATGGAACATATCATTCACTATCCTGTGCGGGATATATGATAGCTTCTCTAATGTTAATTAGACCAGTAACAGCAGTTGTACAGTCAAAGCATTGTTAGCGCTTGCACCCCAATGCCGGCAACATACTCTGCAATTATGATTAGCCAGGTTTAAATGACTATAGCTAATTCTTCTCCTTCTCTACCTCATCACAGTATTCCGGCGCTAGATAACGTAGTAATGATATGACTCATCGTGGCGGTTGGTGAGTCATCAGCTAAACGCAAGAGCTAATGAATAATCGGCAGGTGTTATGTCATGTCGTCAAACAATGTCCATCAAATACAATTCAAATACATGTGCCCACAAATTAGTAAGCCTGCTTGGTTAAGCTTGGTCTACATATACCGCGCCGTTCCTGAGAAATACTAATAGCTACATTGACGAACAACGTTCTGTGCTTGAAAACTAGTTTCCTCTTGAGGGAAGAAACTGGAATAATAATAATAATTTTTTGAGCAAGGGTTTATTTGATCAATATGTACATGTATCACAATTATCAATATATTACTTAAATAATATCTACAATATTGCTTATATTATTCTTATTGCTTGAGTGTCGGTGACCACTCAACATCATCTTGGCGTTGCCTCTCTGTAATTCTAATGACACTCTCTGTCGGAGGAACGCGGTCGATCTTGACTCCGCTGTGGCCTCGAAGAGCTTCTTCCCAAGCTCCTTTGTCAGTTTGAGTGCATCCTTGCCCCAAACGCCAGATGACTCGAGGCCGAACGCCATTACAACGTAGTCCTCAAGTAGATGCGCGTATAGGCGCCGTTTGTGCATCTCCCGTTGGTGGATAATGTTACCGACGCCCGCGTTGGCTAGTGCACGATAGCCGAGGGCGTACGTGTCGGAGACGGTGACGTCCCATGCCAGCGGCCGATTATGGTCCCAGTCTCGGCTGGTAAGGCCATTGAGTCGACGCTTGTCGTCGACCAGGCTCTAGTGTGACCCGAGGATGTCATTATTGGCATCGTGGCGGCCCTGCGTAAGCCCGGCCAGCTTAGTGCAACTAAGTCGGTGCAAACCACGTTCATCCTCCGTTCCACCACACGGGCATGCCTCTGTCTCAAACATGGCAATGCCAAGTCTGAGGCCACTGGCGGCACGGAAGTGGTCATCAGCCAGTTTACTGCCGACTAGCTCGGACGAAAACACGTCAAGCCACGCTCCGGCAGCGTCGGATAAAACCGCTTTCAGTCTAATGCCGTCTATATCTAACCCACAGGCAGACAGAAGAGTTAGGTGGGTAGCCTGAGTGGCGATTTGGTCCCACCCCTTCTGCCTAGTGACCTGGACCGATAGGCTTGCCTGCATCCATGCCTTATCATCGAGCGTCAGGTCAAGGATGCTTTCTAAGGCTCTCCTCACTTGGTCGTCGAGGTCCAAAGTTTCTGAAGGCAAAAGGAAGGTAGGTGAGGTCCGTAGTACATACATGACCTTTTGTACTCCCATTGCGTGCCGAAGCAGAAAGTAGGCTTGATGTCTACCGAGATGGCCCAGCCTCTGGTAAAGTCGGGAGAGTTGTTCTCCCTTCTCGGCTCCCTTCTGGCGAGTGTTTCCAGCACATCGTTGTGGTCTCCGTTGGCAAGGAGAAGGCATTTTAGATGGTCAGGCGTGAGGCCCTCGAGGCCTCCCGCCGCACCGGATGGAAAGTTGCGAAGTGCCTTGGCAACATCCTCGCTTGAGCATGACCCAACCGCTGGCAAGCCGATAGGGGATGGTGGCACCACGTCCCCTGCGGGAGCAGGAGGGTGTTTTGCGACCATCTCATCAATCGACTCCTTTGTTACGGGCGCAATCGTGTCATCGGAAGACAAGATTCTAATGGCGTTCCGCACATTAAAATGCATGGAAAGCTTGTCAGCAGCGATCTGGGCGCGAGCTTTATCCGTCAATACACGTTTGCCTCGCCCCTCAGACTCCATGCAAGTGAGAGTGGCAGCTCCGAAAAGGGCCACCTTTTCTTTGACTACGCTGGCCAAGCTATGGCCTCCTTGGGTTTCCTTGTCGACGTGGAGAACTTTTGGGGCGAGGGTAAGCAGCGCGGTCCAGCTCAGCTCGCTTCGTCATTCCTTTTTACGACGTCTTTAAGCAGACGGTGGAAGAGTCCGCGCAACGGTATTCTCGCTCCCTTTGGGATCTTGCGCAGCACCTTGCGTGTCATCTTCGCGTTGGCGAGTAACTTGTGAAGGGAAAGGGGAGAAGAAGGCGGCAGGTGATGATCAGGTGTCGGCCCTCCATTTACTGGCGGCTGGCTGGCGGGTTGAGGGAAGAATTCTGCTAGTGGAGCGTGCGAAAAAGATAGCGGTTGTGAGATGCTGCTAGTAGTGCAGCGGCCTGTTGGAGCACTGCTGGTATAATAATAATAAACATTAAAAAATATTATTATTATTATTATTACATGTTAGACAATGTTACAGTTGTGAGGTTTGAACGTATGATTGCAATTCTTTTAAAGATTCACTTTACTCCATAGTGCCTAAAATAGATGCTGCTTTCCCTCTACAAACAGCAATAAAGAACACTTGCCTCAAAAATTGAACCTCTCTCCGATCGCTCGTGACCTCCTGAATTCGCTAACTTAATTCTTTGATGAACATTTCGGTTAATTTGCTGATTGGTCCTAGTGTCTCCATGGCAATAGGCACAAAGGTATATCTTGTTTCGAGTCCAGTGTATTTATTCCGTCCGGCGTCCGCGTGGTTAGCCACCCCACTCCGGCTTAACTGAGACATGATGTAAGCAGGAAGCCGCGGTTGTGCACGAAAACGTGGCACTCCAAACTGAAGATTTTCCATGTGATCATAATGCGATAGTTACAACATTGAGTCTTAATCGCCAGCGGACACTAAACCTCTCGGTTTAAATGCAGATGGTATACCAACTTTTCCAAGAGGCCTTACAATAACACTGTTTAGTTTAGCATGTCTGGACGACCTACCGAGGCCTTTCAGGCAACTCAGTGGACGTAGGCCACTGGAATGTACCATTTCTCCACACAATGTGACTCCACACATACACAACTCCACACAGAAACGGCTCGCAGACAGGAGCGCCGATTCTAAGTGCTGACATCATGGGGAAAGAGTTGGGATCCAGCATGGTGCCCAGCTGATGCGAGGCTAAACCTTTAAGCCCATTTCCCTTGAAGGTGTTTCCCGCTAAAAACATGGGGGAAATCCTCCAATGAGCTCATCAAGGTTATACTGGCTGGGGTGTTCTTCTAAAGGGCCCGGATCCAGCATGGCTCTGATAGTGCCTCGTATTTTATTGGTTTCATGTCTTATTTGTGGTCGAACTGCCTTTTCCACCAACGAGGCCACTGGACCGAATCGGACAAGTGAAGCTGCGTAGCAGACAGGGGCTAGGTCAATAAATGTTCCAATTCGCAGGCCCCCTGAGGATGCATGCTTGTCAGTCCTAGACGAATTTTGGTGAGGGCCTCTTTCTTCATAGGGAGTGCATGTGAAATTCTGCCTCGCCTCACTGGGGCCCCCAGAACTTCTAAATTGTTTAGCTTTATACAGGTGATACCAGGGATTATTTTAATGATTTCCTGAATTGCTTCCTCTCTCTCCTGAGCGAGTCCCCGACAGCAGCAATCTCACATCTTAAAGCATTTAGTGTCAGTCCCCTATTTTCTTAAAAGTGCAGCGCTCTTCTTAAATCTGTCGCAGTGATACTAACAGGGTCGGCAAGCGTGGTGTCATTTAGATACAACACGTTGAAAAAGCTCTGTAATTGCAATACTAGATCTGATATACCGAGACTGAATAGAGCAGGACCTAGAGGGTCACCCTGCTGAATGTTTGTTTCCGAACGCAATGTTAAAGTTGTGCCCCAGGTTAAAAGTGAGGGATCTCTGTAACTTTGCCAGCCATAGGCAAAGACTCGACTTTTTTTCGTCACTGCATAAAGTATCTTGTCCCTTCTTGACGTATATAATGCATTGCAGAAATCAAGCTTCAAACCAGAACTCTTACTTGGCTCTCAGTCTCCAAGAGTGCGCGTAAGAGTCTCTCTTGGAGAGAGCGCGGGGGTAACTATGACTCTCTTATCTGAACCCCTAAAGATGGCTAGTAATGGCAAGGCTGTCTAGGCATTGCACGTCAGTTTGATTCACAAGTGGCGCAAGAGAGGCGTAAGACGGGCTTTTTCAGACGGTAGCCAGATAGGCCCCCCAAGTGGGGTGGCTGCGAAGCTTGCGCTCGAGAAAAGGTGTACTGCAGTTCTCTCAACCTTGCCCTACAATCTTATGGTAGCCAAATGCCTCGTCGATGGATCAAACAATGACGCCCCCGGGGTTCAGGGACGAGAGAAATAGTTGCAGGGTTGGACTCCTCCTCGTGGGGACCGCTGGTAAACAGAGTTGCAGTGCCCTGGGGGATTCTCCCCTGTAAGGCATTCCTCTGGCTAAGAGCCAAACCAAAGTACGGGAGTTACTATGACTCTCTTTTCGGCGTCGGTCCGCTGGTGCGCGATTTCCGCGTGCTGCGGGGACCTTCACGCGCCCACATGAAAGTTGGACAGACGGCGTTAACTCACAATAGTAACTCTCCCGGGGCCACTTATGGTGGTAAGGGGGGCAAGGCATACCATATCGGTTGGATGGCAACAAATTCATATTGTCATTCTGTCGTGGCCCATTCGAGGGCTGTTAAGGCTAGTATGAAATATGGGGGAAGTGTGCTGCACATGAAACCCGGGCTGGGCGGTTAATGCCCCGGAAGGTTAGCGACCCGGTGGTACCGTCTGGGACGCCTGCTGCCTTGGCTTAATAGGCAAAATGAGGGCCAGTTAGCCACACGAAGGCAGACCTCCCGCTGAGAGGACATAGTAGCATGTACTAGTGCTTCTGCGCCGTCTTTTACAGCCACTCTAATCTGATGTGCCAGGATTGCTGTGAAAATTACCTTCTTATTTGCTTCCATTGCGACTTTGCAGCAGCCCCACGCAAAATCAATCTACAAGCTACGGGCTGTAAGAGCTGTAAGATATGCACCATGGAATACTGGTAGACAAAACCTAAGTAAAATGTGGTTTAACACTCTGCCCAGAAATAGGATTATTTCTGTTCAGAAATAGGATCAAATCAGATCATTTTGCAAACAATCTGACGAAGGAACGGTTAGATCCAACATATCGCGCAGATGGCGTAATCAATCCAGTCCGGCTCCGCTTGCCTCAGGGAATGGGAGAATCACCTCTAAACTCGCCAAATTTTCGACGTTTTTACGGGATTCAACTGTAGGTTGTTCGAAACTTGCTAAAACTTGCCTGACATACGGCTCGGGGGTGACCGGTGTTTATTTCTTAATTCACGCTCTGTGCGGGAGTTACGTAATGGGAATGGGTCTGATGACAGCAGAGCGTACATCGCCCTCGGCTAGCTTTCTTTCAGCCATAGGCATGCTCTGCCAGTCGTCAGTTGAGCCGTCTGGTCCAATAATTTGGGTCTTCGTAACTGTCTGCAGGAGACTTTCCAGAGTTTTTTGTTCAAGCACTGACGTATTATATTTGACATACGGCGTACAAGGCTTGGTCTCTGATGATGACCAAGTACTTCGTCATTGTCGAACGTCTGGCGCAAAATCTATGCTGTTCTCTCTCACAATTCCACTGGCCTTAATTGAGCGGTCGGTTGCTGGAACGATTTGACCGGTAGTTGCGGTTGGACTGGTCGAAGCATCGTACCGAGTTGTTCTGGGTATTCTTCTTAACCTCGGTTGCCGCACCTTATATAGCTTCCTCGAACAATTTGCATAAGCGGAAACGGAGCTGGCAAATTTAAGCGACATTTCGCTCAACTTTGGTACTGTGTTTCTTCCTGACCGTAATGACTGCCGGCATCTTTTCTGCCTTTTTGGTGACAGTTGTCTAAAAAAGCAGCCAGGTTGCAAGCCGCAACACAGTCAACAGCTTTGTCTGCTTTGTCATCGTATCTCAAGATAGCCTCATTAAGCATTGATTTCTGGGCCTTAGCGAGAGGCTGATATGTAATCGAGCCTTGCTGACCCTGTTGGTTACGTCCGACAAAAGTACCTTAAAGGGATTTGAGATAAACAAAAACACAAAATTTGATACAGGTTCTTTGATCCATTTTTTTGAATAGGTAAAAATCGAAGACGATCCAAAACACGTGCAAGCAAAGCAGCTGTCAACAATTAAGTGAACATTCAAAATGGCCGAGCTTGTCGGCATAAGTGAGAGACATGAGTACCAACATAACGCCACAAAAAATCGAAATTCGAGGTGTGTTCAATCGTTATCGCGACTTTGAATTTTCGCGGGTTACGTATATTCGAATTTCGATTTTTTGTGGCGTTATGTTGGTACTTATGTCTCTCACTTATGCCGACAAGCTCGGCCATTTTGAATGTTCACTTAATTGTTGACAGCTGCTTTGCTTGCACGTGTTTTGGATCGTCTTCGATTTTTACCTATTCAAAAAATGGATCAAAGAACCTGTATCAAATTTTGTGTGAGAAACGAAATTAAGTGCGCGGATGCATTCCGAATGTTGACTGTGGCATACGGAGAAGCTACCTTGGACCGAAGCAACGTTTATCGGTGGTACAAAATGTTCTCAGAAGGCCGAGAAGATGTGAACGACGAAGAGCGTGCCGGACGCCCGAGCACTTCAACAACAGACGAAAAAATTAATGAAGTGGAGAAAATGGTATTGGCCAATCGTCGAATCACCGTTAGAGAAGTTGCTGAGGACCTAAACATATCGATTGGCTCGTGCCATTCGATTTTTATCAATGATTTGGGCATGAGACGGGTCGCCGCGAAATTCGTACCAAAATTGCTCAATTGCGACCAAAAACAGCATCGCATGAACATTGCTAATGAGATGTTGGACTCTGTCCGCGACGACCCAAATTTGCTCCAGAGGGTCATAACTGGTGACGAATCGTGGGTTTATGGTTATGACGTGGAAACCAAAGCTCAATCATCTCAATGGAAGCTGCCGCACGAACCAAGACCGAAAAAAGCGCGCCAAGTTCGGTCGAATGTGAAAGTTTTGCTGACAGTTTTCTTCGATTGCAGGGGCGTGGTGCATCAGGAGTTCTTGCCACAGGGTAGAACGGTCAATAAGGAATATTACCTGCAAGTTATGCGCAATTTGCGCGAAGCAATCCGCCAGAAACGCCCGGATTTGTGGAAGAACAAAAATTGGCTTTTGCACCACGATAACGCCCCTGCTCACACATCGTTGCTTGTGCGCGAGTTTTTGGCCAAAAACAACACACTAATGATGCCGCAGCCACCGTATTCCCCAGATCTGGCCCCCTGTGACTTTTTCTTGTTCCCTAAACTGAAGAGGCCCATGAAAGGACGACGTTACGCTAAGCTTGACGAGATAAAGACGGCATCGAAGGAGGAGCTGAACAAGATAAAAAAAAATGGTTTTTTGAAGTGCTTTGAAGATTGGAAAAACCGTTGGCACAAGTGTATAATATCTTATGGGGATTACTTTGAAGGGGACAAAATAGATATTCATGAATAAATGAATAATTTTTGAAAAAAACACAAAAGTCGCGATACGTTTTGAACACACTATGTACGTAACCCGCGAAAATTCAAAAGTCGCGATACTTTTTGAACACACCTCGTAGTTTTACGAAATCTACGTTTGCGGGAGAACCAGTTAACCCATGAAGGAACCGATTACACCGGCGTGTTCGGAGGAAAATTCTGCACAAAGGAAGACACTTCACTAGCTTGCGTAGCAAAAAGCCAATACACAGGTTGAGAAAAGTCATAAAAAGTCATAGATTTCGCACAACTATGTAGGAGAAAAAAAGCAGAAAAACTACTCTTATAAACTTCACTCTCTCTCCTAAACAAGACGTTTCCGCGTCTTCCCTCCATAGGGAAAACTTATTTTCTTGCCGAGTTATATCGAACCTCGAAAGAAGTACAATACTCCCTGAATGGCCCTGTATATATATATATATATAATTAAAAACAACTCGGCTGCAGAGGTTGGCTATTCACTTACACTATAACAGCAGAACAGCATACAATAAATTTGCCCTTCGGGGACAAAGTGTGCCGAGTTATCCGATTCCTTCCCAGGTGGAAAAGTAGTGGGTCAGATCGGGTCTACTACGAACATCGGGTGCAATCAGAGCGTTTTGAAGGAGATCCTCTGTGATTTCTTTAATAGAATTGTAGGGGAGGAGCGTATGCCCAGAGTTTGGCATATTGCTAGGCTTTTTTTGTTATTCAAGGGTAAACACTGCGACGATATAACTGACCCAAATTTTACCAAGAAATGTTGTCAAAGGGGACGCTTAAGAAAATATTCTGTAAGCTGATTTTTAAAAGGATTGCAAATATAGCAAACCATGTTCTGCCTTCAGATTAATTCGGATTCGGAAAGGGCTTGGGAACCCGCGACGCCCTCCACGTTTTGCAATCCAAAATAGGTTGTTGAATGCGTGCGTCAAGAGTTCCAACATGCCGTGGTGATAATGTATGCTGATGACATCGTTGTTGCTCACCGTAACATTGGTGCCATCGCGCGTATTACCGTCATGGTAGAGGCGTATCTTATAAAAAAAGAGCTGGAAGTAAACTCACGTAAAGCCAAGGGAATTAAGTTTCGTCGCAGAGGCCCTTTAGCTGTAAACGACGTTATTCGTCGCGGCGGGAAGCCATTAGAGTTTGTAAACTCTTTCCCATACTTGGGTCTCCGGATTCGCTACAGGAGTATATCGTTCACTGCACACATCGAGGACAGTGCTAACTCGGCACTGGCAGCTCTCCACGGAGGGGTTGGAGATATGCGCCGGCTGTCCGTCGGTACGGAAGTGCGCTTGTTTCTGCTAAAGACTCTGTCAAAGTTGGCGTATAGTTAAGACAGAGTGTGGCAACACCTCTTAAGCAACTTGAATTTGCGTGAGAAGTGCTTTACACTATACATGAAGCGAGTACTCTGCCTTTCAATCAAGGCGAGAAGCCGCTTCGTGTATGCACTGTCGGACTGTGCGCCGATGGTAGGGATGCTTCGGCTTAGGCTGCGTATGCCGGCTTAGCCACTTCTTGGGAGAGTGCCGACGCAAGGTCACGGAGGCAGTGACGGGGGTAAGAACGCTCAGCTCTTTAAGTCTCCTTGGTTGTGGGACGGGGTGGCCTGCGACGATAGGTATGTATATACCAGGTATATCGTACACGGGCTCCATCGCCTCGTATGCTCCCGTAGGGAGTTCCACGAAGACTCAAGTACTTAGAGCATTTGTCTATGCGCTAACGCGTTAAAATGCGGTTGATAAGGCACACACACACCACAAAGCTTCTTGATGCATTTGCAGTGAAGAGACTTTTGACTGCACTGTATCTACTTATTATGACTATTGATGACATTCATGACAAGTAAAATTTGCCATTACCCTATTAATGTGAGTGCATTTTGCTGTAATTTGACATATTACTTTGGATAAGCTTTTTCGGTAGGTAGACGGTATTCCGAGAGACGTATTTCACTGTTTAGATCAGACAGGATAATCTCCAAAAGTTTCCGCAATCAGGAATAGACCAAATGTAAATAGTTAACGTGCAGTTTCTGGCCGGATTGCCTGTATAGAATAAATACAGAGAATTTTGATGGCATCGTTTTGTGACGTTTATTACATACAAATACGTTGATTCTGCATATATATATATATATATATATATATATAAATTATCACAATATTTTCTTTATATATATATATATATATATATATATATATCGCAATAACATTGCATTTCAAGATGTTTCATAATTACACATTATATACAATTTGAACACTTTAGCGACCGTCCCACCGGGCTAAAAAAGTGCAAAGACCGCCGATGGGTCTGGCAGCTCGCTACGTGGTTTTTAGCGCATATCTGCGAGCAGAACCGGCAACGACAGTAATCGCTAACTTGGTGAAATCCTTGGGTCGAACATACCAAGTGATGATAGCCATGCACAATGCACCTTGTGTACATTGTGCATGGCTAGTGCATGCCATTCCATCCCAAAGCTCCCTGGCGAGGTACATACACATCCAACTGCGTGCGACCTCTGCCGAGGTCTCGGTCACTTTTCCCTGCCACTCCAACAAGAAATGCTGAAGTGGTCCTGTAATAGGTGACCTAAGCCTGACTCTGACTGTTTCCACTGCCGGCCCGCAACCCGCCAGCAGCGGGCTATAGCAACTAGCTGCGCAAAACTTGCCGCTGAGAGATGGTCCACCCTGCCAAGGCTGTAGCTCAACATTGGCACAATCTTAAACTCGCACAAAGACGCACGGCCGCACTCAAGGACAGTCGTCGAGGGTCTCTCACCTCTGTGTGAATAGAGGCAATAGCCGCCCGACACCTGTCGCCGATGTGCTGGGTAAATCGAAGGTCGTTCCCGTATAGTGTAGTCTCAGACCCAAATACGCATGCATATATTTATTAGTGTGGCAAAAATCAGTTTTAAGTTAATGAGCTAAAAAGTATCGATTATTACTCACGCTAACTTTATTCTAGCATACAATTCAGTCAGAATCATATTAAGCAATGATGGTACTTTTAGTGATTTCACAAAACCAATACGAGGTATTTTAGTTGAGAATAGAGACGATAGCTAAGAGTAGCTAGGATGCTTCTCTTCTTTAAACTATCTGCTTGTCCGTAGCTTTAGGCACTCGGTGGGTTATAATTTTTTTAAATAAAAAGAGCATTACAAAAATGTAAACATTGCTTTTAGCAGCAGCACTGTATTTTTGCTTGGCGTTTTTAAAACAAAGCGCTGAAACGGACTAATTATCCTGGCTAAACCGAAGACTTTCACATTTCAACGGTGCACGCTTATTCCAATGCTGAATCATCTTATATAATCTGGCTATCTAATTCAATAATCCTATATTCGTTCTATACATATTTAAGGTTTTGCATGGCTTCTGTGTTATTGCTTACTAGGGCATACTAATAAAAAGCATTTTATATTGATGTGATCTACTACTACAGAGACAAACTGTTACGTACGATTTTTATGCGACTGTTTAGTTTGACAATTCTAAGGGCGTTCTCTCTTCTGAATTCTTTGAGTAATTTTACCTAACTGTTAAACATGTTTGTTTGAAGTGATTATTTTACTAGTTCTCTTATCAACAAGCTATGGCTACGAAGTATTCACGCGTCAAGTAGCCGTGGCTATGGATATTTACTAGAGAAAGCAGGTTCAAGTTTTGTAAATGGAAATAAACACACTGAATACGCCAATGCGTTTATTTTCTGTTTAAAAAATCGCGTCATATTTTGCCTTAACGCGAAAAAACAACGAAATCATATGGCACCAGTAAGTACTACCACTATCCGTGCTCGTGAGCCGCAGTTCCGCCACAATTATGCATTTACATGCTACGCAGATTATTATGATCAGTAAGTAAAACACGGTGCAACTAAGCGTGAAGTATTTTAACCTTACAATACGACTATAAGGGCAGAATCATTGACATAGTAGACTATGGTGTGGTTTGGAACCAAATTAACAACCCTAGTTTACTTAAGTTCATCGTATTTAACGTTTTACGCTTACATAGTGCATGCAAAATCTACAAACTTGGTAGACAGACGGCATCTAAGAAACTAAAGCAGCATATTTCCGGCACTACTAAGAGTTAGCAACATTACTGGGGAGCGATATATCTAGTTATATTTGTACTTAAGTAAATTCTAGTTTGCAAGTATTGAAAACTAAAAAACCTTTACTTGCAGAACCAAATATTTTAAAAGGTTTGCAAGTTGCAGCTTTTAAATGTAGTCTCCTCGAGGACGTGTGCTGCCATCGGCCTCGAAAGGGTATCCCTTGTGCCAAAACAAAGGTTACACACACGAGGTGATCTATCCTGTATAAAAAGCTGGGTTGTCTAGGAACTAAGTAGACCACGTTTACTCGTGAAGAGTTCCACACAGTTTGCGAGGTCGATCTGATGCATGTTATAAGTATATTTAAGTGTTAAATATATTATAAAAAAGTCGTATACCTATACAGATGTGGCCTGTGAAAAAAAAGTGCTCTTGACAAAACTCGTAATAGGTCGTACCAATTCAATTGAACTTTTGAATAGCTAGCTCAAATGAAAAGCCACAATAGATGTTAACTCGGTTGCACTCAATAAGTAGATGGTTTACCCGCGTACATTTTTTAGGATTAGGGACAAAACACGGGGCCATTTTGTTCACCTTCCTTTAGTGCCTTAAAGCTTTTTTGACTCTTACTAAACGACCCCGTTTATTGTACAACGTTGACCTATCTTCAATTCTCAGGCGTACAGCCATTGTAGATTATTTTCAACCGATTGTGCACTGAGGCTAGAGTTTTCTTATAAGAGCTTTCCATGACTTGTATCGGTTGAAAGATTGTTTAAAGTCAAACGTATATTTCATTGTGGCTATTTAGATACTGCCCTAACATAATAATTCGATGTCCATATTCGTTTTTTTTTACTTAGAATTCCGTAAGAGGCGCTAAATGACCTTTACGTGAATCGTTTGGCTGACTTATTGTTCCCTTGTGTCTTTGAAATTTGGGTACCATCGCAAATGTACCTGGAAAATTCCTAGTTAGCCAAGTCTAGTATGGCAATTATTTTATGAGTAGACTAAGTGCACAGAAATCACATTTTAAAAACTGTGCTAGTCCGACTATACGTTGGGTGTGTTCATTCATTTTAGTCTAATAGTTGTCATTTTTCGCAAGTCCTGCACTTAATAATTAACCGCTTTTGAAGGCAACATTGCGGTGTCTACAAAAATGATAAAATATAGCCACAAAACACGTTCCTTAAATTAGGTGTGCTTATCGGCGCGGTAAAACGCGTATCAGCTACATAGCTCAGTTGGACATTTGTTGAATGTGTTCTTTGAAATTGCAGCCTTGGCAGTAATTTTGCTGACTATAGACCTTGGTATGGTATTTTGGACTCGGAAAGAGATGCAGCGGGAACGTCCCGGGCCTCTCGTTGAGGATTCTCTGCTAGATAGAACCTTCTTTGATTTTCCAATATATTCCTATCAGTCACTCTACGTGTTCAATCTCACTAATTATAAAGAATTAGCAACCGGGAAGCCAGCTGTCGTGCAAGAACTCGGACCGTTTGTTTACAGGTTAGCTATCTTTGGGATTACTCTTTAAAATACCATTTAGGATTATACTTAAGTATGTAGATAGAATTGCGTATTAATTTGTATGGGACGCTTATACTTAAATATCCGCTGTTACGGGATGAAGCTTTACAAATATAAGCGTTAGCTTTCTATTATTTCCTGATGGGAGTGTTGCACTTCGAGATCGTTCTTATTTGGTTTTATGCGTTATACTATATACTTTTGTTTCGGTGAGAGGGAAAAATGCTTTTCCGCACACCTAAAGCGGGTAGTGTGGGACTCGATGCCGATGTTGTTGGCATAATACCCACTAAAAATCTTGCACCTAAATGGCCTCAGGAAGAGGCGAGAAGCTGGAACAATTCTTTAATACTACCTTTTCCTTGGGGTTATGTGAACAGAGCGCACATCGCGGTCTGCACCAAATCTTTTTGTTCAATAATCGTCGCGGCAAAATCTTTTATGATGTGCCAGTTTTGGGTGTCTTGCAAGAGGGCCTGAGCCATTTGTTCACATGTTACCGGGAGTACCCGGTCTAAAAGCCGCGCCAGTTCCGCCTTGTTCGCGCTGAAAGCCGCGCATACTTCAAAGGTGTGTTTGACGTCGTCTTCTTCTCCTGAGTCCCAGAGAATGCATGCTGGCGACGGAGCACGTCCTATACGATGTAGGCATTTTCTGAAGGTGCCGTGGCACGTCAAAAATTGGGTCAGAGGGTGATACAGTGATCCCTCTCGCCTTTTGAACCACTCCCGGACATCCGGGATAATAGAGCGGGTCTAGAATAGAGGCTGGCCCGCCTAGATCTCCATCCATCTAGTCTATCGTTCCACGCGTCTAGCGTCTGACGTCGTGCGTCTTCCTTAGAGATAGAGAAGCCCGCACGACGGACTGCGCTTTCCATAACCCGGAAATCCCAAGGGATCTGCCTGGAGAGTACTTGGATGGCCGCGGTAGACGCAGTTTTGTTGGCCCTTGCAATCTTGAAGGCCAGCGGCCTCTGCGTTTACCCAGGAGCCGTCGGCACGTAACCCTCTTAGCCGTGCGCTGCCACAGCGGGGCTGCGTAGAGCATAATGATATCTACTACCGTCGCCAGAAGACACCTCCGATCATCAGAAGCACTCAGTGTGCGCGGCAGCAATCTTAATAGTTCTGTAGTAGTTTTGGTGGCCTTTGCAGCCGCGTAGTGCACATGAGGGGTGCCTGTCAGGCCGGTATCCAGGAGCACTCCTAAGTATTTTGCTTCGCTGGAGAAGGCAATATTCATCTCATCGTATTTATTTCACTTATATTGAGTATGCATATAACATGAACAATTATACATATTATACAATTAAACACTCAGCTCCTCGCGGCATGTTATACGAGAGAGGCAGTGCAGTGATCTCTTCGCAAGGGCCAGGCAGGCAGATGCATGAAACTTCGTACACGCCTGAGAGCACAGTCGACAGACGCACTCGGTGTACTCTTCGTGGAAGCTCGTATTCGAACAAACCAGGTGATGATAGCCATGAACTATGTATCTGGTATAGACGTGGCGATTGTCTCACGCAAGACCAGACCAGAGGTGAAAGGCCCTGAAAACATCCAGGTCTCCGACCTCTCGTCGGACTTGTTCAACTTTATTTTCCCATTCCGAGATAAAGCTCTCGAATGGTACTGTACGCGGCGTCTTCAACCTCAATCGAATGATCTCAACAACTGGTGCACAGCCTGACATTAGGCACACAAAGCGGCTCCTTGCCCGCATTGACAGGCAAAGTACTAGCTTCATGTACATTGTAAAACACCTTTCAAGCAAACCAAAGTTTGCCCGAGTGAGGTGTTCCCACACTCTGTCAAGACCATACATCAGCGCCGGAACAACCTTGAGGTAGAAAAGCGCCACTGCCGTCGGGACGGACAGTCGCCGGACATCGCCTATTTCTCCATAAAGAGAAATTAGGGCTGTGCGCGCTGTCTCGACGATGTGAAAATCGTCCCAGTATAAGGAAGCCGAAGCCCTTTGAGAGAGTATTAGATACCGGAAAGAGTTAACGAATTCCAAGGATTGGCCGCCGCAACGTATAACTTCTTTAGCAGCCAATCGACCTCCTCTTCTGAATTTCATAGCCTTGGTCTTCATGGCCTTCTGGAACTCTTGTCGAATATAATCAACAAAATCGGCAAGCAGAAGAGTGAAGGAGACGCAGCTCAATAAGCCGCCTTGCGGGGTTCCCACATTTTGCTTTACCTGCAACACTTCCTGCTCACCTTGTACCAGTAAGGTGTCCTCATCAAAGAAACTGGAAATTACGCTCAGAAGAGAGCCACCAACTCCTGCGTATCGGAATGACTTCACCAGGAGATCTCGAGGTGCTTTGTCGAAAGCCTTGACGCAGTCTATAAAGACTGCATACAAATGGCCTCCGGGCTTTGCCACAGCTCGCTCTATCTCTGACTGAAGCACATGGATTGCATCACGCGTTCCTCGACCTCTTCGAAAGCCGAATTGCTCCGGTAGAAGGGTCTGGTCGACAACGTACTCGATCCGTTTTATAACCAATTTGCAGAAGATCTTCTTCAGCGTCCTTTCAGACGCTATACCGCGGTATAAGTTTGGGTCTCGTCTGTCATCACCATGCTTACCCTTAAATAAAAGAGAAAGCCTGGCGATATGCCAGGCTCCTGGCATTTGTCCCCTCTTCATGATCTCGTTGAAGAAATCACAAAGATGGTTTGCTAAAAGTGGCTCAGACTGCACCCAGTGCTCATAGTACACTTGGTCTGGCCCCGCACTCTTTCCTCTCGGAAGAGAGTGCAGAACCTGACTTACTTCTTCTACCTCAAAGGGCAGATTCATAGTATCCTGCTCCAATGTGAGCGGGTGCTCAATCATTGGAGCCAGGCGTACCGTCTCGCGGTTATATAGAAGACCGGTCAGGTGACTCGTTACCTGTTCGTCGCTGAGCAGGTGGTTCGCCCCCTACGAGGCCGTACGACGTAGGCTGAGGGCTTGCGCTCCGCTCTTTCGAGCATTTGGATTTCCTCCCGCCTAGCGTATTCACGCTTGTGGTCAAGGCATAGCTTTATGCAAGCTTTTCGACTATTGAAGTAGTCAAGCCTGCGTCTGGCTAGCAGCTGTGGTGGTGCCTTTACCCTCGCTTGGCGCAAGAGCTCGAGCACCCCACGGTGGGCGAGATAGCAAGCCTGAGAAATCCACTGTCGTGATCTCCTCTGCCCCGGTCTCTTCCACCTGACTGCACTTCTCATGGTTCTCTCTAGCAGTTCACAACAAGTATCCACATCACAGCCCCCCTCGAGGCTATCAACCTCTAATAGTGAAAGGTCAACACGCCTCGTGGCAACCAAGTGTGGGTCGCCTTGCTGCTTAAACCAGATATCTGGAATATTTGCGACTGCTGACACCGGTAGGTGCTTCCTTGCAGCCACCTCGAGAACATCGAAGCTTTCAACTTCGCCATCGACAAGGTTGTGAAACAGTAGGTCAATGGTGCTGCTTCCGTTATGACTTATATACGTGTGGTCTTCGCGTGCATTTGCACATCTCAGACCAAAGTATTCCATCAACTGGAGCAGCACCTCTCCTTTATCGTTAGTAGCCCCGCCATCAATACGGGCATTGAAGTCGCCACCGACGATGGTTGGCATAGACAGGTCGAAACCTGATATACCGGAACTCACCGTGTCAGCGACCTCTGCCGAGTCAAGATGTGGGGGGAGGTAGAAGACGGCTATGTTCACCCTCATAGACGAGAGACCCACATAGAAATCGTTCTTCCTCACACATTGCGCCGGCGGTAAACGTTTATGTAGGTAGATTGATAATCCACCCACTGGCCTACCACGGCCTCCAGCAGGTAGAACTGCCAGCTGGTGGAACCCTCGCATATTATTGATATGCAGTTCCTCCCGCTGGTAGGTCTCCGTAAGGAGTGCAATGTCCACCGGCGTAAGCATGTCAACTGGCGCTAGGTCTATTGCTCCTCGTAGTCCCTCACAGTTCCAAAGAAGCAGCCACAGAGACCTAGTAGTCTCCACGTTAACATCTCTAGATCTGTTCAGTCACTTGCAAAGAGCCGGACCGCCAGGCGCGATAAAGCTTTCCATAAGCATTTTCTCGTAGGGAGCACCACTAGCCCAACGACGAAATAGGATACCTTTTGGCCAGAATTCACTCTTGCTGCACTTTGCGTACTCGCCGTCACCCAGCACTACACAGAATACGGCATCATTTCCCTGCGTCCGCATTTTGATTACTGCCTTTACACAAATGCTTCTGTTAACGAGCCATGTGTGTAGGTTGACAGCTGACGTTTTCGCCGCCAGCCGTGCTACTCTCAGCGCGCTGAACCTGCCTGGCCCAGCATACACTTCAAGATCTCCTACTCCATCAGCTGCACTGCCTTTCTGCATACGATGCTTTGTTTTGCCGCTCCTCCTCCGTTGGACGGTGACAAAACCATCGTTGTCTTCCTCGTCTTTCCTCGCCTCTGCGGTTGTCTCCGTTGGCGACGTTGCGGCCGCTGCCGCTTCCCTTGCCGTTGGCGTGTTGTCATCCATCGGCTCATTTTCTTCGAGGGTGGTGGCGGTGTTGTTGTTGCCGCCGCTACTGCTACCGCTGCTGTTAAGACCAGCTGCTGTAGCACTGCGCTTGGTGCCGCAGAGACCGGCCTTGCCGTTCTCTCCGGTGGCGCTGTCGTCGATCGCCTTTGTTGGTACAAGCAGATCTCCGCCTTCCGTCAACCGTGACTTCTTGTTCTTCCGCGCTTTCCGTGTTCCGTCCGTTTTCTTCACGCTAACGTTTTCTTTTAACGTGGAGTTTAAACACCCCTCGATGGTTTCGGGGTGCGCAAGTTGCTTCAGGGGAGCCGCTTCATTGCTGGCGACTTTTCGCTGGAGCTCCGTGTGTGATGCCCACAGCTTCACTAAGTTCCACTGTAACACACACAAACGTTCCTTCATAAGGACAAAGTTGGGTTCCACTGATTCACAGGACCCGCACGACACGAACTGTCTGTCCTCGGGGGGCCCGGGGTTTAGGCACCCCCCGTGAAACACAGTAGAGCAGCCTTGGTTACAAATAACCAGTTGTTTCTCCCGTTTTAAACGGGAGCGAACACTTTGCACATTCGAACATCACGGTAGCAGACGACACACTCGGACGACACACTCGGACGGAGAAGGCAATATTGTGTCTTTCTAAGGTTGAGATGGGGAGTGCGCTTGTGTCCGTTTAGAAATATTGCTACCGTTTTGTGCGGAGCCAAGCGAAGTCCATGCGGAGCGAGCCAGATGGAGATGTCTTGCAAGGCGCCAATTGCTGTCCTCTCCAGCTCCCTGGCATCACGGTTATACTATATATACTAGAATTTAAACATTTTTTAAGGAGGTTGTTGTTAATTCTAGACTATCCTCCGTCCCCTACGGGCTTGGAACTCAACCTGAGGTATATCTTCAAAGCACCGAGAGCCGGACATGTTAAGATATCTAGGGTTTCCCTAACAGTCTTTGTGGCAGCATGGCCGCTGACCCTCAGCGGTTTGGTTATTCATCTAATCTCAATGAGGATTGCCCAAAGAAAATTCGATCAACAACAGGGATCGAACCGGGGACCGGTAGATGACAACCATGACTAGCGCACTAATCCCCTAGACCACGCCGCCACATTATACTATATATACTGGCAACTATTAACTTAATTTGTTTTGCATTTGCTTACAAATAGCACATTCGAATGTAAGTAAGATAGTATGCCGGCACAACGTGCAAGTGTAAACCATAAAGTAATTTTATAAATCACTTTCGACGATTACAGGCTAGTTTGTAAATCGAAGATAAAATGTCGCGCGTGCGTGCATATTAAAACTACTGTATTTACACAGATTTGGTCTTTGATGGCTTATGCAAATGCCATCTAGACCGTCTAGGATTCCCTTACTGCACAGGGCTGTTTGTATTGACAAATGTTATGGCTGACTTGGGAATTTACTACCCGGATGTCATGTTCGTCCTGTCTGGGCACTTCTGAGGCATCTACTTGCTATGTGATATGTTATCTAGCCATAAGCTTATGGCAAATGCAAACACGCTCGAGGCTAGATTTTGGATTTACGCCCGTATTTCTTCGTTTCGTGTTTTGCAAATATTGTCCTGGATTCACGATACTTTGTCTTTGTGTCTCTATAGCGTACATATCTGCTACACAATTGTCCAAAGTACAACGTTTTGCCGGTTTATTTTTGCTGATGGTAAATGCAATTTGCGCATAGGTGCCGATGTTGTTAGCGGGTACTCTGGGAATTTACATGGGCAGAGTATATGACTGCTTCCTATGCCTTAGATGTAATGCCAAACTGAATACGCACTAGACCACATCCCTTACCCCCTCAAGTTGGAAATTGTATGACAATAAGAAGGAAGTGTCATCTGTATGCCAGGCGTGCACAAAACGCACGTGTCTGTCGTCAACTTTCCAATGCCATGTTCCGGTAAATCTAAGTGACGTAGTATTTAAATGGCCCCTGCCCGATGCCGTCATTCCCGCACGGAGGTTCAAGATAAATGCCCGTGTTCAAAGGTCTTGGTTGTCTCCGAAGGCAGAGGGCGCCCACTCCTACGCCCATGCGTGTAGAGCAACTTCTCAGTCCCGCATCTGGCTTAGGTCGCCATTAAATCGCTTCTCATCTTTCTGGCTAAGAAGGTCTCACGGACGTATCATACTCGTAATACAAGCAAGGCCAGGAGACTGCGCTTTTCTTCGGGCGCCCCCTCCCAGGAATAAATTCTTGAGAGATATTGGTACACTTTTTCCTCTTGGGCCTCATGTATAGCACCACCCGCAAAGGCTTCATTCACATTTTAATCGCGATTAAGTGTCCTGCGGTTCCGACCAGTGAGGTAAATGGTCCTCGACTTAAGCTATCTATCTGATTAATGGCTGCTTTCATCCAGGTACGAATCCTTTTAATGCCGGTGTCAGGTTGTCCCAAAATGTATATTGACTCCTTTTGTCATGCCGTCCAAATTTACATGTCGATCGTACGCGAAGTTTTACAAAACCGTATCAAGCACTCTGAGGAAACCCCGCCCTTACCGTCTTCTCTCCTAATACTAGCCTCCGACCCTCGAGATAGGAGAATATACTACGTCGAACGTAAAGGAAACTCTTTTTGTCAGGAGGATATAATACGTCGAACATAGAGGGAACTCTTTTTGTCACCCAGCGACGTTATAATACTGTCCCAGTTTGCGGTATTAAAAATGTTTTAACGTCGAGTTGAATGATTTGTCGTATACTGTCCACTAACGGTAGCAGCTGTAACAGTGGCTTCAAAAACTCTAATAAGGCCTTGAATTTGGCCGATATCTCTGGGCTTGAGTCTATAAGAATTTGAGGCAGTCCGAGGAAGGTGATCTTGAAGCCAGAGTCGCTTTACGTCTGCATATATATATATATATATATATATATATATATATATATATATATATATAAGCGTTTATTTGCGTTGTATATAAAAATGATTGTGATATTTTTTCGACCAATACTGCGTACTCTCGTTCTCGGGTTTGTGATTCGTATATTTTATAGCTCGGTGTTACGTAGGAATATACTGAGTGGTTTCCGGCAATATAACAACATATGACAGTGTTTCTAGTCTCTGTATAATATTAAGTACGTATTTCTATAAATATCTAAGACTGTGTCATTTTATTGCTCAGTGTATAATGCGTTTTCAATCGCTTGGACTTTGCGCAGGGTCCAATATCGCAGGACAAAGCGTGAATATTTCGACGGTGGTTTAAATTATTTAGACCTGCATTCGTATGATTTTGAACCCAGCATGTCAAACGGCAGCCTACAGGATAAAATTACAACCGTCAACTTTGCTGCCATAATTTATTTTAATCCAAACGGCACGCCGAACTGGTACGTCCGAAAAGATTCTCTCTTCATACACGTCACCGTGGACGAATACTTTTATAAAGGGTAGGTTGATGCTATATATATATATATATATATATATATATATATATATATATATATTACCGTTATAGCGTATGGTTGCTTTGCTTGAGAGAAAATACTTTTTACGTGATTGTTTTATTATCATATCGTGTTTATATTTTTATATTTTGAATTTTCCGACAATTACACATGCTGCTTGTTTTTTTTTATGACAAACCATATCCCATACTTCAATATTTTATCGATTTTAATTATTCAAAAATGTTTCTGAAGCTACACATACAGTAACCTGGCCTTGACGATCCTTCTACGGTTGCGTCTAAAACAGTATTCTGGCGCATCTTGTAGCAATTAGTTGGTTATTTGAGTCGTTACCGCTTCTGTAGAAGTTGCCAAACGAATTGCAAATGAGCGCTTATTCTATCCACAACCATGCAGTAACCATGGAATTGTACAATCTGCTTGGGAACATGTTTCCATACTTTTTTTCTATACACAATGGAAATGCTTTCCATACTTCTAGGGTAATCAGACTGTAAAAACCGTATCATTTTCAGGTTAAGTTTCGGCAGATTATATCACTAAACTACGCCCTGCTCTTTGCCATCTTCCAAGTTCTTGTCTACTTCAGACATCACAATGTTTTATTTATTTATTTTAAGTTCCTTGGGATTTATAACTAGCAACGTATATTTTTACAAAGTGGCTCTTCAGTTCTGTCACTGCGTTTCCAAAGATGCATATCTTTATCGGGCTTTTTTTCTTTTGACTCTCCTAATCAACTTTCATCAAGTTTGATTTAGGCAGAATGTTAATCAGACCCTCACTGAGTGTGGGACTCGACACCGAGTGGTTGATTTTCCAGTAGGCCCATGCCAATTAAAAAATCCGTTTAGTTTAGCTTTACACTGTGCTGTCCGCGAAACTGCCGTAAGTAATACCTTGTCGCACCTGATCGTCTTGGCCTTACTACTTTATGATATTTTCTGGCATAAAACGGCCGTTTAGTAAGTCACAAACTATTGACAAATTAATTTTGATAGGTTTCCTTTGGTGCTTTTTTTATTCATTTTATAGCTTATTGCAATTTTCCATTGTTTACAAGCCAGCGCTAAGAAGTGTCATTGCAGCTCTCTGTTTTATTGGTATTTTCAAGTACCTTCTAGATTCTAATAGGCGCCCTGCATTGGTGCAGTCCAACTTATTCGCCCGATGCATCTTTTGTGCTGTGAACTGATCCGTTATGGGCGTTGTACACTCGCCTAAGAGGGTCCACCATTTTTAGAAGAAAATGATTTTACGCACATTCGTCGATGTTGTTGACGGATAGTGTGGGACTCGACTCGGGCGGAGAGTATGTGACTCAATCCTCTGCCGAGCGTGTAATACCCACTAACCACCTCCCCCTCCACCTCCTAGTTCGGAATTATGTAACAGCACCTGGACTAGAAGAGGGGAGCCTCATGCTCCTTCTAGATCTACGGGAACCTCGCGAACTGAAGGTGGGACTTCACGGATCACTGCCAGGGTAGGCTGACTCGACCGGAAGCGTGACTTCCGGACGTCCTCTATACTCATCTTCTGCCTCATTATAGAACCCCTCCGCCCAGTCGGTGGAGGTTGTCATCATTCTGGCGTCTTCTTCTAGTCATGTTCGCTGATGCTTTTCCAGCCATCGTGCCTGAGGAGACTCGTCGCGCCGGCTCGAGTGTAGCGCAGGTTGCAAATGTATGGTCGACTGTATCGGGTTCTCCTGATGTGCATAAATCCACTGTCGTCTTGCCAATTTTTCTCATATATGTCCGAAAGCCTTAATATATGTCTGAAAGCCGGTCAACCCCTGTGTTGCGTAATATGTGAGCGGCCCTTATCCAGGCCCATCATACCAATTTTCTAATTTGGGATGACTGATCGGGTCCATTTCCCGCTGTCACGCCAGAAGAAGGCTTGGCTCATTCGAAAGCCCATGTGCGAAATGTGGATTCGCGTGCTACCGCTTGCGTTAAATCTCCCTTGAGTCTCCTCTCACTCCTTTTTCCCGCCAACAGGTCCCAAGGGAGCTGGCGTGCAAGAACGTGACGGTTTTGTAAACCCGTCCAACTTTCATTGCCATGTCTCTTTGTGATGCCCGAAGGGCTTGTCGGTTACCCTTTGTCCAAAGTACAAAATCGGCTCTGACAGAGGAAGCGTATGGCGCAGTAGACTCAGCGACAGGGGCCAGCAGTCGGCGTCGGCCCTTGCTAGCTGCTCCCTTGTAAGGAAGTATTTTGGCTAGGTTTTGCCCACCTTATGATACAATCTGAGAAATGCATTTGACATGTGCGTTTCCCAAAAGCTTAGTATCAAGGATTACACTTAGGTACTTTGACTCTTTTTTTTATTGAAACAAGGTGACCCGTAACCTCAATCCTGATGCCACGGGTACGCTTGCGGTCGGTGAGATACAGCGCCCTTGTTTTGTGCGGGGCCAGACTTAAATGGTTTCTTTGTATCCTTGAGTTCTTATCGAGAGCGGTGTAGGAAGGAGGAGAAATTCCTACCCTCCAGAATCTGTAGGATGACGTTCCAGTTGCGGTATTAAATGAGTTTCGTACATTAAGAGGCATCAAGTAACACGAAAGATTTAGATAAGAGTGGTCTCTCATCCAGCTCGCGCCAGAACATGTTGGATAGCATCCAGTGCTGAGCAGCTTTATCGGAACGCGAATTGAGTCCATGAAAGCGTTTGCTTATGCGTAATCCTCTGATCCGGCCTCTTGACTAGGACATTTTCTATGAGTTTCCCGATGGTATTAAGGAGACCAATAGGCCTGAAAGAGGAAGTCATCTGGCCGGCAGTGGGTTTTGGCACTTAGGGCAAGTGTGCCTTCTTCCATCTGTTTGTGGACCTTCCTTTCCTAAGTAACCTTGTTGCTAGGCTTGCGAGGAGGGCAGGGTGGTTTAACGCCATTATCTTGACTACTTCTGAAGGTATTCCATCTAGACCCATTGCATTGCGGGGGAAAGGCGTTCTGCAGTTTTAGCTCCATGCTGCAGTTTTAGCTCTGGCTATAATCGTCTCTAAGGCTTGCCGTCTCGATCTATCGGTCTCATAAAGATCCCTCTCTCTCTCCAGACTGAGCCGCCCGCAGAGACTTCCGGATGCCACTGCCCAGTCTTCGATGAGGCTGAGCGAAGTGTCATAAATTAATGTTAGGTCCAGGAAAGAGACTTGCGATCTTCGGGAGAAGGTGGGCATATTATCTCTGTTGGCCAATGCTAGACCCCGCTCCGCCATCCAGTCGATCAGTAGATTACCTCTGTCAATGGTGCGGCGCGATCCCCAAGATGTGTGATGAGAGCTCATTACTTCCGTGACTAAAAAAGTGTAACCGGGGTGTCCTCATAACGATGTCGCGAGCCCTTTGAGGAAGACATAAATTCGTCTCATGTTTGGTTAAGCATGAGTATACTACTAGAAAAATATGTGGGAAACTGGCCCATGTGAATCCTTGCCCGTGACTATAACCCTGCATAGCCAGGGAGGCCTATTGGCCGATTCACCAAATTGAGGTCTCTACAGCGTCGTCTTTAAAGTTGTTAGCGTGACTGCGTGCTATAAAGGTGTTCAGCTCGGGCAGAAGGCAAAGGTGTATCTTGCGTTCTTGAGCCTGAATATCGAGCAGGCATGGGCTGCCTTGCACTGAATCATAATGGTTTGAAGGATCTTAAACATTGCGTTAAAAGGCGGCAAACCATCTGCCAGTCTGATCCTCCGTCGTCAGCCGGTACCGTGACCTTTGAGCGGGGGACACTATGTCGGCGGGCGTTTGGTTGAGAACCCTGCGCCACACTGCGTTTAGGTTCAGTTACCTCCTTCTCTGCTGTCCCCGTTGCTTGTTTGCGGGTGTCCTGCACCTCCTGGCCTGGGCGTTGGCACCTAAAGAAGGTTAAAAGACGCACCCGCGCCTCAGGACGGCACGGGGTTCCTCCTACAGTGATCCATTGGGTCTGCAGTTAGCGGGCAATCAGGGGAGTTGCTTTTACCAGCACATACCAGTGATTAGAAGTCGGGCTCTGGCGGGGTTCCTTAACCCTCAGAGGAATGTGCTCGGGGACTGCAACCTGCTGACAAAGCGTCAACTCAATTTTGCTTTCAGTAAGAAAAAGGTTACTTCCTCATAGTGCTACCTCGTGCAAGACGTCCGACGTCCTGCAGTCCGTGTCCTGACCGGTCGACTTCTTGATGGTCTGGGCCATTTTGGCCCCTGCCCCAGAAGTGGTCTTAGTGAGCCGAATCACCAGATCAACCTGGCTGGTTTTTGCCACTCCGCTTATATTAACTCCTAGGTCGCCTTCGTCAATCAGTTGTGCTCACAGACTTTTAAGGGTGTCTGCAAATGTCCGACCTCCCCCCACTCAAACACTGACCGAGGTCTGGGTGGCCAGGGCGCGTGGAGTGGACCTTGGACTATTTGCGGAGGGATCCCTTTTCTTCGGCGCATTAGTGCTGCAGAGCTCAATGAAGCCAAGGTCTCCGCTCTGCTCGACGAGTGCAGCCAAGAGCCGTTGCAGATGTTTTCCGCTTTTCGTTGGGCCACATGTACAGCAAGGGCGGCTGTTCCGCATCGGACAGCCGTAGAAGGCTGTTGACCACAGTCCTGTAAAACCACCGTCCTAGGGTCTTATCATCCAGCTTCTCTTCCGACCCAATAATGCCCGCCAGAAGATGGCGCTCCCCTCCCCCCGGACTAACAGAACCTGTAAGAGGCTCCCAAGCCTCTTTAGCATGGAGCACTGCCGCCTTACCCGGAGACTGTTGAAAAAGCTGTGGGAGCGGACACTTACATGATGACTCCAGGGTCAATGTCCGCTCCGGAGGCCACCAGCAAGCCCCGCGCCGCTCTGGAGATTGTAATGCTCTCAAAGAGACGCGCTGGATAGCCCCCCAGGGGCCAGAATAGGTCTACGAGTTTTGTGAAGTCCACGGCGGTACTCGCTGCTCTGATCTTGGTTGAGCGGTAGGCTTGCGCGGTCTCAGGATCTCCCGGTACGCACTGGAGGCAGATCGCACCAAGGTCGGAGAACCGAGGGCACATTTCTGCCCTTACCTCGTCTCTTTCCTTTTGTAGAGCCTGAATTGTGCCTAGGAGAGTCCCTACCTCCTCATCGGCATCCTTGCGAACTGCTCGAGGTGCCTCTCTGAGTGCCTCCCCAGACGCTTCGAGCTTACTTAGATCCAGGTCGACCTTCTCGGTTACCTTCTTTAGCTGCACGTTCGTATCCTTGACCTTTCATAGTTTCATAGTGGTCCTGATGTGGCCCTCCAGGACGTCGAAGGCTCGGTCGAGTAATGAGGAAAGATCCTCATCCGTGTTCTCCATGCAATTGGGCTCGTTTGCTTTGTCAAGAGAAGTCTCCGCCGAGCGTTTTCAGTTTGACGTGGAAATCACTTGGTCCGTCGTCGTGTCCTCCGCCCCAAGCATGACGCTCTGTGTTCTAGCGCCATCCTGCGCATCCTGGTCCTCGAGCACCTATGGCACGAGGAATGTCGTCTCTTCGTAATCGACAACCTCTTCGAAACTTAACTGCTACTATCTTTTGTCAATTAATTCTAAGCCCTATCTCGCCCATATAAGCAACTAGTCTATTTAGTCTCTGTTTTACACTAAAAAGACGCATGCCATATATTGCGTCATCCGTGTACATTAAAGTACTTGCCCACTCTGGGGCCCACATTGTCTAACCCGGTTAGGTAGCCCTCTCAATAGTACCGAAAAAAACAACGGACTGAGTCCGTCCTGCAGTCTACGTTACTCTTCTCACAATTCCCATTACGTTGTTGATGCATACTGTACCCTCCCTAAAGGTCCCCAAAGTTTTTAAGTACTATACAAAACTCCTTCTAAGGCTAGCTCCCCTATAATTATGTTTCTCGGCGCTAGGTCAAAGGTGGCCTTAAGGTCTATAAATACCGTAATTATTTTTCACAAGACCACTAATCATTTTCCACAAAACCACCAGTTCAACGACAAAACAGGATATTCTTGAGCCAGAATTCACTCTTGCTGCACTTTGTGTAGTCGCCGCAGAACCACACAGAACACGACATCATCACCCTCCGCCGCATTTTGAATACAGTCTTTGCAAAATATTTGACGTTTCTGTCGCCAGCCGTGCTACTCTCAGCGCACTGAAACTACCCGGCCCACCATACACTTCGAGGTTGCCATCAGTGCTGGCTTTTGAAATACGAAGCTTTGTTTTGCCACGCCTCCTTCGTTAAACGGTAACAAAGCCAGCCTTGGTTTCTTCGTCTTCCCTCGGTTCTGCAATAGTAATAGTGTGAGATGCCCACAGTTTCACGAAGTTCCACTGTAGTGCACATAAACGTTTCTTCATCAGAACGAAGTTGGGTCTGCGATTCACAAGACCCGAACGACACAGACTATGTGTCCTCAAAGGGCACAGGCTTTAGGCCCCTTTCCGCCCCCGCCCCCCCGTAAAAACGGTTTAACCGTTATACACGAAACAGCATAGCTCTACCAGTTGTTCTCCTGATTTGAACTGGAGCAAACACTTTGTGCATTTAAACATCGCGGTAGCAGACATAATGTGTAGAAAAGCCTTCCCTGTTGCATTTGCCCATTGGACTCTTTAAATTTCAGTTTAATTTGCCGTGTTGAGCCAGGAGAATAACAGGCAACAATGAAAATTCAATGGCGAAGCGCAGATATCGCCGAATCGATTATTGTTTACCAGCCGCTTACCCTTACTTCGTTTTGTCTATTTTATATCATTATTACCGGTTTGAAGTTTATATATATATATAGGAGTGGAATTCTTTCGATCAGCTTGCGTTGTTTTAAATCCTTAAACAACTAACGAAAATTCAAAGGCACACGTATTATCCCGTCAATGATATATACACTAGTCTGCTTAAATTGACTCACGCATAGAGGAAAACAAAAGTAATTTTTCCGGCTGTAACTTTCTGTCAACACAATGGTTACTGTAGTAGGTTTAAATAACTATTGACTCCTTGCAATATTTGTAAATAAATGAAATGAGATACCGCTGTAATTATGTATATGATAAAAAAATACTTGTGTTAAAAAAGCTATATAAATGAGTTTGCTAGGCCATACAGACTGATTCATGCTTGTTGCATGTCGGTTTGATATAGATTCCACGACGCAGAAGTGGAGTTGCGAGGCGATGGAGTTTTGCGTGCTACTGGAGATCACAAGCATGCATATTTTTTCGAACGGGTAGCAAACGCGTACTTATCAGTGCATACCGATACCAAAAGAGTCAATAATATGTTCGGTTTCAACAGTAAAATGTAAGTGTTTTCAATAACGCCTAATTTGCCTACTTGTATACATTGCAAAACATAGAATTGACAGAAAGAGTTATAAAGAAAGTATAATTGATAGGAAGAATTTATAAAAATAGTTATCAATAATGTGTTTGTAGTAGTCAAGGTTTGTTTACGCTTAGTTAGGCGGCGGGAAATCTGCTTAGGGGGGTGCTGTGATGTCATTGTTAAAATGTAATAATATTACATTGTAAAGTTTTTATATATGCTTGCCATATGATGCGTTTACTTCACTGTCAGATGTGTACTGATTGTGCAGATTGTATGTTATTTGAATATAAGATACTTTGATAGTAATAGGAAGTTATAGTGAGGGTCCTTTTCTTTTGCCAGTTAAATGCGTATGCAAGCTTTACGCTGCTGATTTTCTTCTAGGGGCGATAAGTTATTCCAGCGTTTATTCTGTTGAAACATAAAAAGCATCTTACGTTATTAACCAAATATGCATGTATGTGACGTGCCGCTTATTCTGATTACTATAATTAAAAGCGTTTTAAGAGGCCGCTAGGATATTGTTTTGAAAGCGTCAACAATATTACACTCAATGCTTTTAAACATGCTTGCGGTGCGCTGCGCTAACTTTATTTCAAAATTCGAATGTTATTTGTTTGCTGTGTACTGCTTGTGCAGATTGTGTGTTATTTGAGTAAAAAGTGTTGCTTTAAAGTAATTTTTATTCTCCAGATTTATATTGTATCTTCTATTTAAAGACATTTATTTACAAAGTAGCCAGATCAGGTAGACCGCGATACCGTTGTGGCTAACTCTATAAAAGATAACTAAGCTATATAAGATCCTTCGATTAGTTGGGAGCGTTAGTGTTGGCCCGCACATTTCTTCAGTTTACTAAACTCAATATGAATGCCTTATACTATATCAGAAGATAAACGTTATGTTAGGTTAAGTTTACATTTCAGTAATAATACGTGCTTGTATTGCTTTATTTTGCAGGTTTTTTGATAATTATGGAAATCAATGTGGCAAAGTAGAGGGCACAAGTAAGTAATCTATAGATATAAGAGCCCACGTTTCTAGCGATTAATTTTATACTTGTGTTGCATTTAACCTTAATAGGCCTCAGCTTATTTTCGACGCTCTGTGCCCGACGTGAGATGATTACAGCATGATATTAACGGTCAAAGCTGTAAGGTCACCTAAATAGTTTTTCTGTCTCTCTTTTGGTAACTGCAATCTGACTTAAGTAGTTAAGCAGCGAACTTATTACGGTCGATTGTCTCCCGCTCTCGTCCTCGAACGAAGGCCTGAAGATAAACCTAAATCTGTTAGTCGGCAACACGTTTCATGGCTCCGCCTCAGACAAATGTAGCCACATCGCGAAATGTCCTAATCTTAACATTTTAAAACGTTGTATTAAACAACTACGGAAAATTTAAAAACAGCTGTCACCCTCAAAGACGTCGCACGCCTCAATGATATCCTGAATGGTAGACGAGAACCACCTAACCTCAGAGGTTCCGAGATAAAAGCTCCAAAATAAAAGGTGCGAAGACTCATGCATTATGTCCACCTCGACCGCAACAGAGCCAAACGTGATACAAAGGGTAACTCCACAACGATAAGACAACGGCGGTAATAAAAGTCTCCTAAGAACAACGATTCAGAGAGGGGTAGATATTGTAAAGCGATTCGGAGTTGGGCAGGCGGAAATCTCCAGTCATGGGAGCGGTCGGCAAGCGGCTATAGTGACCATCCATCGGCTAAAGTTACCCAAAACCCAAACCGTGCCGCCAGCTGCTGCATAATAATGGACGGTGTTTAAGTCACTCTCAGCTATGTAATACGTTAAGCTTACTTTGGCAGTTAACAATTTCGTGTCGGCTCTATATCTATTGCAGACGGCCAGCTTTTTCCAGCCTTCGAAGAGCCACCGAAGAGCGTAAAAATTTACATCCCGCTCTTTATAAACCGTGGCCTCTGTATCTACAAAAGCGGTACATTATTAACGGTGAACCAGTCGCTCGGTACAGCGGTGGCAGTGACCTCTTCAATGACACCGGAGACCCCGAAATTAATAAGTACGTATTTTACCAAGTGGACTTGCGTCTTCGGGCTGATGTGCGCCTTAATAGTGTGTCATACGAGAAGATTGTAATCTCTGCCGCAAATCAAATAAGAAATGCCAACTTTCAACAAATCTGTTACATTTTGGTTTTGTACAGCTGCTTTTCCTTAGCACCGACGCATGTAAAGGGAACGTTTGATGGAAGCCGGTGGAGAACATTGAAGAATGGTAACGGGGACAAGTTCATAATGCCGGTTGTGCTAAGCCTGCCTCATTTTCTTCATGGGGACGATTCACTGCGCGCTAACGTTAGCGGTCTACATCCGGATGCCAAGAGGCACCAGTTCTACATTGACGTTCATGCTGTAAGTTTGTCATGCTACTTTATAACGTCGCTGAATGTTCTTCTACTAAGATGTGTTTGCTAACTCGCCTTCTCATGTGTTAGTTACCGCACCAGAGGACAACTTGCTGCTTCTCAAATATTGTATATTTCCTTTGCAGAACCATTGCCTCGGGTTAAACTAGAATGCAACATAGGCTAAAATACGTACAGAGTATGCAGAAACTAAATAACGTTAGCTACTGTAAAACCAATTCAAGTGAGTTTTTTTTCTAATGGAATGGAGAAGAGCGGAAATGCCTTATTTACGAATGGTAGTGAATGTTTTGTTATACCAATGCACTTGATCGGACATAACCTTTTAAAACGTGCTGTTCCAGAAGTTGATATTTAATGCATACAATTATCATTGTTGAACAAACGAGAAACCGCAAATCGCATGTTGACATGCACAAAAGGGTCGTTTCTCTAGCGGTAATAATTTATGGAGAACAACTGCCTTCATAGAGTTCGTTATGAACTCCCCGAATAAAAACAACGCCTCACTAGAACTGCTAATAGTTTTCAGAATTGATTCGCTGTAAAGATGTGGTTTTAGCACGAGAAAGCAACATGCAGAAAATTGTTATTTTCGGAAATCATTCAATAGATTGGCCAATGATAAATGGAATAAAAGACACATAAGGCGCACATATGGTCACCTAGCTTCACGGCTGTATTTTGTTCACAACATTAAACACCGCCAGATACAGTCCGTATATTAAACCCAAACGCCCACCAGGTCGCTAACATTCTCCTCACCTCATTGTTAAGTTAAAGACTCTATGAGAATTCATCATCACATTTATTTCACTCATATTGAGTATGTGTATAACACACTTATACCGTTGTTAGCTGTTCTCGGCATGTTATTCGCGAGAGTCGGTGCAATGCCCTCTTTGCTAGGGCCAGGCAGCAGACGCATGAGACTTTGTACACGCTTGAGACCACAGTCGACAGAGGCACTCTGTGCACTCCTCGTGAAAGTTCGTATTCGAACAGGTGATGAACTTTGTATCTGGCATAGATGTGGCGATTATCACACACAAGACTGGACCAAATATGAGAGGCAATCAAATATCCAGCTTTCCAACCTCTCGTTGGACTTGTTCAACTAAATTTCATCAAAATCCCATTTTAAAATGAAGCTTTCGAATGATACTGTACGCAGCGTCTTTAAGCTCAATCGGGTTATCTCACCAACTGGTGCACAGCCTGACATTATGTATACAAAGCTGCATTTACAAGCAGTACTCGCTCTTTGCGCAGAGGTGGTGACGAACCCAATGAGGTTCTACGGAGCAGTATTCGCTTCATGTACATTATGAAACATCCTTCAATCAAACCAAACATTGACCAAGTGAGTTCACAGCCTTGGTTTTCATGGCGTTTATTTTCAGCACCCTTGAGACAAGGAAAACCTCTGCCAGAGAAGTGATAACGCCGATTGGCACCCGGGTTGTGATGAGCGATTACTATGTCATCTGCGTACATCACAAATTCAGCTTTCTGAAACTCCTGTGGAAGATAACCGACAAAATCGGCTGACAGAAGAGTGAGGGAACCGACAAAATCGGCTGACAGAAGAGTGAGGGAAACGCAGCTCAGTGGGGTCCCTATGCGGGTTTCCCATATTTTGCCTTATCCGTAACATTCCTGCTCACCCCGTACTGTAAGGTGTCCTCATCAAATACGCTTAGAAGAGAGCCACCAGTCCCTGCGTGCCGAAAGAAATTTCGCAGGATATCTCGAAATGATTTGTCAAAAACTTTGAAGCAGTCTATAAATTCTGCATATAAATGGCTTCCGGGTTTGCACAGCTCGTTCTATCTCTGACTGAAGGGCATAGATTGCATCACGCGCTCTTCAACCCTTCCGGAAGCAGAATTGCTCCGGCGGAAGGGTTTGGTCGACCACATACTCGATTTGTTTTATAACCAACTTACAGAAGATCTCTTTAGCGACCTTTTAGACGCTATACCGCGGTATAAGTTTGAGTCTCGTCTGTCATCGCCATGACAGATCATTGCCCTTAAATAGCAGATAAAGTCTGGTAATATGCTAGGCTTCTGGCATGTATCTCCTGTTCATGATCTCGTTGAAGAAATCTTAAATATGGTTTACCGAGAGTGGCTCTAACTGCGCCTGGTGCTCGTAGTACACCTGGCCTGGCCCAGCGCTCAGAGAACGTAGGACCTGACTTACTTCTTCTACTTCAAGGGGCAGATTGATAATCTCCTGCCGTCGGGGGAGATTAAACACATGGCTCCAATGTGAGCGGGCGCTCAATAATTAGAGCCATGTGTACTGTTTCGCAGTTATGTAAGTTTTTCTACTGTTGAATTAGTTAAGCCTGCGTCTGGTTAGCAGCTGCGGTGGTGCGTTTACCCTTACATGACGCGCGAGCTCGGGCACTCCACGGTGAACGAGATAGCAAGCCTGAGAAAACCACTACCTCCTCTAGCCCGGTTTCTTCCACCTGACGGCACTTCTCATGGTTGTCTCTAGCAGTTAACAACAAGGATCCACCAGGGTCCACGTCGAGGTTATCAACCGCTTTATGAGAATTCGACATCAGATATTTTTCATAAAATGCGAATTTTTCTGAATGTGTGTGCTTCATGAGCGTTATAGCAGATTTTAAAGATACTAAATGTGGGAGGTCACACTGAGATATCACAGGATTTCTATTTTTGCAAACATGCTAAATACAAACATTTTTTGCTCGCTGGTCAACACCGGATTTTACTTGCAAAATGTTATACAACTTTGTAATCAAACAACTAGTTTTTTTCCGCAATTGCACATTTTATATAGTGTTATCTGGCCAGCCATATTAGTATACCAAACATTTATAATTTAACTGTGTTTCCTTAATAATACATTTCCGCACCCATTTAATTAGAAAGGTGCCTACTTTAAGAGTTTTAAGACTTCCTCAAGAATATGCAATTCACTAAGAAATAAATTCTATATATGCATCTATAGGTATTTAAATTATAACACGAAGTATTTTATCTTAATTTATAATTGTTGAGCAAGCCCTTAGCCTGCATTTGATCTCTTTTTGTTGTATTGCTTTTCAGTAATGCTTTAATCTATCTTTTTTAATACTCTAATTCTGAAAAAAATATTTCGGACATAATGACATTGCGTAACGTTTACTTGCATTAAATGTCAATGTCTGGCTGTAAATATTTGCTGTGGTATTAAAATTTGCTTTATAGAAAAATGCGCTCATAAAATGTGTACAGCTTAAAAGAGCAGATTATACGATGTGTATCAAAATGATAGGAGCCGTTTTACAAATCCAACATTCGTTGCAATGCTTCCATTTGTGCTTACATATCGGACTCTATACAACGTTACCTATCATCTATAGAGCGGCATTGGTATGTCTACTCTGCATGGATTTTATTTTCGTTTCCAGCTTATTCTTAATAAATTTCTTGTTGATGTTGTTGACGGAAACACTAATCATTATTCGACTCAGTAGTTCTACTTCCCCGTTAGCTGCTTTACTACTACGACTTTACCTCGTCATTGCTGTTGCTACACGCGCATATGTCAGAAATAGCACGGTCACCGCTATATAAATAAACCTAAAAATGTCCGACATATGAAGGGATCAACCTATTTACGTCCTATAACTGGTGCAACATTTTCTCCGTCTTCTCAGGCCATGTTTTTAAAAGTGGAGTTCTAAAAGTTCGTGTGATGCTAATATATTTGTAGGTTGGCGAGTAAGTTAAGCTTATATTGGGTAAAATGCCAAGGTACACACCCTCCCGGAGGGGGTGCATCCAAAATCTTGGGGACTAGTTGCACTTTTTGCTCTCACCTCTTTTTTTTTTTTTTTTTTTTGGGAGGTTTCGGTAATGCATGATGCACATGCGCCACTAGCAGCCTGCGTGACTAGTGTGAGACTCGCAAACCCACTAAACCCGGATTCCTCCCCACCCCCCCAGGCTCGGTATTACTTTGGCTCTCACCTCTATCGTCTCCTCATTTCGACTAGTCTCCCGCTAGAATGCCGCGTCAACCTTTCTTCAAGTGCTGTCTTAGCTGACTTGAGCGTCAAGAGACAGGTACACCGCCTTCCTCCACGCTTCAGTCTAGGTCAGCATGCAGCTAACCACCTTCCTTATGAGGCGGACCCTCACGGCTGTAAAGCCCGTGCACCTTGCCTCCCGAAGAGACTCGCAGCGTAGGACAGCGTGTTCCATTCCGTCCGCCTCCCCAGACTTGCCCAAGACGCAGGTGTCACTGGTGGCATTCTTTATCTTAACCATATAGCTCTGGAACTGACCGGTCAGTATTTGAGTTGTACAGTAGGCCAACTACTCATGTCGGTGATCATACCACTTCCTGAGGTCCGTTATCAGTTATCAGACTCTTAGTCAAGTTCCCCCTGGTTACCCTAAGTCTCCGCATCCATTCCTTCTGCCGGGCTGCGATAGTAGCATTTTTGGCCTTGACAAGATGCAGATGTTTTATTATCTTGTTATTAGATCCCATGGCAGCATTTAAGCTAGGGCCAACAGGGCTCCGGCCAAGATCAATCGGCACGCGTGACTAACCCGGATTGTTAGTGTCCATTGGGTCGACCTTAATGTTTTTCTATTTTTTGGCGCCCGCAGTGCCATATCCGCGCAAACAGACACCGCGAAGAGAGCCCATGAATCGGCAACCGAGACAAAAGCTTTTGGTGGTTCTCTGTTCCTCTTCCAATATTTGGCATAATCCGTGCCAGGCTAAAGGCCGAGCTTTTGCCGCGACATGTTCTACATGTGCCGCTCGAGTGCTGGATGATAGAATACATTTACTCCGTCCATCGAACTTGCAAAGTATATAAAGCTTCGTTGGCCGTGACCTGATGCGGCGTTTTGGTCCGCGCCATAGCTACCAAAGACAGGTCATTCGCGTAGGCCAAGAGTTTGGCTCTTTCTAGGAAGTTTTTATGTCCAGTACCCGTCTACAGGCCAAGTTCCAGAAAACGGGCCCCAGAATAGAAGCCTTTGGAACCACGAAGGTAACCCTGTTCTCTTGTTCCTCTGCAACTAGGTATGATGAAATTTGGCAGGGGTGAGTGAATACTCCTTCTTCTAATTTTTTTCATTTCATCATGTTCTGGGCGTTGTAAGCATCCAAGAGCACCAGAAGACGAATTCTATTATTTTGGAGTCTTTGCGGTCTTTTTACTTCCAGGGCCCTATGAAAAGCCCCAACGGTGTATTATTATACTTTCAGCCGTCTACCTATCGCAGATGCAATATTAATAAAAATCAAAACTGCCCGAACTTTTGTTTTTATGGCTGCACGGGAACGATCACCCTAGCTAACTATATATTATTTATGATTGTTTTTGGCTTTTCGTTGTCGTATATATTTTCCATGTTTTATACAGGGTTGTTTATCAGACTATATATATAATGTTGCAGTTGCATTTTAACGACTTCCTTATTGATTAGCGAATATTCTCATGGACTTTCGCGGAGGTAGTTTCACGAGTAACCTATCTAATGATCTTGATTTCGATGATTATCCATACCGTAAACCAAATGTAGCATATGTTTGGCGATACCGATAATTAGAACACACCGCCAATAACTGCAGTCACCATATCTTTAACGTATAGTGCGGTTAGCAAGTACAGTGAATAATCCCCTATGTGTTGCTTTTCAGAGATCCGGTTTGACAGTTGATATGAGAGTGCGGGTTCAAGTTAATATGAGGCTGATACCCTTACCAACAGAGCAAGTGCCAAAGATAATCTTCCCTATATTCTGGACAGAGGACGTATGTACTTTTTAGTTTATATTTTTTGAAAGTCAGGGCCTCACTACGCAACAGTATCCTTTATGATTTCCGTTAATTACCTTAATTTATATATAGCTATTATTTTCATTAATGTTAACCTGAATTGTCGATGGTAAAAGAGACGACCGGCAACTCTGGCGCTCGAAGCAGCAGGTTCAAATCTATCGCAACATATAATTATTATAATTATTTTATTCAATAAACAAAATATAATTATATATTTATTGTAACTATTTTTTTATGAGTAAAATACAGTATGTTTCTTGCGTGTAATAATCAAAGCATTCTGAGTAGTACATTTTAAGTTTTTAATGAGAGTTAAACCACTCATTCTAAAAAATTGTTTGTACCAGAGACACTGGTACGCTGTTGTGTAGTGAACAAGATTGTGTTGGTATTACATCATTACCACCATTACATGATGCCCACAAATGCAGCTTAACCTTTAAGAGAACGTGAGGCTTCTTAAAATGTTGTACTCTAATAAAAATAAGTAGAAAACTTCTGTTCAAGAGTAAGAGTAAGCTTTAAAGTGTGTATTTGATATGCCGTTGTGACAAACCATACATCGTTTTACAATCGGAGGAGAGTGATTGCTTTGATAAATAAACTGAACGTAACGGCATGCTTGGAAGGCAGGTCGGACATACAGCGTTGGATTGCAGAAGGGAAATAGTCAATTAATTTCAGAGCACTGCTTATTTATAGAACCATGTTTGTTTTCAACTTAATAGTAGTTTTGTTTGTGGTTGCAAAATTATTAGGATACAAATATGCAAAGTAGATACATGCATACAGCCAAGATGTTCTCATGCTTCATTAATATCCCGCCTTCGTTAATTTATACTTCCGCCACGTGAGTTGAAAACGAGACACAGAGGGAGAAATCATCAGAGCAAAGAAACTGCGGGCAACAAAGACAATTTTATTTTTAATTCCGGTTTTTCAAGAAATCGGACCTTCGTGTGCTGTTTACGCTGCAAGTCCTAGGCGGATTAGCCTGCACATGTGCTATAAGGCCTCGTAAACCAAAGGCATATTGAGTGCATACAATTCTCATTGGTGGGCCAACGGAGGCCTATGTATGGCCTTAGGATTGCTTCCCCCTTAATGTTTGAGCTGGCATATCACTAACTGCAGCATAAACTAGAAGGTGTGTTGTACTTCTCACGAGGTTAAACTTAAGAATGTACGACTATTTCTTAGTAAAAAACCTAACCCCAACTGTTGACCGATCCTTAATGAAGTAGAACATCATTTTAGCTGAGTGCGTACACTTACTTCGAGATCCGACATCCTTATCGAAAAACTTGAAACTTGGCAACCACGAATCGATTTAGCGCCGATTTAGTAGTTTATTTTCCCTATGACCAAGTGTTCAAACATCGCGTAAAAATATTTGAATTTACATTATTACGTTTCATCGAACCAGCGAACCAGAAATTAACTCTCAACATTCCCCCCCCCCAGACGACTATTTTGCTGATATTTAAACCAATTTTTGCTATTAATGAAAACTATAATTAATAAATATAGGCGTATGTTTATTGCGGGTACTTTTAGGCCAATTTACCGTCAGACAGAGACAGGCTGCTGGACATATTTAAGCTGTGCAACGTTGTCAGCTGGTCAGCGTTGGCTATCTGTCTCTGCTCGCTCGCGACATCTGTTCTTCTCTGTGGTCTTCTTCTGTGAACGTCTGGATCGCTTATAAATAAAGAAAATGGCCTGCTTTAAAAAATGGATGTGCAGTTTATATATATATATATATATCGGCGTTGCAAATGTTAGCGCATATTTCGAGAGCCATAAAGGGTACAGAGCCACCACGGCGTAAGAAAAATGCCTTACGGAAATAAGTAATTCACTGTAAATACACTAAACAATGGAACAGGCTGGTGCCACTGACTTGTTACGAATTATCTACAAAGCGGTTGCCTGTAAGGTTTTTATGGTGTTCTCCAATTAACGCCGATAAAGCGGAAATCTACCTGCACGTTATAGGCAATGTTATTTTTAACAAAACGGAAGACTTCTTAGTTGTACGGTGAAAAAGCTTAGTCCATATGTTGCCTAATACTATTTCTCTTACACCGTGTCATTTAAATGTAAATATCTTGCGTAGTAGTATAAAACGCATGCCAGCTTTATGGAAGAACGCCATGGCAAAGCAATCTGTTTTTAGTGGCCCAGGCACTGGCGAGAAGGGATAGCCTATTCTGTACGTTTTGTAGCTTGATATTCACTTAGATACAAGAACGTGACTTGAGCAAATGAAAATGTCGTACCTAAAAGGATAAGTAAGAGGCTGGGGACACACGCCGTTACTTGCCATGACTATGTATGTAAATTCAATGTCCTGAACCCTGCATTTTTGAGGACGTTAAATAATTAAAATAATAACTGTATGCACTACTTTTCGCCAATGATTTTGTGTGCTAGTGTAGAATTATGATGACATCAGAAAGCTATTTGACATATTTTCTTCAGGGGTTTAAAAAAATGCATTGCATAGGCAGAACTGGCAATCCTCAGCTCTTATTGTAAAACTCTACCTCTAAAGCATCCCCAGCACCTCCTTAAAATCCGAAATGGTGTCACCTTTTCTAGACCATGATGAGGGAGTCTCATGCGAAACTATAAGGATGAAGTGTCTTACGAGATGGTTATGCATTTTTTGGTAGGTTTGTTTCAAGGACCGTGGGTGCGTTGCGACCCTGCAAGGGGCCTGGTTATATACTCTTGACCTCCAGTTCGAGCTCTTCGGTTATGTTCCAATCGTGTCGTCTTCCTCGATATAAGCGAGGAGTCTTCATCATCTACCCCCCGGGGGACCAGGCTTCTAAGGTCTCTGCGCCAATACGCTGTACTATCGGTTATGCGGCAGCTGGCAAGTGCAAACTCCGGCGATTTGCGACATGTTATCAGAGCGTTGCATTGAGCCACTGTGTCATCGACTCGGTGAGGGCTTAGGTTGCGCAAGTTGTGAGGCCTTTGTGCGGGCCCGTCGCACTATTGCAGTAGATCATAGCGTAGTCTAGCGGCCGTGGGTGTCTCGGGCGGCGGGCGCGGCTCACTGCCCATACTCACTACCCATACTGCCAATACGCAAGCAAGCCCCAAGTCCGCAAGCAAGGTAGATGGTCGGCAAGAACCAGGAGGACGTCAGTGCAAACCGTGCGGTACCCTGGGCACACCCCCACTGTTCGAACCCACCACAAATGCTGTAAATTTGGCTACTGAAGCTGATGGTTTAAGCAGTAGACGAGGCCGGTCTCGATTTGCCAGGTCTATCGAGAGCTCAAGCCCGGTGGCATGGTGCATTCGCCTGCGCCTCGCAGCAGGAGGAGACACATAGGTGCGCGGGTTTGAGCCCCATCATTACATATTTGTACTTATGGGGGTCCGTTTATGAAGCAATGCGAAAAGCAGTTCCGTAGACGTAAATTCTTGGCTGAGAGTCAGCCCAAAAAGTTTTAGGTCTATCGTGGAACACGAGGGCTATCCTCTCTTGAAAGGCACCTTTTTTTTTTTTTTTTGAGGGACTAACTGGGAAATGCGGTTCGCACACACGGACACCACGGCAGGAAAGCTCACTGCAAATGTGGGCCGGTAGTGTGGGGCTCCAACCCACTAAAAACCAGTCATGTCCCCATCCCCACACTCAACTGGGAACTGCGCAAGCAATACTTCAAACAATTGAGGGGAATTGAAAGGCACCTGGCCTCCCTTGTCAGCCGTATAGTATTTCGTTTTTTGCGAGTGCTACTTTTTTGTTGCGGCATACGCTTAGTGTACTGTGATGTGCGTAGGCAGTGTCTGAACATTTCCGAACGGCCTTTTGCAGCTTCTGCTAGGCCTTTATATTTTTGCCGCTAACCTTTATTCTTGATGCGCAAACATGGCTGATTCCAAGGGTCACCATCACCTTATCTATAAGACGGCGACGCCATTAAAGAAGATCCAAGGAAGCGGCACCCTTAAGACGACATGATCCTGACCCCCTGGGTCATGGGTAAACTGCTGATCTTGACGTGGTAATTCGAAACACTTTTGCGACGAGCTTTTTAGCGATCTTTTGCATGATAGACAGGATTGCACTCAAAGCGAAGGGAGACCGGAACAATTACGAAGCCTTGGAAAACGAGCACACCATTTGTTCGCTCACCTTTGAGGCACGAACTGTGTGGGGACTGAAGGCCATGATCATTGAGAAGTCGAACGGAGACAAACCATCCACAACGTCCATGACAGCGAAATGCCTTAAAAGGTCCGCGAAGAGCGGTCAGCGGCATTGGGTCTGGTAAGGAAGGGAGCCAAGAGATTCATCAGTGATCTGGGCCAACGGATTACAGATCTCACAGGGAATCGGCCCGACGGCGGGTTTCTACGGCAACTGCTGTCGCTTGCAGTGTGCCGAGGAGACGCCGGCTGTATTTTCGGTTGTATGTAGTACTATTATGAGCTAGAAGAAGACAAGGAGTACACGTTCACACCTCACAGTTGTAACATTTAAATAATAATAATAAATAATATATTATTATTATTATTATTATTATTATTATTATTATTTCTAATACTGCTTTGCGGTCGGACTTTGTTTAGGGACGCATCTTATGCACGCTCACACCTGCGTCTGTGGAAGCGCCACGAGCTATTCCGTATCGTCTGTGCAGGTAAACGAGTAAGACACCAGGCTTTGATTGAAACCTCCAGCAGAGCCATACGTTCCAGTGAGTTACCGTGCGTCCTTAAACCTGTCGGACTGGACAGGGAAGGCGTGAAGACCTGACGGTCTGGCTTTAACCTCGTCTGAGGACGGTTGTATGCTGGTTTAGTATGCGACAGTAATTGGCTTATTAGCCCTTTCAATTCTCAGTGCTGGCGCGGCCCTTGCCGGTAATGCTTCAGCTTTCGCCAAGGCAGGCAAGGTGGGAAAGTACTAGAACATCGGGTACCCGTGCGAATTTCACCCAGTTGCCTTCGAGACCCGTCTACTCGTGGTTAGCTACAAAAAGTCCGGAAGCGACTAAATTTAGCCAGCGGAGACAGGCGAGCAGGCGATAGGCACTGGACCCCCGTAAAGGTGCACACGTTCGCAGGGGCCCAGTTGTCATGTTCCCACCGCTGATGATTGATTGCATTACAGAAGTTATTCTATATATATATATATATATATATATTTTTTTTTTTTTTTTATATCCGTCAATATTTATTCAATGTAATCAATCATTCACGGTCGGACCATGACATTTCCCGTATATATATATATATATATATCTTTTTTTTTTTTTTAATTAAAATGAAGTTTGTTTCCGTGTATATATATACTTTTACTCGAGCACTGAGAGTTGCTGGCATTCCATGCGTACTGAAATCTGCACTGTGCAACAGACTTATTAGCCCCTTTGATGATCGATGCAGGCGCGGACCAAATAGGTCTTGCTTTCAGGTTAGCAGAGAGTAACAAGTGCAGAACAAAATACTCTGGTGTTGATTATTCGGGCTAATTGTGTGTGCGCTGCCTTTCAAGATAATGGGAGGACCAGGCGGTCTTCCCATTGTCTGCTCACTTCTTCTGTAAGCAAACAGCCCACTCACAATAGAACAAAAACACATTGTCATCATGGGCGGCCGGCGCAACCGGGATCCAGAATATGACCAAATAACAACCGTTATCCAACTGATTCGTGTCGGACATCGACCAGCCGAAATCATCAACATTACGATTTTAAAGAGCAACGGTCTACAACATTGCCCGAAGCTGCAGAGATGCAGAAGACACAGAGCTAAGTGGTGCAGCACTTGGAATGAAGATTCACAACTGCCGATAGAAGTGAGGACGTCAACAGTGATCAAAATGGTGCAAAACTGCGTTTTTAGAGATCCAAGTTTAGCGATTAAATTCAATATGAGTATCCGTTCTATGCGTCGGGCCGAAGAACTGCGCCACAAGTCTTGCACGTCTGCATAAAGTCAGACAGATGTTGCCTGAAGCCGAGAAAATCAAGAGGATCGTTTGCTGCCATCTCATCCTCACATCTTTGAGACAAAACGGCGAGACATCTTCGATTCTTCTCTGACCAAAAAATCGTTACCATTGACCAAAAACCTAACCGAAAAATGACCGGTGGCTCGCAGAGGACCCTGAGGATGTACCAGTCGTGCATAGAACCAAACATCCTGCCAATGTGCACGTTCTAAGTGTTGCGTCGAATGAAGGAGACGCTATGCCCCACACTTTTTGACAAACACGAAACCGTGACAAAGGAAGTGTTTCTATTTGTTCTGCGCAGGATGGTAAAAGCATGGAATGATAGTGTCCATTGGAAAACAATATGTCTTTTAACAAGACGGCGCTCCCGCGCACACCAGCAACCTCGTCCAGGATTGACTGCGGGTCAATCTGACAGCGTTCTGGAACAAGACGGTGTGGCCCCCTAGCAGTCCAAGACTTGAATCCCATGAACTTCTATGTATGGGGGTGGTTAAGGGAGAGTCATTTTACATTCAAGCGTTACGCAGAGCCATTGTCAAATCGTTCAAGAAGAAACATAGGAAGAAGAACTTTGACGAAGGCCTGTGGGCGCCTTCGCGCCAGAATGGAAAGTGCAATTGCTGCTGATGGTGGCTACATTGAATTAAAAAAATCCTCAGAAGCGTCCCTAACGGCACGTAAAAAGTATCACCGAAATATCTGTTTTCATTTAGATATAAATTGTGATAGCGTTTAGTACGTAGTAGTATGTACACTCAAGCTGATCAGCGCGGATAAATTGTAGAAAAAGACCTGACGGGTCACTCTGACCGGCTTTGAGTGCGGCCGTATGCTTGTTTAAGGCGCCACTGTAACAGACTTTTAGCCCCTTCCAGGTTAGCAGAGAGTAACAAATGCAGAAAGTACTCTGGCGTTGATGATCTGCACCCATTTTGTGTGTTGCCTTTCGAGACTATGGGAGTACCAAGCCCTCTTAAACTCAAACTATTTCAGCGCAGAAGAAGTGTAGTAGCCTTAACTTTTTGACAGGAGGCTCGAGAGCATCGGAATTTTTGCATCAGAGGCTGTCGCTCGACATTCAATAATACTAATAACGATTGACCAGCTACAACAGTCATCACATACAACAAAGCTCAATTTTACTCGCATAAGGAAATAAGTCTAAACACCCGATTATATGGTACCTACACTTACACGTCGTTCTTGTATATCATTACATCACATTTACTCTATACGTGTTAATTAAGTCTCGAGTTTGTTTGCGTTAATCCTTGTCTTTTAAAGGACTAAAAAATGCAGTTGCACACACGGTCATTACGACGAGGAAGCTTCCTGTAAGCTTGTGCCGGTAGTGCGGGGCTCCGACTCACTGAAAACCAGTCATATCTTTGTCCGCCGGTCTTACTCATTAAACAGTCAGGGGTCTACTACTCCTGGCGGATGCGTTTCCCGGAAGCCACGGGGACGGGGCACTTTGAGGGGTTGGCCCAAAAGTCGGCGTCTTAATTGAAATCGGCCCATGATGGGCACCTTAAAACAGTGTGTTATGGGGTGTCCTCTGATCCATCGCCGAAATAGATACACTTGGGGCTGGGGGCCTTCTCTGCGGGAGCCTATCAAGATCTGGGTCATATAGAAGGTAAGTTTATTCCCCGGCCGGATCAGCCAGTCTTTGATGCTTGGGATTACGGTGTAGAGAATGGCGCCTGGAGCAGATCTCATTTCTCCTGCAATAAGTCAACTGAGTGCCGACTCTCCTCGTCCTTCCTACACTGGTGGTTGCCCCCGAGACGGCAGCGTTTGGCTGCTTTTAGGTCCCAGGGAGACGTTTCAGCGAGACCATGAGCCGTTGCTGCGCTCCCCGTCCGGTACGTTGCGAATACTCTGATGAGTTCGACCTTCTGGGTCCGACTCAAGTGATTCCTGTTGGCTGCCAATTTTTTCTCTGTGGCCTGCCGCATGTGTTCAGTACCACGGAGATCCCTCCTTAGGGTATCCCCGAGGTACCTTACCTTGTTGACGACTGCGACCTCTTGGTCTTCTAGGCAGAGGTGAAAGGCAGTTGCTCCGTTCCATCAGGGGTATCGTCTTGCCTTTAGTAGGGACGCGAGCGAGCCCCGCCGCCTGCATCAAGTATGCGACTTCGGCAAGTGCTTCATTCGCATTGCTCTGCAACAAATCCGGTGTCCGGGCCTAAACGGTGAGAACGTTGGAGGCTGATCACGGGGGGGGAGGGGGGGGGAGGTCCTCTAACCACAATACATGGCTGTATGTTATGTTTTATAGCAAAGCGTCAAGAATCGAGCCGCACCCCTGCAGTCATGTGTACAACTAGTTTCGTAGCACAGTATTATCCTGTCTGCAGGTAGTGTGATGTAATCGTAGAACCCAGTCCGATGGTACATTTTATGGTGGATCCTATGGACGGAGAATCTAAGAACGTGCGGAAAAGCGGTCCTACCCATGCATTGTACAACATCGCCGATGTTCTGTAGAGCGCTTCAGTGTTTTCTCTAGTCTTCTGTTTAAAACGTTTACGAAACTCTCGTAGTGAAGCCCTAGACGGAAGTTAAACTCACCGTACAAATTTTAGATAAAAGGCGTCGTTTCCAACGGACTATAAATTCTGTGCATTTTTAGGGAGGCTTAAAATGATCTTAAATAACGTTGCCGTGTCACAAGTTGTTAACCGGACTTGTATTTCTTATTGTGATAGTATTAACTAGGAATTAGTTATCGAGGCGATTGGATGCTCCCAAGCGCTCGCAGAGAAGCCTTATTTTCGCAAAGTCTTTTTTGAAGTGCTCGGTGGTTAGCATCCATTGGACTCAAGGGTGCGTGGAGTATTGTAGTGCTGTTAGACGGGAGAGGCGAAGTCTGGGGATAAATGTTTGAAGGTAGGGGATGTCCAGACCGCCGTGTGCTGTGTGCGTGTAGAGGTAGGAGTTCGGCACCGAATTTTCGAGCTTAAAACATTTCGACTTAGCAACCTTGCTGATCTCTTTGTCTAGGTCGCTAGGGAGTGTGCGAGATAGTCTGGGACCGGAGACCAGTTTATATAGGAGGCGGGAAACGCAAACGTCTTACAAAAATATGAGTCTTTGATGTGGTTTGAGGGGCGCTATCGTGAGTCTGTTGAGTAAATTAAGGAGTATATCCTTGGTGGAGTCAACTTTGCTGTCAAAGTCGACTCCCAGATATCTCCTTCTATTAAATAGGTGGGATATAGTAAAGCTTTTATTAGTATTAATTTCAATGTTTCGGGATTTCAAGTGGGGGTCCGCAATATTAAGGAGCTGTTGAAAAGTAGATTTCGTAGAGGCTAGGAGAATGAGATCATCTGCAAAGGCTAAGCCCATAAGGCAGAAGTCATTAGTAAGTTGGTACCCTATGTTAGTTAAATCTATTTTTGAAAGAATGTCGTCGAGAATTAGATTAAATAAAAGGGGTTAGATGATCTCCCTGCCTAGCACCCTGGCAGTTGGCCGAAAAGTGCGACATTCTTTCCGAGAGTCCGGAGCGACCAGAGGACGGAGTCATGACTCATCATGTCGAACGCCTTACGGAGGTCAATTGAGGCGAGTCAGAACTTACGCCCCCTAGACTTGGCATCATTAAGGATGCTATCCAGAACCGCAAGATTCTCGAAGGTACCATTATAGGGAAGAAACGATCGCTGGATTGGGAGAAGCTTAATAGAGTTTTGGAGGCGTCCAGAGAGAATTTTGTCAAGCGTTTGTTGTAAGTGTGAGTTAATCGATAGGGGTCGCAGATCGCTGTATATACATCGTATATAGGTACCGCTGGGCCCGCCGCTGTTCTGCCTGGCTGTCAAAGAGTTAGTTGGCTCTCTCGAGTGCCCGCTAAACATATGGTACTTGGACGACGGTGTACTGGGTGGCGCCCCCGATGCAGTTCTAGGGGACATCCACAGAATCATCGAGTTCGCTGAACGGAGCGGCCTGGCTCTAAACCCTGCAAAGTGTGAGGTCCATGTTGTAGGGGGTGCTGCGGACTCTGAAGTGCTGGAGGCTCTCCCAGGGTGCAAGACTGTCGGCACGGATTTAGAGTTGCTGGGCGTACCCCTATTCCCGCAAGGAGTTCCGGCTGCGCTCGAGAGGTGGCTGGCCAAGCTAGAAGATGCGTTGTCACGCATTCACTTGGTGGGTTCTCATCGAAGCCTCTTTCTTCTGAGATCCTCTTTTTCGGCTCTACGACTCAACCATTTGTTGCGAGGTGCAGATTGTTCACTGGTTCCGGACTTCTTGAACGACTCAACGACAGCATGCTGGCTACAGTAGAGGCGTTGCTGAACCTCAGTCTATCCACGGGTGCACGCCAGCAAGCTCTACTCCCCGTTGGGGTGGCCTAGGGTTACCTGATGCGATTGTTCTATCTGAGATAGCTCTGGCAGCTTCTCTACACAGGTCTATGCAACAGGCTAGAACCCTCCTCGATTCGGCTGCCCTCACAGACTTAGAAGCCCGATTGGAAACAAGCCGCCGTAGAGCAGCGGCCCTGTGCGGCCACGAGCCCGCCGAACCTGGACACCAGAAATAATGGTCAACAGCTCTATATGAGCAAAGGGTCGTAGACCTCTCTGCGGGATGCACGACGGATGCCGACAAGGCCAGGCTGCGCGCCGTCTCCTCCAAGGGCGCGGGCGCATGGCTACACGCCATTCCCTGTGCCCGGATCAGGACCCTGTTACATGATGAGTCGGTGAGGATTGCCGTCGGACTTTGTTTAGGAACCGACATTGTATACACTTATACCTGCGTCTGCGGAGACGTCGTCGGGCCAGACGGACGCCACGGGCTGTCCTGTATCGTCAGCGCAGGTAGGCGAGCAAGACACCAAGCCCTGAATGAAACCTTCAGTCGAGCTTTACGATCCAGTGGTCTTCCGTGCGTCCTTGAACCCGTCGGACTAGACAGGGAGGGCGGCAAGAGACCTGACGGGCTGACCTTAACTCCGTTCTAGAGCGGATGCATGCTGGTTTGGGACGCGACAGTTACTGACTCATTAGCCCCTTCAATGGTCAGTGCTGGCGCGGCCCGGGCTAGTCATGCAGGCAAGGTTAGAAAGTACCAGAACATCAAGTACCCGTACAGGTTTTACCCCTTTGCCTTCGAGACCCTTGGCGGGCCCGGTACATCCACTCGAAGTTTGCTACAAAAGGTCGGGAAACGCCTGATTCTAGCCAGCGGAGACAAACGAGCGGGATTTTCTCAGACAGCGCCTGTCGCTGGATGTGCAACGGGCAATGCGGCTTCGGTTCGGGGCACTCTCCAGAAATGGTACACTGGATCCCTTGTAACGGTGCACTCGTTCGCAGGGACTCAGATGTCATGTTCCCACCCTGAATGATTGATTACATTGAATAAATAATGGTTTATATATATATATATATATATATATATATATATATATATATATATATATATATATTATATATATATATATATATATATATCTATATATATATATATATATCTATATATATGTATATATATATATATATATATGTATATATATATATATATATATATATATAAATAGTTCACTCCATGGCGCCTAAAATAGATGCCGCGTTCCCTCTGCAAACGGCCAAGGACAACGCTTGCCTCAAGAATTGACCCTCTCTTCGGTCGTTTGTGATCTCCTAAATTTGCTTACTTAAATCTTTGATAAATGCTTCGGTTCTCTTGCTGATTGGTCCTAGTGTCTCCATGGCAATAGGCACAAAAATATATCTTGTTTCCAGTCCAGCATATTTAACCCGTTTTCTGGCGTCCGCGTTCTTTGCTACCCACCCCGGCTCAACGAAGCTGTGGTGTAAATAGGAAGCCGCGGTTGTGCACAAAACCGTTGCATCCTAAGCTAGGGACTTCCCATGTGACAATAATGCAATGGTCAGCCCATCAGGTCTTTCTTCGCCAGCGGGCACTAAACCTCTCGGTTCAAGTGTAGATGGTATGCCGGCTTTCCTAAGGGACCTTATGATCACACCGTTTAGTTCAGCATGTCTGGACGATCTACCGGCGCTCTTCGGGCAACTCAGTGGGTGTAGGCCACTGGAATCTACCATCTCCCCACACAGTTTGCACTGAAACGGCTCGCGGACGCTAACGCCGATTCTAAGTGCTGACATCATGCGGAAAGAGTTGGGACTCATCATGGTGCCGAGCTGAGGCGAGGGTAAGGCTTTAAGCCAACCCCCACTAAAGTTATCTTGTGCGGCTAAGATTACGGCGCGGTCTCTCCGGAAAACAAGCTCGTCTAAGATTTCTCTGCTCTTTTTTGCTTTTGAGCTTATCTAGGTTATATTGGCTAGGATATTCTTCTAAAGGGCCCGGGTATAGCATGGTTCTAATAGTGTCCCGTGCTTTACTGGTTTCATATCTTATTTGTGGTCGAACTGCCTCTTCCACTAACGAAGCTGCCACCGGACCAAATTGCACCAGTGAAGCACCCTAGCAGACCGCAGCTAGGTCAGTGGCACTCCTTATTCCAAGCCCACCTTCACGTATCGGAAGACTTGCTCTCTGCCAGGTGTTCTCTTCTAAATTTACGTTTAGGACTTCACTAAGTATGTCTCTGCTGACGTCATCATACGCCGTTAATTCTTCGGGGCGGGTCAAAGCAGGGCATGCACGCAGCATATAGTTAAATTTTGAAAACCCTAGGTTATATCTCCAAATGCACAGCGCAGCCTGAGGATGCAAGCGTGTCAGTCGTGGACAAATTTTAGTAAGGGCTTCTTTTTTCACAGAGAGTGTATGCGAAATTCCGTCTTGCGTTACAGGGGCTTTCAAAACTTCTAAGTTGTTAAGCTCTACACGCGTGACACCAGGGAGTATTTCTGTGATCTTCTGAATTATTATTACTATTATTATTATTAGTAGTAGTATTCAGGTTCATGATGCTCTGCTCATTTCCTCAATTTATGGCGCCTATGATAGAAGCCACGTTCCCCCTACAGACGGCCAAAGACATCATCTGTCTCCAAAACATAGCCTCGCGTCGATCACCCGTGCTTGTGCTGATGGGGCTAAGTCTCTCCAATGTAATGGGTGGTTGCTTCTTGATAGCTCGAGATACTTCCTTCGTTTTTCAGAATCTGCGCGCTCTGCTACTCAACTAAATTCAACATAAATTGTGGTTGGTGATAAGACTTATACTAATAATTTCGAGTTGTGTATCGATATTTCTTGTAATGACTATCTGGTTACTTTGTTCCGGATTATTATCCGTCGATGATCGTACAGCTCGATCGTACAGCTACAGTGGTTGCAAACATACGGTGTCTGGGAGAGGGGTAAGGCCATTTCCGAGTTGTTTTTGGTGGAGCCTCGAGTGTTGTGGTATTGTTGGCTAGTCCTTTTAAGTGTGTTTTGCGGAACTATGATCACCAGTTCCGGGCAATGGTGATAGCTGTGGGTCATCAGTACCGTTTAGAACGGTCTTTTAAAAGGCAATCTAGTTTCGGATTGGAGATATAACAAGACAGTCTTGATAACTGGATTTTGATCTAGCCAATGGAAGAGCATGGGTGTAATTTTCTTCCATATTTTTAGGATCGAGATAATATTATGTGTATTATTATTGTTACCCACCTAGGCTCACCCCAAACCCCACTTCTTAATCCATAGAGCCGATAATAGCGCTTCCCTTTCATACTGCACGCAAGAGTTGCTGACGCAGAGACTCGCCCTCGCGCTTTTTACCCGTGTTAGCGCTAATTTTGGTATATATGTCTTTGAGAGCGATACTTGTGCTCTTGCTGCTCGGGCCTATCGTTTCCACGGCGACGGGTACGAAGTGATATCTTCTCTCCAAATCAGGAGTATTTGCGTAATTTTGCGATATCGGCATGTTCAGTAACCCACCCTGACTTGGTGGTGCTGTGCATAAAGTATGACGGAGCCACTGTAGATGATACCGTGGCACCCCATAGCAAGAATTTGCTTCTAGACCAAAGCGAGATAGTGACCCCGTCGGGTCTTTTGTCGTCTTCAAGACCCAACATGGGCTCCAGGGTGTTGGGTATGCCGGCTCTACAAATAGCCTTCATTAGGATTGCGTTGATTTCCGCGTGTCTGGGGCCAGGGCTTCTAGTGCATCTCAAAGAGTGAAGCCTGGATTTATCCACTGTTTTTCACACGCCCTACACTCGTGTGACTAAGAATAATATCGCCTATCCTCAGGGCGGTCCCCATGCGGAAGACGGTGTCGTGTAGCATGTGCAGCTGCGCTTAAGGAAGTGGCCTTAGGTAGCCACTGCTTAAGGGGACACGAGTGGCTACAAATACTGCTCTGTCTGTCGAAGGTTGGATGTAATCTAGGACCATGCCAGGCGGCATCCGGTTCTAACAATAACTCTAAGAAAAATGCAGCGTAACGTGACGAAGCAAGCTCTGCTACGGATAACGTGTTGAAGGCGTTTCGGAAATCTAGTTTTACCAGGACTCGTGGAGGGTTCTCTGCCTCTATGGAAGCCCTTTACAGGATTAGTTATAATAAAGGCGTATACTGTGCCCAAAATAGATGGCTGTATCCTTTTTTCGCAGACTAAGCATTAAGTACGCTCACTAGTAAATAGGTTTCTGATGCATTTATAATGAAGAAACTTTAACTGCACTGTATCTACTTATAGTACTGTATGACTCTTGATAAAATTCATAATAAGTAAAGTATGTCAGAACCCTAATAAAGTAAGTGTATTTTGCTGTAAATTGACATATTACGTTGGATAAGCTTTTTCTATAGCTAGACGGTATTCCGGGAGACGTGTGTCACGGTTCAAACTGAACAGAATAGTCTTCAAAAAATGTCCGCAATCAGCAATAAACCAACACTAAGTAATTAGCGTGAAGTTACTGAACGGATTGCCTGTATAAAATACATAAAGAAAATATTGATGACATCGGCGATACTGGGTGTTCGGAAAAGTTCAAAGATAAACAGACAGGCAGGAATCGTCCTAGAGCAGTGAGGACAGTTCCGACGAGGTCCCTTCTGATGCAAGCAGCATTTCTTGGTCGCTTGTCTCGTCAGAGGTCCATCTCGCTTGCAGAACATTGCAGCGCCGGAACTCGTCCAAACGCAGATGTCTAACTCGACTGATATGTTTTTATTTTGCCTTTACATTTTGTGACGTTTATTACTTACAAATATGTTAGTTCTGCATATCTTTCTTGGTATGGCAAACATCAGCTTATGTTACTGAGTTAGAAAGTGATGCGTTTACCTCTTCCTAAAATGTTACTGACAAGATACGAATACTATTTATCTACTACTCACACTGTGAGGCTTCTAATTGTTATTGCTTATTAGGGCATACAATATTATTTTTTCTAAATGTTTGAAGTATTTTCACACAACAGTAATTTTTTTAAATAATTCATTGTACTGGCTCTCTTATTAACGTGCTACGGCTACGGAGTACTCACGTGTCAATACGTCGTTGCTATATCTACTGGAAAAGCAGGTTCTTCTTTTGTAAATGGAAATAAACACATTACGTACGGCTATGCGTTCCTTTTCTGTTTAAAACATCGCGTCATATTTTGTTACTCTTTGACGTCAACGCAAAAAAACGACGAATTCGTATGATACCAGTTGATACTACTTTCTGTGCTCGCCAGCCGCAATTTTGTCACAACTATGCATTTTCATGCTACGCAGATTATTATGTCCAGTAAGTAAAACACGGTGCAACTTAGCGTAAGGTATTTCGACCTTACAATACATAACATACAGTGCATCGTATCCAACAGTGCATACAAAATCTTGAACTGATTGCAGCAAGGTATCCTATCCAAGGGTCATAAGTATCCAGGCTGCATCCAGACACCCCATTATTAAACACGGGTTGTCAACAGAGCCTCTAATTCAGCACCTTAAATCTATTTGAAAGAACAGAGTTCCCTATTATGCCTATTACCCAAAGCAGCAGGGATTATCAGCGTTGTTCATGTTTTACTCCAGTCGTTCACAAGATTAAGCTGGAATTCTTGGAAAGACATAGGCCACATCCAAGTAACTAAAGCAGCATACTTCCGGCACTGACAAGAGTTACCGACATTACTGGGGAGCAATATATCTGCCTATACGTATATTTAAGTAAGTTCTAGTTTGCAAACTCTGAGAAACTTGAAATGTTCGACTTGCAGAACTATATATTTTAAAAGGTTTGCGGGTAACAACTTTTAAATGTTTTTTTTGCCGCCATCAGCCTCAAAAGCGTATGTTTTGTGCCAAATCAAAGGTTCACACGAACGAGGTGAGCTATCGCTGTATAACAAGCTAGGCTGTTTAAGAACTTTAAATTTGTAGATAATTAACTACGAAGTGAATTAAATGTTATACCACTGGAGGTTGTATACTCCCAAAAAAATAAACAACAAAGTCTCTGAGATCGGCCTGATGCATGCAAAAAGGCATATGCCTATACAGATATCGCCGTTTATAAAGGTGTTTTTAGCTTGCCTTAACTCGTAATAGGCTCAACCCACCCGACTGGGGCGTTCAACTGACCTTTTAAATAGTTACACTTAAAATGAAGCTGCGCTTCTTTTGACTTTTAAGATATCTAGGGTTTCCCTTACTAAACGATCCCGTTTATTGTACAACGTTGGTCTATTTTCAATTTTCAAGCGATTCTGTTGTTAGTACAACCATGGTAGATAATGTTTCAGTCAATTGTGCACCAGGGCTAGAGTTGTTCACAAAAACTTTCCAATAATTGTATCGACGGAAAGATTGTTCACAGTCAAACGTGTACTTCATTGTGGCTACTTAGATATGGCCCTGCCATAACGGATCAATTGTCTATGCCAATCAACGTTATTTTGACTTTGCATTCTGTAGGAGGCGCTAAAGGACTTTTTAGAGTATTATTTAGCTGATTCGTTGCCTTGTATCTCCGTACAACGGGTATCAGAGCAAATGCATCTAAAAATTCTGGCGTCTGGCGGAGCCAAGTCTAACATAGCGAATATTTCATAAGTTGACTAATTGCACAGAAATAACTTCCAACCGTATAGTAGAAATACATTCCAGATTCATTGCAGGCATTTTAAGGACTACGCTAGTCCGACTATACATTGAGTGTGCCTATTTAGTTTAGCCTAACAGTTGTTATTTCTTGCAAGTGCCCTTAATCACATTTAAGATGGAGCAGTTTTCGCTGGAAAATTTTTGAAGGCAATATGGCAGGGTTTACCAAACAATTATTTAATATAGCTCAGTGCGGTGTCAGTGCGGTACAACGCGTACTAGCTTACATAGCTCAGTTGGACATCTGAATAATATGTGCTTCGAAATTGCAGCCTTGGCGGTAATTTTGCTGACACTGGACATCGGTATGATATTTTGGACCCTGAAAGAGATACAACGGGAACGTCCTGGGCCTCTCGTCGAAGGTTCTACGCTAGATAGAGTGTTCCACAGTTTTCCGATCTATTCTTACCAGTCACTCTACGTATTTAATCTTACTAATTATAATGAATTAGCAACCGGGAAGCTACCTGTCGTGCAAGAACTCGGACCGTTTGTATACAGGTTAGTTATCATTGGGATTACACTTCTTAAAATAATATTTTGAATTATACTTAACTATGTATATTAAATTGCGTATTATTTTGTATGGGACGTTTATATTTACATACACGTTATTACAGGATAAAGCTCTATGAATGTAAGCTTTAGTCTCATATTATTTGCTGATGGGTTGCTGAACACTATACGAGTACTGCTCGATCGAGGACACAGCTAATCGACGAATAAATATAATGGATGCGGTTGACCTACCGGGTATTGTATTGATCTTGTCTGGGCAACTTGTTTTGTGGTGTGTTGTCTAGCCATGAGCTCGTAATAAATACAAACGCGCCCGAGGTTATCGTTCTGATTCAAACCGTGTATTTATTCGGTTTGTGTTTTGCAAAGATTTTTTTAGATTTTGCCCTTACGTCTCCATTGCGTACATGTCCACTATGCAATGTCATAAAGTATAAAGATTTTTGTTTTCACTTTTTAAGATTGAAAATGCAGGTTGTGGATAGCTGTTAACGGGTACTATGGGACTTAACATGAGCAGAGTATATGACTAGATCGTATGTCTAAGATGTAATGTCAAACATAATACGCACTATACCACCTCTCTCACCCCATCAAGTTCGGAACTGTTTGAAGATGAGCAGGGAGCCTCGTGCTACAACTCTCTTATAGTTCGACGCATATGCCGCGGCCAGCAGGTGGGGCTGCCAATCCTTGGCGCTGCATGAGACGACTGTTGGTGCGGTGTCGTCTGTAGGCCAGGGGGGCACAAGGCGCAAATGTCTGTCGTTAACTTTTTAATGCCATGTCTCGGTACATCTGAGTGACGTAGTACGTGAGTGGCCCCTGGCCGATGCCGTCAGTCCCGCACGGAGGTCTAAGATAAATGCTCGTGTCCGAAGATCTCGATTGTCTCCGGAGGCAGGGGGCGCCCACTCCTTCGCTCACGCGTGGAGAGCGACTTTCCAAGCGTGCGTCTAGTCGTTCCTCGTTCTTCCGGGTAGGAAGTAGGTCTGTGCGAGATTCCGATACACTGCCTTTTCGGACACGTTCACGATGTGCAGGGTCCCTATGAGCTTCTTGTACAGCACTACCCATAAATACTTCACTCACATTTTAATCGCAATCATCACCATCTCGTTCCTAGCAGTAGCCTAGATAGGAGGATATAATACGTCGATACCTCTCCTGTCAACCAGTGACGTTATAGTATTGTCCTACGTCGCGGTATTAAAAACTTTTTAAAGTTAAGTAGCATCCATAGTACAAGCAGCGCCTTTCTGGGGGGGGGGGGTCAGTTTTTGTTTGACTGATCCGTAGAAGCACGCGTTGAAGAGCGTTTAATAACTCGATTTTGCCCGAAGTCATACTGATGTTGTAAAAGTTCGTCTCACTTGACTGTCTCAGCACTGAGTCTGGCCATACAAACGTTCTCTACGAGCTTGCCGGCTACATTCAAACGGCATATCGGGCATTAAAAAGATCCGGTGTTAGCAACCGATCTCAGAGCCGGCGCTAGGTGCGTGCCCTTTCATTATGATGGAACCCACCTATCGTCAAGTATTCGAATATTAATGGGTTTGGGTGCAAGCTTTAGGTCACTTCGGGAGGAACACTATGTGTTCCCGGTGCCTCCGTGCCAACTAGATGTTTAGTCACATCTATAACTTTCTTCACTGTTACGGGAGGTCTTTCCTGGGGTACTCGGCAAAGGTCCCGGAGAGTCGTGGCGGGCTACTGAGGAAACTGTGTTGCCGTTATATGGAGTGTTTCTTCGAAAAAAAGTGGCACAGACGAGAGGCGTAGTCTGCCTTTTACAAGTCGCCTAAAAGTCTCCTTTCACCGCTTTAGTCAACCTTTGCCAGCCTCTGCTTCGGCCCGCTACCACTATCATTACATTTATCATTACATTTTCCGGTAACGTTGCTGAAAATTGGTAGCCCGGCCCTGTTCCTCTCAAGCTCATACTGGTTATCCGGCAGGTAATGAAGGTCCTTGATGCTCGCATCTAGGCGTTCTGTTATAACATTTTCAAAGAGTTTGCCTCTTGTATTCAATAAACAAGTTGGTCTATAGAAGCTAGGGCCCAGCTTTGGATTGAGCCTAAGGTGCGTCCGCTTCTATTGAGCTGTGTATAATCGCCCTTATTTTCGTAAATGTTTTTCTACCGCGATAGCTGGGATGTCCTCTGGGCAGCGAAGGTCTGCAGCGGACGTGAGGGCTGGCTAGGGAAAAGCAGTCGAACCTGCTCTAGGGCTTTCTCAGGCGACAAAGAGAAGCTCGGAGAAGCTTACCCATAACGACTTGGAAAGATAGGCCCAGAAGTCAACCTCAATTGTCGTAGCGAGCTTCCGCCACGTTTCCGCCTTTACTTAAACGAGGACAGTTTTCAGAGCTTGTCGGCAGTTTCTGTAGTTGTTCTACAATTCGTCCGCCTGTATAAGAAAGGAGGAGCGGTCATCTCCTCTCTGGCATCGTCTTGCAATTTATGATCTGCCCCGCGTCATGGTCATGTTCGCCCTGATTAAGTTTTTCGGGATCTTATAAACGGCGGGGAACTATGACGGTTGGGTAGGCGGACGACGCCCGGTGACGATGGACCCCGAAGAGAACCGGCCGCCGCCCGACAGACGATTTGCAAGATGGTTAGTAGTATCCCTGCGTCGACGCCCGTGTCTTGCGCCGTTCTTGCCTAGAACGTGGCAATCAGGGTTTTATTTGCATCGTGGGCAAAGTGAAAAAGGGATAGGGAGTTCCTGGGGCCAACGTAGAAGTGCTGTAACGGTGGTCGCTCATAGATACATCTGCGACCTCGACATTAAACCCGGCATGGCGGAAAACGAGGCGTCATTTATCAGGGTGAGATCCATGGGCTCCAGAAAACGGCCGCTGGGCCTCTTGTACAAAGGTGGAGATCCGTCAATCCGTCAGGTTCGGCGCGCCTGTTAGGTGGCTTACCCGATTGCGCTGGCTTGTTTGCGGCCTGCTTAGTAGCAGCGTTCTTCTGATCCGTTGCTACCTAGTTTGCCTCGCCGACCCGCAGCGCCTGGGCCCGATAACTGGACATCCCATGTTGTCAGAAATGCATTACGGGTATCACAGGCACACATCGTATGGACTGAAGACCCCCAACGGTGGCACACGCGATCCGCCACCTTATCTTAGCCACAGCCACTCATTCGAACCATCACCTAACCGCCTGTTTTTGGTGGGCCTGATACTGATGCATTGCTGTGGGACCACATACTATGTGGCTGTGCCACGGCCTTTCCAAGGCTCAGCGACTTTTCCTGTGACATGTGCTGGGAGAACCGCCAGTAAAAGCCTCGTTTAAAAGGAAGTTTATCATTCACAGTACCGCTATCCGAGAAGAATCGGCCGCGCGGCCTGTAGAGGCCGTGATAACTGGGGCCATCTTTGCACCCGTCCCAGAAGCTACCTGACTAAGACAGATGACTTGATTACCCTGGGTATTATTACTAGCCTATTCGCCGTGGCTCGGGGTGGGATCTGCTTAGTGTTTTCTTAGGTCCATGAGGGTGACCGCAAACGACCGGCTCTTCCTGACCCAAAATCGGACCTGGGCGGGACGGGGTGGCCAAAAGCCGTTCGAGGTGTAAGCACTGTGGATCAGAAGAGACCCCATCACTTCACGCGATGCGACCTGTCTGGGTTTCCGGCTTCACCAGCTTTGCGAAGACGCAACGCAGGCTTCTCCCCCGGTGCTCGGGGAGGGTATGAAGCAAAGGAGTCGAGTCGGATCTAACAAGAGCTGCCAGCTGTAGCATACACTCTACAGCCCTCCTATAAACTTAAAGTGAAAGTTTGTCCAGAGCGAAAATCTCAACCTCGAAGTGGCGTTGGCCGCCCTCGTGATTTGAAGGGATCATCGGGGCCTCAGTAGCGTGCAGGACCTTCCGGTCATCATCACACATCAATATATATATATATATATGATCAAAGAACCTGTATCAAATTTTGTGTGAAAAACGAAATTAAGTGCGCGGATGCATTCCGAATGTTGACTGTGGCATACGGAGAAGCTACCTTGGACCGAAGCAACGTTTATCGGTGGTACAAAATGTTCTCAGAAGGCCGAGAAGATGTGAACGACGAAGAGCGTGCCGGACGCCCGAGCACTTCAACAACAGACGAAAAAATTAATGAAGTGGAGAAAATGGTATTGGCCAATCGTCGAATCACCGTTAGAGAAGTTGCTGAGGACCTAAACATATCGATTGGCTCGTGCCATTCGATTTTTATCAATGATTTGGGCATGAGACGGGTCGCCGCGAAATTCGTACCAAAATTGCTCAATTGCGACCAAAAACAGCATCGCATGAACATTGCTAATGAGATGTTGGACTCTGTCCGCGACGACCCAAATTTGCTCCAGAGGGTCATAACTGGTGACGAATCGTGGGTTTATGGTTATGACGTGGAAACCAAAGCTCAATCATCTCAATGGAAGCTGCCGCACGAACCAAGACCGAAAAAAAGCGCGCCAAGTTCGGTCGAATGTGAAAGTTTTGCTGACAGTTTTCTTCGATTGCAGGGGCGTGGTGCATCATGAGTTCTTGCCACAGGGTAGAACGGTCAATAAGGAATATAACCTGCAAGTAATGCGCAATTTGCGCGAAGCAATCCGCCAGAAACGCCCGGATTTGTGGAAGAACAAAAATTGGCTTTTGCACCACGATAGCGCCCCTGCTCACACATCGTTGCTTGTGCGCGAGTTTTTGGCCAAAAACAACACACTAATGATGCCGCAGCCACCGTATTCCCCAGATCTGGCCCCCTGTGACTTTTTCTTGTTCTCTAAACTGAAGAGGCCCATGAAAGGACGACGTTACGCTACGCTTGACGAGATAAAGACGGCATCGAAGGAGGAGCTGTTAAAGGTAAAAAAAAAATGGTTTTTTGAAATGCTTCGAAGATTGGAAAAACCGTTGGCACAAGTGTATAATATCTCATGGGGATTACTTTGAAGGAGACAAAATAGATATTCATGAATAAATGAATAATTTTTGAAAAAAACACAAAAGTCGCGATACGTTTTTGAACACCATATGTATATATATATATGCAGGGTTTCTGGAATTCTTCTGAGAATCAATATAGGGAATATATATATAGTTTTAATTATATAACTTCGCTATATTAGCACTTTAGAGTGGATAGATGTTTTCGCGCGAACCTGTGATCATGGGTTCTCTAACCCTGGGTTAGCCCAGTTCAACAATGTACCCCGAACAGACGCTACACTACATTAAGGACTTCTACCTACGCGCTGAAGCAGCCTGAGCGAAAGAGGTCTGCAGCTTCCATAGTCTCGAACGCCAACGGAAAAAGTTCGTGCGGATAATCAACGCTGGAAGTATTTTTGTATACATTTATCAGCCTCGGCTAACCTGGAAGCATGACCTGCTCGGACCTGCGCCGACCATCGAAGGGGCTAATGTGTCGGTTACAGTTGCGTCCCAAACCAGCATGCGGCCACGCTCAAGGGGTGTCAAAGTCAGGCTTATAGAGGGAATTGTAAAGATCGTAATGTAAATATTTTTTTCCAATGAAACATGGTCTCTGAGAAGCCTTTTTGCCGAATGAGAGTGATTTGTTAGTGTTGTTGCCCCACATAGAAGCACAAAATGTGCAATTGCTAGACAGTCAGTGCTTCTATCGTCGTGTTCGCGATGAGAATGGTCGCATATAGGAAAAAACAGATGCGAATGTGCGCATCATATACCATGTGCATATATCACCTTCCTACCTAATATTTGAAGATCTGTAGAGCTCGTTAAAGTAAGCATTTTTTAAAGTAGAACATGGTCTCAGAGAAGTTCTGTTTTAAAGTGAGAGCGATATTACTAAGATCCGTGACGCTAGTGTTAATGCCTGACATAGCATAATGTGCAGTTTTAAAACAACCAGTCCTTTTATACGGAGAGCCAGACTAGCGGCTTCCTACATGCACTGAAGTAATACCACACATATCCCGGTCATGTAGGTTAGGGGGTCACCAGGTTTTCAGTGGGTTTGAGAGTCCCACACTACCCAGACCAACGAGTGTGCATTTTTGTTCCTGCTCCCTATAAAAACATCTTCCTATACAGAAACTAAGCACGTTCAAGTATGCATTAGAAAGTTCTGTTCCTTCTAATAGGCATATAACGCCGGTCAGAAGATGCGTCGTTTAGAATAACCCTATGACCATTCAAAACTAACACATTCAGACAAATGCGCATTTTGCCCGTATTTGACGCTCATTTTGGTGCCAAATGTTTAATAACGCAAGTCATTCTTGCGGAGTGATCGAGCTTAGGTGTATGCACAAACAACCTACTACGTCAGTTAAGTCGATCTAGGACAAATGTCTTAATGTGTTAGTTCTGATATCCGCAAAATTATTATTATTACAACGTACTCTCGTCCTCCGTCTTCGGAAAATATATTAAGACATTTCCAGTAATTCAACGATATATGACAGTATTGTGGGTCAATAATATATTTAGTGCGTATTTCCATATTTATCTATTACTAGTCTATTTGTCGTTATATAATGCGTTTCGAATCGCTTGGACTTTGCGCAGGATTGAATATCGCAAAGAAATATATGAGTACTCCGACGATGGGTTAAACTATGTGGACGAGCATTCGTTCCATTTTGAGCCCAGCATGTCAAACGGCAGCCTACAGGATAAAATTACAACCGTCAATTTTCCTGCCATACTTTATTTTAATCCGGACGGCACTCCGAAAGGGGAAGTCCACAAGAAATCTCTTTTTATAAATGTCACCGTTGACGAATACTTCTATGAAGGGTAAGTTGATATATATATATCCGTTATAGCTCTTGATTGCTTTGCTTAGGGCAATAATTCATGTGATCGTTTTATTGATTTATTATTCAATTCAATTCAATTCAAGTGCTCCTTTATTGTTTTCAAAGGGAATATAATTATATACATGGTTATTCACAAGTTGGTTATTCAATATATGCAATGCACAATATAAGACGCATAAAGAAAAATGAACCATATACAAGGACACAATAGTATCAGTGCGTGATATATATGTAAAAGTAAAGTTTATAATATTATATCACGAATTCATAGTTCTCAACATTCTCGCCATCCGCCACGAAAACATATTGTTGATTCGGTCAGATCGTGCAACTATTTTTGACGATATGGTTTGAGTACTGCGCAGATTGTTGTTTCGAATATTAAAAAAGATGGGGAGTCTATTCGACTGAGATATTCGTGCGTACATTTTAAAATCTGCTCTCGAGTGTCGTTCTGATATTGGTAGTAAGTCGAGACTGCTACGCTCTACCTTACATCTCAATGCAACACGTCGAAGGAATTTAGACTGAACTTTTTCAATTGCATCAATATGTTTCTTTAAATACGGCCGCCAGACTTCACAGCTGTAGATGAATTTGGGAAGCTAGACATGGATACCTAAATACGCATGTCAACCTTTTTTATTAGAGCGCCTAGAGCGGCAGCATACCTACATATCCATATAATCAATACTTCAATACCTATTGAGTATTTGCTTTCCATTGGGACAACCTCTTCTTTGTAATATCGATCAGGTCCTTTCTATGTATCCTTGTATTCAAAATCCCTGCCCTGGCATCGGCCAATAGCCCACTGGCTCTTGAATAATCGTATATTCATTCTACCCCGCCCTTTTCCCGCTTTTTCTTACCATATATAATTGCCAAACTTGATCTGGAACCCATCGCCAATTTCCATTTGTTTGTATCTGACTTGCTTATTTTCAATTTTACCATTTTCTCTGATCTTTTCGCTCTTGCCCATTGCTGACTATTGCACCCAATTTCCCTAGCTGCAAACTCTACTCTGCGATCCCACTTCGCTTTAATCCTAAGTGCCATCTTTAACAGCTGCATTTGTTTAACCTATCTTTAATTTGTGACATTTTCAATCCTACTACTGAATCTTAGCTTACTCTGTACTTCCTTTTGTGCAAATTTTGGCATTCCCCCTTCCCCTCAAGAAATTCCCTGGCGCAATTAAAGCGGCAACCCAATGCAAATCTTATCACCTCTTTTTGTATTATTTCTAGCTCCATTCTCAACCTCGCGCTGTGGACCAAAGAGACACTAGCAAAGATCAATCCTGGCACATACATGGCCTTCCATATATTTCTTGTTACTTTATATCTATTAAACCCTCAGAGGCCCTTACACCTTACTGCATTTCTTCCCCTTTCAGCCTTCTTCCTCCGTATTATCTTTTCTTCCTCTAAATAATCATCTCATGTTGTCATTGTCGCCCCAAGATACTTGTACTGAGTTTTATAATCCAATTAATCTCCCTGTACTGCGAGCTTCCTTCCCCCCCCCCCCCCCTTCAGGTCCCAATAAATACTAAAACTGCGCTCTCTTGTTCATTAAACGTCATGCTCAGTTCCTCCGCTGTTTCCCCACATGCATTCAAAATTTGTTGAACTTCGCTGGTGTCCCGCCCTAACACTACCATATCGTCAGCAAACAGCAGCACGGGTGTCTTGATATATACACACTTTTCCTCTATCTGCCATTCTAAACCTGTTCTATTAATCTCTCGCGCTATTCGCCCTATATACATAAAAAATAACCGATGCCAACGGACAGCCTTGCCTGACCCTCAGCGACTATGAACTCTCTAGATTGTTCGGCTGCTATTATTATTCTTACTGTGTTCTTCCTATAAATTTATTCTAGTAACTCCACCCAGCTTCTTTCCAAGCCCTCCTCTAACATAATTTGATACAACTTTGTTCTGTCCACCATATCATGTGCTTTTTATGATCCAAAAATTCTGCCACACACCCTTATCCCTGCAATCTCGATGTTTCCTCAACCTGACTTAATAAAAAAAATTATCATCTAACTTATACCCTTTTCTAAATCCGCACTGTCCTGGACGTAATTTGTCATTTTTGTTTTTTCCTGTTTGATATAGTCCCAGAACTGCTTTGCTCGCTGTTCCTTGGGGGGGGGGGGGGGGGGTCCCAAAATCCTGTTAAATTCCCTCTCGTCTGTATTTTCAATTGCATCTTGCATTTACATTTAAGTTTATTCTTGGCTTCCTTGTAATTTCCCCAATACTATTTTGCCTTGTCCGCGTCCATTCCCATTACTTTTCTATGCTCCTTACTTCACCCTTTCCGCTCCATGATTGCCTCTTTATTTGATCATTCCACCACCCTCGTTCTCCTGCCTTTTGAGTTCATTTCCCTACCTTACAGCAATTGTCATATGCGTCTTTAATAGTCCTATGCATCTCGTCTACTAGCCTTTCCCAATTTGCCATTAAGAGCTGTTTTATGTATTTTACTGTCTGCCTTCATTTGTGTTTATCCAGAGATTTCTCTTGTACAACTACGCGCCCCGGCTTCTTCTTTCGTGCGCTCACTTCTACCCAATTATGATCACTTCCTTGATTGGTTGTATTAGTCTTCTGCCTCCTCTGTCTTCTCGTTTATCCAGCTGTTCGATATGCGCATTCCAATCTCTTAGACATATTACCCCTTCCTTATCTTGATATTCTTCAATTACTTTATGTACTTTTTTAAATAGCTGCTCATCCTCTTCTTCCGTGTTGCTTGACGCTCTGTGTATCCCCATAACTGCCAATATTGTCCCTTCCAGGTGTATCTCTATAACCACCATATTCTTTATTATAGCATTCTCAACTTCCTTGCACGAAATAGCATCTCTGGTTATTATCCCTACTGCCCCCAACCTATTTTCCCCATTGTCCGTATTCCGATTTGTACTATACCAATTGTATCCCTTTAAACACCGCGGAACTTCCATCTCACTTAAATGCGTTTCCGTTACTATCATAATATCGACCGACCTAATTTTCAGTAACTTATATATTTTTCCCACTTTCCTTTTCGCCTCCCTCCTCTCATGTTTAACATAGCAACCCGTTCGGAAAGAACATTGCTCCTGCGCTTTCTTTTTGCTCTGCTTCCTCTTTTGGATCTTACGTCAACCTTTATCTCCTCCTCTTGATGCCACTAATGGCCAACCGTCTGATGACCTCCAATGCCCCCTGGATCTCCACTGCTCCTATGTGTCCCCTCTCCCTCGGAAAGTAGCTCCCGTTCTCTTGATCCCCCCTGCACCTGTTGTCCCACTCTTCCCCGTATCCATATTGTCCTCTCTTCTCTCTTTTGTCCCTGTATCTGTTGTCCCATCCTGTGTGTCTGTACCCTACCGTTTCTCCCTCGTTTAAATGCCCATACTGCGTGCCTGAAAAATGTGCGCTGCCCCGATTTTGTTGATTCCACGTTTGCGTCCCCCTACTGTGTACCGTTTCTCTATGCTCTACTTGCGCATTGCTTACTTTAATTATGATAGACCTAACTTTGCACGCCCTTTTGCCAATTGGCCGTGCCGCTAATACAGCACCTACCTCCCCGTAGTGCACTCTATCGGAGGCTATGGCTCTTGGATTGTCTTGAATGTATTCATGAGACAAGTAGCCGTAATTTGCTGCCCTGACCAACTGCATTATCTTCCTATTAACTGCTCTGCACGTACCCCGATAGTCCCGTCTTTCGTTAGCATCCACCTCCATTGGAAGCAAACACACTGTCAACACCACGTTTCGCCGTTTGCAAAATTATATTAGGTCTTGTACCTGTGTGCTAATCTTATTTACAGCTCTTTCCATATCCCGGGCCTAAAAACATCTACCAGTCCTCTATGAAACATCAGTCTATGCTCTACATTACTGTACATTTCAGTAGCTTGCTTAGTTGCTGCCACTACTACTCCTTTACTTTTTTGCCCCTCATAGAGATAAAATAACCCCCCCCCCTGTATTAGTAGCCACTCGATTAACCTGTTCCTCTATTTTGCATACGTTTGAATCTCCGGCAACTACCACTCGTTTTCCCATTGGTCTAATAGCTACCGCCTCCGCTGTTCGATCGGCTGAACTTATCCTACATTTCTGCTCTTGTGGTTGCTGCTGTTGTTTCTCGACCGCTAGCACTTTTTCTTCTACCTTCCGCTGACTAGCCTCCTCTTCTCTCTTCTCCACTTGTGGCCGTATTCGCACAACATCCCCTGGCGATCTTGTTTCTGCTTCTCTGTTGTTGTCGTATCATGCATCCTTTCGCCTCCGTCGCACCGCCCTCTTCGTCATGTCTCTCTTCTTCATTTTCGCCACGGTGACTCAAGTCTAACACTACTCTTCCTCTTCAACGGTGCGCCTCTCGTTTTTATAATTTTTAGCCTCTGCTGGACATCTGTAATAAAGCTTTGCCAGCGATCTTGCATAGCTTGTGCCATACCGCACCACGTCTTAGCTTATCTTCGCTGTCAGTCGCGGTTTTATCTCACAGGCGGCACAGCCTGTATATGGAGGACTGCGCTCAGTAACCTTACTCTTCTCTAATACTCCTCCACAGTTGCATACTGACAATGAACTGGCCGACACACATCTTAAGCTGCCACTGCGCGTGTGGCCAGAGAGATTCATAGTTGAATTCATTGGGTTCGTTAACTCTATCCCATCTGGCGGTGATCCAGCATCACGTGCCATATCAAAGCCAAAGACGCCTAAACTCTGTGTTAACTCACGTTAGCTGAGCAGCCGTTATAAATTGAATTGATTATAGACTGCGCGGCGGACCGCTCGAAGACTCTCAACTACTGCGTGGGTGGTTTCGTTTTGCTTCGCCCTGCTGTAACGGACTTAACTAAACTTTACTGCGGCCTGACTCCTTACCCCTCCATCGCACGGCCACACACAATACACCGAACTTCACGCATCACCATGGTATGCCACTTTGTGCGTTTTCTTTCTTGTGTTCACACAAGCAAGCGTAACCACTCGGAGCTCCGTATACACACATCCGTACTCTTTGGCGCCAATCACAATATTATATATATATATATATATATATATATATATCTCTTACTCATGCCTGCGGCTAGCTTACCTGCGTAAAAAAAGTAGAATCATGCTCGAGGGCCGCATGCTCCAGCAGACTAGAGCGAATTACTCCGACGCGGTCATCGGTAAAGCTGTCCAGTTTCGCTCGGCTTCTGTCCAAGAGGGCCCGTCTTCCGAGGTACGGGGTTCTACATACGGTACTGTGGTCAGGGGGATTTCGCCAGCAGCGGGGGCTGACCCGCAGGTCGCTCTACCCAACCCAAAACCCATACCGAAGATTCAGAGGAAGAAACGCAGCTGCAGGTCGCCTACGGTCAGGACCCACCGCTCCCGCCGTTCGAAAAAGACCCCCAGAGCGCCGATACCGGTTCGTCGCTCTCGGGACTGGCTGATCTTCTGCAGGGAATTAGACCAGAATTTTCTGCCAAAAGGAAGCGTTGCGACCTCTCATGGAACTGCTTTCCGTGCTAAGCAAGTTTAAAGGTCTTGCCTTGTAATGACAGACCACAACGACAACACGCCTAACCGCGGGCCCGCGGTCCGGGCAGTCGGACCCCAACAGGGCCTTCTGCCCAACTTGCGGGCTTTTGTTTGCACGAAGAGGTTTACGCCGACACATAACGACCAAGCACGGAGGGGTTGCCTATAACATGAACGACAAGTCACAGCCCTCGAACTCTCGGTTTACCGCAGATGGGTTAATCGGCGTTATTCAAGATGTCACTCGCCGCTGGCGGTTGGTCCGCATTTTGCCAAAATCAGTATGTAGGCAAGTAGCCGAAGAGTTCACTAAGTTCCTGTGCTCAGTCGCTGAGAACAACGACGACACGGCCTGGCTTTCTCTGTTCACCTTCGCGCCCGTTGTCCTCCGTCTCCCCGATGGTGGGAAATTTGACCGGTCATTGCCGGTTATCGTCCGGAAGAACCTTTGCCACTTTGGGGAGACGGTTTGACGATGGCAGTAGCCCTCCTTCAAACCTACGTCCCCGGCAGCGGACAGTTGACACCGTCCGGCTAGCCATCATCAAGCTCTCGGAAGGCGACGTTTCTTCGGCGGCCAGGATCTTAATATCAGAACACACGCTGGCACAGAAGCCCAGCGGGACGGCCTTGCTGTGGGATAAACACCCCCGCTTCTTCACCTCTGTACTGGCCCAGCCTTCCTCACGTGCCCTTGCCATCAACCATATTAGCCGACAATGTTTGGTCTGTTATAAAAAAGTTTTCGCAAAGCTCAGTCGCGGGCCTATATTTTATATATATATATATATATATATATATATATATATATATATATTTAATGGCCTATATTTAAGACCACGGCTCTTACAAGACCTCGCTGTCTCCCGCTCTAGGAGCTGCCGCCGACCGGCTTGCGGCTGCCCTGGTCGAAGTGGTTGATCTTCTTCGCTGGGGGCGACCGCTCATCCTTGAGGCCCGTTTTTCGCCCTTAAGAAGAAAGGTGGCAGCGTAAGGCCCATCGCATGTTCATCTGTAATCCAGAGGCTGGCGGCAAAGATTGGCATCATTGAGAACAAGGCAGATACCTCACATGCTCTTGGTGTCCATCAGCTTGGGTTTGCGACACCGGGAGGATGCAAAACTGCAGTGCACTTGACTCGGTCTTTCCTGGAGTTACGCTCTGAAGCTACCCTTGTGGTCAAGCTTGACTTCAGAAACGCCTTTAACAGTATTCGGAGGGACCACTCATTGAGTGCGGTGAAAGCCTATGCCCCGAGTATGTTCCACCAGGTGGAACTAGCTTATAAAGAGCCTTCCTACCTTCTGCCGCATGTCATACTGTCGCAAACTGGGGTGCAGCAGGGCGACCCATTGGGTCCCCCCCTGTTTTGCCTGGCTGTCAAGGAGTTGGTCGACTCCTTGAGTGCCCTCTAAACGTATGGTACTTGGTCGACGGTGTTCTGGGTGGCGCTCCCGATGCGGTACTGAGGTACATCCACCGAGTCATTAAGTTTGCTGAGTGGGCTGGCCTTAAACCCTGCAAAATGTGAGGTCCATGCTGTAGGAGGTGCTGCTGACTCCGAAGTGCTAGAAACTCTCGGCACGGATTTAGTTGCTAGGCGTCCCCCTATTCCCGCAAGGAGTTCCAGATGTCCTCGAGAGGTGGCTGGTCAAGCTAGAAAATCCAATGTCACGCATTCACTTGGTAGGTTCTCACCGAGGCATTTTTCTTCTGAGATCATCATTTTCGGCCCTTCGTCTCAACGAGGGGCAGACTGTTCCTGAAGAACCGAGCTTCAGGAATTCTTGAACGACTCAACGACCGCGTGATGTCTACATCAGATGCCTTGCTAAACCTCAGCCTATCCGCTCTTGCGCGCCAACAAGCTCTACTCCCCGTTCTTTGAGGTGGCCTAGGGTTACCTGATGCGACTGTTTTATCGGAGACAGCTCTGGCAGCTTCCCTCTATAGGTCTATGCAACAGGCAAGAACCCTCCTCAATTCTGTTGCTCTCACGGACTTAGAAGCTCAATTGGAGACAAGACACCGCAGAGGAGTTGCCCTGTGAGGCCCGGAGCCCGCCGAGGCTGGACACCAGAAAGAATGGTCAGCAAGTCTATATGAGCAAAGAGTCGAGAACCTCATTGCGGAATGCGCCACGGACGCCGATAAGGCCAGGCTGCGCGCCGTCTCCTCCAAGGGGGCGGGCGCATGGCTCCACGCCATACCCTGTGCTCAGATCGGGACCCTGTTAGATGACGAGTCGGTGAGAATCGCGGTCGGACTTCGTTTAGGGACAGACCTTGTGTACACTCATGCCTGCGTCTGCGGAGACGTCGTTCAGCCAGATGGACGCCACGGGCTGTCCTGTATTGTCAGCGCAGGTAGGCGAGCAAGACACCACGCCTTGAACGAAACCTTTAGCAGAGCTCTACGATCCAGTGGTCTACCATGCGTCCTGGAGCCCGTCGGACCAGTCAGGGAGGGCGGGAAGAAACCTGACGGTCCGACCTTTTTCCGTTCGAGCGCGGACGCATGCTGGCTTGGGACGCAACAGTTACTGACTCATTAGCCCCTTCAATGGCCAGTGCTGGCGCGGCTCGGGCTGGTCATGCATCGGCTCTCGCCGAGGCAGGCAAGGTTAAAAAGTACCAGAACATATATATATATATATATATATATATATGTACAGCCTTAACATTGTAAAAAGCTTCACGCATTCCCTTGTTAGTCATTGGCAACCATCGCTGTTCTGCGAAAGACCAAAACAATCCTGTTTGACGCGGAACCATTGCACTTTTTATCAGATTTGCCAGTTTACGCTTACAAAACTCTTTTTTTTCTAGTGGACGCACTTTCTAAACTCTCATCAAGAAGCTTCCATTATCTAGTTTTACCATGGTTACCGACCTACGACTTCACTCTTCCTTACTGCTGCTAACGCTGCTATGCCCTCTTCATGGGTATGTACCCTCTAAGCGCTGTCTATCTCGAAATGATGTTAGTTGATTTATTATTCACGTGCCATGCATACCTAAATATGCATGTCACCCTTTATATCCGGGCCGCTTACGGCAGCAGCATATATACTGTCTACGCCTTCTCCAATACCTGCTGAGTATTTGCCTTACATTGAGACAACATCTTCTTTGTAATATCTACCTGTTTTTTTCTATTATTTGGTCCTAAAGCTAGGTCCTCCGACAGGTCTAATTGAAATATTCCCTAGACCATTAACTTAACCTTCTATACTTTCCTCCTCCCTATACTTAGCTTGTTGTAACCTTGTATCCAACATACCTGCCCACGTATTTTCTTAACTTAATACTGATTTTAGGCTAGTCGCGTACGTAGAAAATAAATCGCGATCACCTGTGGTGCGGAACTGCACTCTTTTGTGCCAGCTGTAATTATTGTCTCTCACAGGTTGTTCCCGGATGCCGTAGATCCGTCTCGGTACAAGTAGGTATTTCTATCAAACCTTCGGCATGTTTCTGGTATCTACCTATATCTACCTTTTCCACTACCTGATCCCCGACAGTCGTGTGTCTACCTGAACGTGCCTATACACAACAAAACGTTTATATTATTGACGTTTTGGTCCTTGACAAAAAAATCGACGACTCCCCAATGCTACACATTCAAATGTGTTTAGCCTGTTACTAACCTTTTCCTCTTCCGTTATGATATCCAAAATTGATTCAATTCGTTCTGAGTTACCCTGTCTATCCTTACATTTAAATCCACCGCTAGAATGATCGGTGCCACTGGACCCGGTCGCATATCCCGGACCTCCAATGTAGGTATAACGTGCCTGGCCGGGGGCCACTTAGCTACTTCTCGGCCCAGGTCCTTTTGGGCCACGGCCAATTCCAAACCTATATGGTACGGATTAGGAAGTCGCAGGTGGATGCGTGCACACTCTGCACGTCGGGGCAGCCGGACGATGTTGACCATACGGTCTCGTACTGCTCCGCCCTGGCGCACGTCCGCAGATGCTCGACGTATTACTTACTGCGCAGGGAGATCAACACAAGACATTGTCGGTCACATGATGAAGGATGCCGACGCATGAGCGACAGGTGTATATTTATAAAACGCTATTGTGCGCGAGCAGACGCGGCTAGAAAACGCTCGCCGCGCGCGCTACGGGGGCACGCAGGCGCCATTAAGTGGTCGAGATGAGGCTGCCCCGCAAGGGGCTACGGCAACCCAGCCCTCCGTAGAACAGCTTGATCATTCTGTCTTGATCTCGGTGCAATGTAAACCTGCCAATTTTACACAAACTGCTACACGTTTAACCTCCTTGACTTTATTGCTACTAGTCTGCTCTCGTAAGTAATATATAAAAATATAATATAGAAACTCCCGAAGTGAAATGTTTTATAGCCCATGTATGAATAAAGGAACTCAGTCACCTGCGAAGATCTGGACCGCCACACATTATAAAACTTTCTATAATCAGTTTTTCAGAAGACCACTACTAGACCAACGGAGGTGGCGGCGTTGTCTAAAGGACTAGTACGCTAGTTATGGTTGTCATCAATCGGGGTGTCGCAGCCATGCTGTTGATTGGATTTTTTTTTAGCAATGCTTAATATAGATGATAAACCGCTGAGAGTCAGCGGCCGTGCTGCCACCGGAACCGTTAGAGAAACCCTAGATTTCTCAACATGTCCGGCCTGCAGAAAAAACAACCTCTTATATATGAATATGATCTGCTCTGATCTACCCCCTGGGTCGCTGGTCTACCTTACAGCGTGGCTCCACCTGCCAGCGGCCTTCGGGCACCGCTTGGCAGGTGGATCGACCGAAGCGCGACAAAAGGGAAAGAGTAGTCTAACATGATAGCGACCGCTTATACACCACCTTCGAATGTCCCGCCTCTATACGGCACACCTCGTCACTATAACGGTGCCAACTCACAATGTGTACTCTCTTGCTTCCCATTATCGTTCCGTATGGTCATTGTCTCCTCTAAGTTTACAACACGCTCTAACTATCTGTACCACCAGTCAATAAAATTAAGTGCAGAGCGCAGAAATCGCCAAAAGTTTTTATTTGTGTTTCGACAGCTTTTCCTAGTTTCTTCTTAGATTAACTATTTTTTTATGTATACACATTTGTGCTAATAAACTGTGGTTTGAATATATATATATATATATATATATATATATATTGGGTATACTATATTAGGTATATGTTTCACATATCATAATGGATTAGCTAAGCCTAGTGGGTGCGTATTGTGACTGTCACGTGTGCGTTTCGATGAAGCCAGGCCGATACACTTCAGAAATGTGCCCCGAATGGAGGCAGCGTTTCCACGTTGTATGTCAAGATCCAGACGTTGCTTGAAAAAGGCCGATGGTCTGTTATCGCCGGATGACAGGTTTAAAAAGGTACCGACTTTGCGTATCAGCTGCTTAGTCCGAACGCCAGGGGCACCTAGGGTTTTAAACGCGAGGGGGCTAAATTCGTGCGGATAGCCGATTGATGAGTATTTCCTCAATTTGTTAGTCTCCGTAAAGTGGGCTGCATAACCAGCTTCGGATGCGCCGCCACCGACCATAGAAGGGGCTAAGGAGTCGGTGGCGGTTGCATCCCAAACTAGCATTTTTCTTCGCTCGAATGGTGTAAGTGTCATATCACCTGGACGTCTGCTGCCCTGTTTTCCGCGCTTAGCATTGATGAGACTATAGCAGGCCCGGCCAAGGTTAGTAAATTTGGTACCCCGAGGTCCCCTTTAGAATGGGGTAGTAATGCCTTTTTTCGCGCCCTAGGTGGTACAGACGTATTCAGCAGGGACTCGAGGGTAGATAGTATTAAATCGTTGAGCCTTTGCATCTAGTCGGTTTAATTAGATAGGTCGGCCCCTCAAAGAAGGTGGATAAGTCTTAAGAAGGAAGACCTGAGTAAGAAAAGTTCCTGATGAGCTCCAATAAGAGAAAGACGAGCGGCGACATTTTCAAGTTTCAATCTTCAGCGCTCGATTGATTCTGAAAGCTCCTTGGGGCAGATTAGCACACCCAGTAGCTTCAGATCGTCCTTGATGGTTAGCTTGCAGCCGGGCAGGAGGTCTCGGAGTGACTGTACTTCGGGGGCCTCAAGGGTAGAGCTAATGAGGCATATCTCGCAGTTGGCCGGAATTAACTCCAGCCCGGATGTGACACTGAAATCCGGGACCCGTTGAATATCTTTCGGTACAGTGCAAACGTTTCCTCCTAATAGACTATCGTGAAGGTACCAGAGGTTCAACGAATCCACCAGATCCCTGATACCCAGACAAAACGGAGGTAGTGCTAAGGGATCTCCTTAGTGCAGTCCGGTGGCGGACGAAATCACATGCTCAGGCAGGACAAGATGGGAAGAATGGCGATATGCCAGTTCGACGTGGTTTAATAGATGAGGGGCGAGGGCATGGGATGCGACAGCCCTCATCAAGTGATCGCGTCGTATACTGTTGAAAGCGTTTTTTAAAATCGAGTTTTACAAGGGCTCCTGGAGGTTCGCGCAAGTCGAGAAAGGCACGGGCTGCGTGAATGGCTACCTCGATCCCAGCCGGCGTCGCGAATCCAAATTTGTGTGCACCACTTGCGTGAGAAATAACGTCTTTGTTGTGGTTGCATACGATCTTCGCGGCGAGCCTGCGTAGTGTAGACGAACACGCAATAGGGCGTATCGATCCGTCCCTCTCTAAAGGGCAAATAGTCTTGCTCCAAATATCACGGGTCGGAGGGAAGGAGGAGGGGTGACCCAAAGAAGAATGTCTACAACCTTTACCAATGCGGAGAGCAGGCTGGCGGCGACGCCTTCAATGGACGAGGAAAGAAGGTCCATTAACAACCGGGGTCTCATAAAGTCTAGCCCTGCGGCAGAGCTCTTGAATAAGTTCTTAATAGCCGCCTAGATATCTTCCTTTGATGTGACGAAGGACAGAGGGATCTAGTCAGTGTATATTGTTATAGAGTAGCCATGAAATTCCGAAGGGGCGGCCGTCTGGCCAGGGATGACGTGTTTCAAATCAGGGGAAAGGAATTAAAATTTGTAAATAAATTCACATACCTAGGGCTCACCTTAACAACAAGGGGCAGTAGTTTTCGATCACACATCCAGGAGAGGGTTAGGAAGGCCACTCTCGCAGCCGCGGCAATTAAATGTCCACATAAGCTTTCGGTCGATGCAGCAGTAGCCCTTTTTGGGATACAGATAGCGTCCATCGCCGCATATGGCATTTCACTAATATGGGATAAGGTGCGACTAGACGAATTGCGTTTAATCGATGGGGTGAGGTTTTTCTTTCTAAAGAGGGTTTTTGCGCTTTTAAATACATGCAGAAATAGGGTGGTCCACGTGTTGTAAGGTGGCCCACTGCTGACAGAGGAGCTACAAAAACGATGGAATCTGAAGAAGACGTGCGTCTTTGACGTTCATATGCGAAATTGGCGAACCAAAATTAGCGAGGTAGACATAATTATTTATGGGGCAGCAGCAATGAGAAGCACTGGGTGGAGGGCTAGCGGGGTGAAAGATCGCCATTTAACAACGGCCTTTTCAGCCCACGGATTTCATTACGTTTTATGCAACGTGGAGGGCTTCCATGAACCACAAGACGAATGTCGATGCAAAGAATGCTGGAGTAAATGTGATAGATACCACGCCGCGGTTTGTCCGGCGGTTCGATCCATAGCAGAACTGGCAAAACGCTAGATCGATTGTTGTGTGGAAAACTGATGTAACATAAACACACTTATTCAGCGCGGGTGTTAATAAATAAATATATATATACATATATATGGTTGGCAAAATTAGTTAACCAGGCCAGGAGCAGACAGATTTATGTTTTTTGCTTGTCGTTTTGATTCAGATTCCACGATGCAGAAGTGGAGTTGAACGGCGCTGGAGTTTTGACTACTAATAACTTGAAATTTGCTTATTTTGCGGAACGGGTAGAAGGTACGTACACACAAGTGTATACCGATACGAAAAGAGTCAACAATTTGTTCGCTTTCAACAATAAAAGATAAGCGTTTTTTAATAGCATCTAAGTTGCCTATTTTTATAGATTGCAAAACATATAGCATTGACAGAGAGTCTTAAAAAATATTATTGACAACATTTTTAAAAATGGTTATTAAGACTGTTTTGTTAAATTTCGGGGACATTTCAAGAGGCGGTAAGAAATTTTCTTACTGTACCATATGTGTACTGCTCGAGCAGATTGTATGTTATTTGAATATAAAATACTTTGATACTAGTAGGGAACTGCAGTAAGGGCTTTTCATTTTGCCAGTTTACTTAACTCAGTATGCAAGCCTTACGCCACTAACCTACTTCCATAAGCACCAAGTTATTTCCGCGTTTAATTTCATACAATTTAAGAAGCATTTAAAATGAATAACCAAATCATGCGCGCAAGTAAAATGTGACGTGTCACTCATTCCGAAATACAATTAGGGGCATTTTAAAAGGTCGCCGTGATATCGTTTTTAAAATGTCAGCATATTATATTCTAACGCTTCTAAAGATGCTTGCGATGTCATAATAATATAATAAACAATGAACAGATGTCTGAAGACATTTGTGTACAAAGTTGCCGGATCAGCTAGACCGCTGTGCCGTTGTTGCGAACTTAATTTACACATAAACTACATACGCTGTGCGCTACCTTAAGTATACATTTGAGAAATAATACGTGCTAGTATTGTTTTAATTTGCAGGTTTCTTGAGAAATATGGAAGTCAATGTGGCAAAGTAGAAGGCACAAGTAAGTAGCTTATAGTTACTAAAGCTTAAATTTCTTGTATTATATTTCAAACTTGCGTTCAATTCAATCTAAAGCCGAGCAAGATGGCTTAGTAGCAAACGTCTTTGCCTTGCATTCAGGAGGCCTGGGTTCGAGGCCCACACCGACCACTCCTAAATTGGTTTTTATGGTTCCCAATTTAGACAAGGTGAATACCGGAGTAGACTGAAAATCGACCATGATTGGAAAAACGGGGAGCATAGATGTCTTAAAAAGATGAGGTGGCACTACCACCCAACCCCTCATAAAAAAATTAAATAGGTCTCAATTATTCAATTTACTCAATTATTATTATTATTATTATTATTATTATTCTTCCACTGAACCAACGACGCATTTTTTTTGCGTTTTTACCGTTTCGAGCCACCAACTCGACAAAATGGTGAAAGTCGAGCCAGCCCAACATCAACAGAGCCAACAACCGTTGGCACGGCCCAGCTGTACAGCGGTCTCGTCAACCGTCAACACAACATCAGCCGCAGCCGTCGCGTGTTCTCCGACCCCCAATTCACGCAATGAGCGGAAGCGGCCGCACTCGCCGACATATCTCCCGCGTCAAAAGAGTCGCGTTTAGCCAGTGTAGGTAGTTGCGCGAAGTGTGAAGAGTCCACTCAAGGTTCCGTATCAGTGTGCTGTGCCAAATGCAACAGAGTGATACATGTTACCTGCAGAACTGCTGATGAGGCCAACCCAACAGTCGACACGGCTCGTAATTGGCGGTGTCGGGTATGCGCTGTACCAACAGCTGACATGTCCACAGCCCAGTTCATGCAAGTTATGGATCGTTGTGCGCTGGAAAATGAGTCGATGCGCTTCATGACGTTTCTGCTGCATCGCGTAGCCGAACTGGAAAAGGAAGTGCTCAACTTGAAATCAACGGGTCATTCACGGGTACCAGTGTCGGTGGCCGACAGTGAGATATTAGACATACCCGTGAGCCCCCCAGCTATCCCGACCTCGGACCTGCCACGCAAAACAGTGCTAATGGTGGGAGATAGTATCGTCTACCCTCTCGGTCCGTCGCTGAGGGAACTTCTGCCCAATAAAACACCTCTGGCGGTCCGCGCCACCTCGAAGATGGACATCGACAGTGTGATTTGTGAGGCACAGAAATTTGTGGATGGTGCCGCCGGGCCTGTGGCGGTGTTTCTACAAGCAGGCTACCATGAATGCATGGAGTTTGAAAAGGACAGATATATTAGCAAAGTGAAAAGTTTTGCCGAGACGCTATCTGCTCTAGGTCCTGGATCAGAAGTGCATGTGCTATCTGTCCCCCTTTTTGGCCCCGATTGCAAAGCGGCTAACGACATCCTTGCAAAAATGGCAAACCAAAAAAATGCAAAATTTTCCGTGCTTCCGCTATCCATCTCACAACGCCCAGTTGTCGAGAGCGGGCGATATAGCTATAAAGGAGAGGTAGCTAAAACAATTGCCTATAATATTGCAAGGAGGATAAAACCTTTTTTAGGCGTGAGAATTCAGAAGCCCAAAGGAGGGGGCAGCCAGCAATCCCCACGCCCAGCTCAGGCACTGGCAGCGCTGACGGACGTCGTGGCCCCCACCGTTCATCATCACAACCGGACTCCCATTGACGGAAGATCCAGCAGCCGAGTCAGCTTCAGCAGATCGAGTCAACGAGTGCCTCCTACGATGATAGACCGTCAGAAAACGCAGGGACGAAGCGAGTCAATGAGCAGCGGCAGACGCAAGCCACCACCCCCGACCATCGAGGACTTCGTGAAACAGGTGCTACAGGCTTTAGGAACAGGGGGTCCGACCCCACCACGCGGCACCCCCAGTCAGCGCAGCCGCTAGCGTGGACGGTCTCAGAGCGCATCGAGGCGCGGACGTCAGGCCTGGAAGAGACGCTGAGAATCGTGCAATGGAATTGCGAGGGCACCACTTCGCTAGCCCTTCTCGCCCCGGAGGCCCTGGACGATATTAACGTCTTGGTGCTAACGGAGACCTGGGAAACAGTCCCATTCATCCTCTCGCACTTCTACGCGGTTCACTGCCCCGCACAAAAGAACACAGGCCCGGGACGCCCCAGTGGTGGTGTTTCCGTGTTTTACAGTCACAGAGTCGGCGACCTCGCGCTTTGCATGACCGAGAACAACTCACACGGGTCGCAACTATGCATAGTAGCAGCCTACGTCAAACCCGACGCTGAGGAGTCAACCCAAGTTATGGTGGAAAAGCTTGTCAGTGGAATCGAAGCAGTGCATCCTCTCCGCTCCGCCCCACTAGTCGTCGCCGGAGATTTCAACGCCCGCATTGACCAGCCCGACTCCGCTCGTGCAATGACTCTCCGTGATACGCTGGCGGACTACGGATGCTGGATTGTCAACCCGTGCTCGGTACCGACATTTCTGGGTCACGCCGGCAGTTCCGCTATCGACGTTTTCGGAACAAACTTAACCAGGGATAAAGTTAAGTTTCAGGGCGAGAACAACTCACTCGCGGAAGGCGCGAGTATTCGTGCCCACATTCCGATGGCAATTGACATTACGGAGCGAGTCGCTTCGGATCGAACAGCCAGACACGAATCCCTTTCGCGGAAACTGAATATGGTCAAGCTTATGAAACGCGCTCACGAGGTGCTCCCAGTGCCTCCCGTGGTGAACACAGAGTGGTATGCGCAACAGCTCACCGAGATTCTACAGGCGTGCGCACTACCGCCTCCCGACAGAGGGAACAAGAAGCACAGGCCATGGTTTGACCACCACTGCTGTCTCGCCCGGAGGGCGCAAATTGGCTTCAGGCTTCTCGCAGAGGAGCAACCGGCATTTCGCGCGCTGGCCTCAGTCTTCAGGACGATCTGCCGGAAGACGTACGAAATGCAGCGGAAGAAATATCATGAGCTCCTGGAAAACCGGCTGATCGCCGAGGCAGAGAGCCAGCCATACAATTGGCTATCGAACTGTTCCAGGACAGCGGCCTGCCCGATAAGCTCTGCTTCCCTCATCGATCACTTCTCGGACATGTTTGCGTCGTCTGACACAATACCTCGCGCGGTTTCATACTTTGCTGCCGTGTGGGATAAGGACACTTAAGGGGGTCGTGATATTCTTGAGAGGGAGTTCACAGTCCGAGAGCTAATGCAGGGCCTGGATAGCTTACGAAACAAAAAAGCGGCCGGTCCCGACAATCTCTGCAACGAGCACCTTAAGAACGGCTTTGTGTTGGCACCGTGCTGGACAGCCCTATTCAACGAATGCTTGCGCGCTGGGATTCTTCCAACTCAATGGAGAGACGCCACCCTACTCGTAATCCCCAAAGGCAAGGGCGACCCGACAGCCCCCTCGTCATGGCGAGGCATTGCGAAGAAGAGCGTTTGTTATAAGCTACTCTCTGCCCTCCTGACGAGGAGACTAGACAGCTTTCTTGAAAGTGTTCATGCCATACCAATGGAACAACATGGGTTTCGGAGAGAGCGATCTACAGAAGCAGCGTGTACGATTCTGCTGGCAGATATCAAGGCAGCACTGGCTAAGCCACGTAACCCGCTGTATGCGGTATTCGTGGATTTCAAGGCGGCCTTTGACTCGGCCCCTCGACAGAAGGCTTTGCGCACACTGGCTGAGGTAGGGGTCCCAATGAAGGTGCTGAAGCTTCTCGCACAAATTCTCCAGGAGAATAGGATCACCATCGACGGCGGGGTAGCGGAGCTCCAGCCTTTCATACAGACAACGGGCCTGGCGCAAGGCGATAACCTAAGCCCACTCCTATTCTCCGTACTCCTAAAAGACCTCCCGAGTTATATAAAGGGACCCAGAAACCTGGTCGAGGTCATTCTGTACGCGGACGATCTAGTACTTTACGGGCCTAGTAGGTTTCAGGTGCAACAAGCACTAGCCCGTCTTCACAAAGCGGTCACCGATTTAGGCCTGACAATTAACCTTTCCAAAACCGTGGCCATGATGTTCAGAAAAGGGGGAAGGACAGCAGCCGAGGACACGCTACGCCTCAACAGAACGCCACTTAAGTATGTCAACAGCTTCCCATACTTAGGGGTGATTTTCTCTGTCACCGGTACTTGCTTCTCCGCGCACATATCTGAGAGCTGCAGGAAGGCACTGGCGGCGACATGGGCGATCAAGTCTCCGAACAGACTATCGCTGAAGACGGCACTCAGACTGTTCGAACTCAAGATAGCTCCGATTGCGACCTATGGGGTGAGAGTCATCTGGGACCACCTCACGGCAGAAAACCTCGAACAATTAAACCGCGTCAAGGCCTCCTTCCTTAAACGAGCTCTGGGTCTACATCTGACGGCTCGGAACCGCTACGTATATCTCCTCGCGGACACGCCGCTGCTCTCTGAGGACCTGCAACGTCGCTTCAGTCTACCCGTGACGAAGGCCTTTCTGGCAAACCGCAGGGATTACGAGGAAAAAGTGGCGGACATTGACGTAGAGTTCCTTAACACGGGGACAATGAGGAATAGTGGGTGGAAAGGAACACATAGGCTAAACAGACATGTTGTGACCCGATTCGCCATTCATGGTTTTCACCACAAGCTCTGTGTGGAGCGGGGTTTCCATGACCCTTGCGATAATTGTAAATGCTCTAGATGTGGGAGTTTTTGTGATAGATACCACGCGGCTAACTGCCCCCTAGTACAATCGCTGGGAAGCCTGGCAAGCTGACTTGGCTGAAATGTTTTTATTCCTGAAATGACTCTAGTCTTGTGTTGTTACCCTTGTATAAGTACACGGATTTTGTTTGACTAAGTATTTGACTGCTACCTACAAAGGTGAATAAATGAAATTGATTGATTGATTATTATTATTATTATTATTATTGTCTAACTACTACATACATAGCGAAACATAGAATGCAGTTTACCGTTGCAGATATCTCATGCAAGCCTGCGTAGGGAGCATGTGTCTTACATAGACATTATTATTATTATTATTGAAACACGTGTATAGTAATTTATATAATTAAATAACAGATATATTTAAGAGAACGACAATTTAATATCAAAAATAGAATTCATGTGCAGAAATTAAATGATGATGCAGTTACTTTGACTAGATTAAAGTCACTCAAATGTAAAACAAATATCGTTAACAAGAGGGTACTCCGACAAAATAAAGGCGACTATGAGGAGCTTTCCAAGACTTCTCTTGAAGGCCGAAAGATCGGAAATGGCGGCAATGGCGGGAGAAATTCCATTCCAAACAATAAATGAGTGAATGACGTGCTCCGTTTCAAAGAGAGTTGCGAAAGTTGCAAAAGGCATCACAGAGGACTGCTATTGTTTTGTTCGCCACCAGCCCACAGGTTATCTTTACATAAGGGAACAAACAGTGTGCAGTCATCATTACTCTGAACACAAAACACAAGGCTGATTGGCCAATAGCTGCCAGAATCTCAGTGAGATCCCTTCTCATTGTAAATAGCAATTACACAGGTCCTCTTCCAGTATTTCAGGTCGGGTTTGCACTTGTTGATTACTTGAATTGCAATAATTGTCATCCAAGCTGCCACGAGGATGGGACAATCTCCTGCCCCCCTCGTGGCAGCAACCTGCAACTATCTGATCGCCGATAGTCGGAAAATGTTTTGCCAGAACGAAGTAAACATTAGCGGCAGCGTAGACGGTGCCACCGTCGGGTGCAATGATAGACTCCGGAACATTTGTCTTACGAGAGCTGCCGGTCTCCTTATTGACATATATCCAATAACTACCAGAAGCTTCCTCTATTCATTTGCGATGGTATTCCTTGAATTTAGACTTAAGTAAAGCCCAATATCTAGATAACAACTTGTAGTAAGCCACTTTCAGGTATGGGTTGGACTTATCACGACCTTTTTGCAGACGTAGGAGAGCAGATGAATGTAAGATCTTGGAGGGTGGTCCACGGTTATGCACAGCCACTAAGAGGAAGGCTTAACCATAAGTGTTAAATAGTTTGTAGTTAACTTTCAACAGCATATCAGGACTGAGGGACATTAGGCAACCAGACCAGTCAGCTGTCAGCAGCTTAGTGGGAAACTGATTGTAGTTAAATGTGTTAAAGATCCGCTTGGTCATCCTCTGCGGGGCACGCCGTAAGAGAGATGAGGCAGAGGTAGGTTTGGGAAGCAAACGATATAATAGAAGATAATGATCAGAGAATATTATTGTTGAGATAACTATAGCGCCTAATTAAGAAGGGTGCTACCACCATCGATGCACATATAATTCAAGCAATTTTTAGCCTGAGAACGATTATTCGCATAAACAGACACAAGTGAGATGTTGTGTGGAAATGGAAGAAAGCAACCGTGATGCCATCAACATTAAGGGTGGAGCAGTTCTCATTTGCCAGCGTATCCTCTCTAAGTACAATGGTGCGTCGAGCCCGGTGGCGTAGTGGCATGCGTCTGCGCCTCGCGACCGGAGGAAACACTAGATAGGTGCGCGGGTTCGAGCCCCACCGTTGCACACTTGTATTTATGGGGTCCGTCTATGAAGCAATGCGAAAAGCAGTCCCATGGACGTAAAATCTTGGCTGAGAGTCAGCCCCGAAAGGATTTTTTTAAGTACAATGATGCGGAGTGGGGCAGAGTTTGTTAAGTGGTTTGGAGCTTGTCGGGAGGGAATCTCTAGTCATGGGAGCGGCTGGCGAGCGGCTGGCAAGCGGCTATAGTAGACCACCTATCGGCTTTGGTAAACCCAAACCGTACCGCCAGCTGCAGCTGGAGGTTCCCTAAGTTACGCTCAGCTATGCAATACGTTAAGCTTACTTCAACAGATAACAATTTCTCGTCGGCACAATTTCTATTGCAGACGGCCAGCTTTTTCCAGCCTTCGAAGAGCCACAGAAGAGCGTTAAAATTTACACTCCCGCTCTTTATAAACCATGGCCTTTATATCTACAAAAGCGGTACATTATTAACGGTGAACCAGTCGCTCGGTACGGCGGTGGCAGAGACCTCTTCAATGAAACCGGAGACCCCGAAGTTGATAAGTACGTATTTTACCAAGAGGACTTTCGTCTTCGGGCTGATGTGCCTTAATAGTCTGTCATTAAAATAAAATATTGTAATCTCTGCCGTAAATCAAACAACAAATGCTAACTATCAATAAATCTGTTTTGTTTTTGTACAGCTGTCTTTCCTTAACACCGACGCATGTAAAAGGAACGTTCGATGGAAGCCGGCGAAAAACATTCGAGTCAAGTAGCGGGAAGAAGTTTGTGATGCCGGTTGTGCTAAGCCTACCTCATTTTCTTCATGGGGATGACGAACTGCGCGCTAACGTCAGCGGTCTACATCCGGATGTGAAAAAGCACCAGTTCTACATTGACATTCATGCTGTAAGCTTGCCTTGTCACTCTATGTATATTTGGTAGTCTAAAGCTTTAGTGTTTTGTGCATGCTTCTTAAGAATTGCGCAGTTCCTTTGCAGAAAATATATACTTCAAGTTAAACTAAAATGCCGAGAAGGCTAAAATACGTACAGGTTATGCAAAAACTAAAGAACGTTATGGACTGTAAAACCAAATAAAATGCGTTTTTCGAATGGGATGGGAAATGACGAAAATACCTTATTTACGAATGCTGGTGAATGTGTTATACCGATATTATTAATTAGACACCACTTCACAAAGCGTGCCGTTGCAGGAGTTGCATATTTGAGGCATACAATCCTCATTGGTGAACCAGCAAAAACTGCAAATAGCAGGTTGACATGCACACTTTTCTAGTGGTGAAACTATAGTGAAGAACTACTTTAAGAGGGCTCTTTATTGTTCTCCTGAATGGAAACAGCGCCTCACTAGAACTGCCGATAGATGCTCCAGAGCGTATTTGCTATATATCTGATATACCACAGGATTTCTATTTTTGCGAGCTTATTAAATACAAACACCTTTAGTTCTCTGATCAACATTGGATTTTAACTGCAGAATGTTGTGCAGCCTTTCTATCTGCAGCTATTATATAGTGATATCCGGACATCCATATTAGTATACTATCTTTTTCAATTGTTATTTTCTTGGGCTGACCCTTAGGCAAGATTTAACGTCCACGAGACTGCTTTTGCATTGCCCCGTAACTGTGATCCCTAAAGAAGACATTTCCACTCCCATTTAGTTGAAGAGGTGTCAACCTTTTGGGTTCTACGACCTTCTTAGCAATGCACAATTCATTAAGAAATACCTTCTATATAATGGGTGTTGCAGGAATATTTGAAGAGCGATATACATAATTGTAGAGCTCGTTAAAGCAAATGTTTTTCCAATGGAACATGGTCTCTGAGAAGTCTTGTTTCAGAGTGAGAGTGAAATTACTACGATTTGTGACACTGGTGTTTTTGCCCGACATAGGAGAACAAAATGTGCTATTGCGAGACAACCATAGTCTTCCTATACAGAAACTAAGCACACCTTCGTGTTCGTGATAAAATTCTGCTCCATCTGAAGGATATGCAAGGCCGGTCAGACGACGCGACATGGTCGCTTGAAAAAGAATTCGCCAAAAATGAAGTTCTTTATTAGCGTTCACGCCAAATACTTCAGAATCATAACCCTACAAGCACCTACACCGCAAACAAACGGACATATTCAGCCAATGCAATAATTTTGGCACCAAACATATGTCAATTCATGGCGATAATTTTGGTACCAAACATATGTCAATGCGAGCTGTGGTTGCGGAGTAATTATGATTTTTCGGAGGGCATGTCCAGATCAAGTGCATGTAAAATGACTGTGTGGCGACGTTCACTACCGTCGACGTGTCGCGCGACAGCCGCAGCGCGTCATTTTTCATGCACTTAATCTCGACATGTTCGCCGAAAAATCGTCATCACTCCACAACCACAGCTCGCATTGCCGTAAGTTTGGTACCAAAATGATCGTCATGAAATGCGCATTGGCTGAATATGTCCGTTTTGAGCGCTGCGAGTGGTTGTAGGGTTATGATTCTGAAGTATTTGGCGTGAACGCTAATAAAAAACTTCATTTTTGGCGAATTCTCTTCTAAGCGACCATGTCGCGTCTTCTGACCGGCCTTGCATATTCTTCAGATCAAGCAGAATTTTATCACGAATACGAAGGTGTACTTAGTTTCTGTATAGGAAGAATGGTTGGCTTGCAACAGCACATTTTATATATATATATATATATATATATATATATATGGCTAGATGGCGGCGCCCAGCAGGGCGCTGTGTTTTGTATGTAGCTCCGTGATAAAGAGCTCGTGTGAGTGGACCCAGTACCCTACCTGTCTTGTGGGTGTAGCCAATGTGAAGTGCTCATCACCGCGCATCGATGTAGAGGCAAACAAGCCCGCACGGTGTCCTGAATGTCCGAAACTGGAGGGCACCCGCCCAAACGACGCCCTGCTTCAGATTCTGCAGCGGATTGGCCGCCTTACGGCGGCAAATACAATCCGAGTGTCGGAGCTTGAACAAGTTGTCTCTCAGCTTCGTCCCCGTCCTACCGGGAACAACGTGAGCACATAGAGAGTGGAGAACGAGGCGAAAAAGCAGGTGGCACAAAACAAAGTGGCACAAGACAGCTAAAATGTTCCCGCCAAGACCATTTATTTGAACGTCTCATATGCGTCTACCGTCACCCGTACTGTTGGTAAACAAAACCAACAGCAACAACAGTGCCAGAGACAGCAGAGACACCGAGAACAGAAACCGCAGCAGCAGTCGAAACAGACGCTTCTTACAATCGTCGCCAAGGGTGTTGTTGATTTTGGTCAACAGCGCCAACAACGGCGGGAAGAGAGAGCGTTTGAGCGGCAGCAACAACAATAAGGAAGCACCGTCCTCTTCAAGCAGGAAATGCAGTCGTAGACCTGGGTGAGCCAACACTGTGTGAAAACCGTGTGCTGCCTATGAAGGCTCTCCGTTTGGAGGGCTTCAGCCGAACAACGTCGGCAGAGCAGCTGCGTGGTTGGCTAACCGGGAGACATACTGTAGTGCGTGCTATTTGGAAACTAAAAGTTTCCTACCCGGACTCAGTCTTCTGCGTGGCCTTTGGTGATAGTGGCTCTAGCGAAGTTCCGAGTAGCGCCTTCTGGCCGAAGGGCGTGAGTTTCCGGCGCTGGCTGGGGGCTCCGCCGGCCCAGACTAGGGTATGCGAAGAGTTTACTGACGGGCATGGTTTAACAGCTAGACGCCTTCTGCTAAGGCAGCTGCATTGCTTCGGAATTGCGAAGGTTTAATTGGGGCTTTACAGCTAGCACTGAAACGTTTGTTTGATGATGTGGACATTGTACTCTTGACGGAGACGTGCATTTCAATGAGATGCGACGTTTCCATCTGTTAGCAAGTCGTCCAGACGGAGGGCGGTACCAGTAGGCGGACTTTCAGTCGATTTATGAGCAGGGTCACCCCGAATGCAACGTGTGTGTTAAGGTGAGTGTTGTATGGCACTCACCTCAGGTAGTTTCAACCTCGTATTGTTCTACCTGCCACCTCATTACGATAATGTTGACGTTGCCGATGCGATCAGTGCTGGTCTATAGCGGGGCTCAACCTCCAACTACCTATCTGGTCGGCGGCAACTTCAACTGTCGTAATGATAGTGGCGTCACCGACAGAAAGGGCGATGGGCTTCTTAAGCTTCTAGAAAACAGAGGCCTGCATTACGCAAATGAGCGTGATAAATTCACGTATGTTTGCTAAAGTGGAAGAAGCACTATCGACCTCCTGTTTCACAATCTTCAACATCCGGCGGAATTTCAAGGATGCGAGGTACTTAATATTCCAGCACGGAAGCACCGGCGTCTCTGCGTGTGCGTGGCCAGGGACGCGCCTCACGTTGGCAGCCGTCAAGGCGGCTGTAGTCACGAAGAAGTACAGGAAAAGACGGGTGCGGCCCTGGTTGACACAGGCCTGCTACTTAAAACGTCGGGAAGTCTTAGGGCTCCTGCGCCGAGCACGGACTCTACACCCCGACCCCCAGATAGTTGCTGATCGTAGGGCGCTCTATGGCCGACATAGAGCAACCTACCAGAAACCCTTGTGGAAAATAAGCGCCGGTATGATGAGGAGGAGGAGTTTCGTTTGCTTGAGAGAGCAGAGCGCGAACCCCATGTCTACATTGTTCGCCGGCTGGACAAAAGCATGCTTAGCATGACAAAGGAGCAGTTGCGGCAGCACTTTACTGCTTTTCTGCTTGAGGCAAACGCCCCCGCGCCTAACCCAGTTATTGAGCTAACGCTCACTCTGGAGCAGCACCACATTAATTCGCCGTTTACGGTGAAAGAAATTGTGCAGGGTTACCCAAGAAAAAGAGTAGTGGTCCTGACTACGTTGCGAACATTGGGCTGTGTAAGCTGTTTAATCAGATACTCAGCGGGGGACATAAACCCCAGGTTTGGCACGAGGCCAGGTTAACTCTGTTATTTAAGAGCAAAAACGGTGACAACGTGAACGATCCAAATCTCTATCGGGGTACCGCGTCGGAACGCACTCTCAAGAAAATTTTCGCCAAGTTGATTATCTCGAGGGCGCTTCCAACTGTAGAGAAGGCCCTACCTCCAGAGCAATTCTGATTCAGGAAGGGTCGAGGTACACAGGACGCGATCCACGTACTCCAGTCGGAAGTTGAACGGGTGCTGACTGTGCCCGGGGGTCACTTGTACGCCGTCTTTATTGATTGTGTCAAGGCCTTCGACAAAGCTCCCCGTCACTTATTAGTCGATTCATTTCGACATGCTGGGGTGGGTGGTTTTTTTCTACGAGTGCTCTCCAGCTCCTTTGCTGAAGATCGCCTTGAAGTAAACATAAGGGGCGAAGACACCTTGCAGCTGAGGCAAAACGTAGGGACCCCTCAAGGGGACCCTCTCAGTTGCCTAGCCTTCTCTTTGCTCATGTTGTACGCGGATGACATAGTAGTGGCCCACCGGGACCGCGGTGCCATTCGTCGTGTTGTCGGCGACGTAGAAGGTTACCTTCACCGTAAGGGCCTACAAATAAATTCGCGGAAGACGAAAGCCATTAAGTTTCGCCATGGGGGTCGATTGGCTGCAGCAGACGTAATACCCTGCTGTGGCAAACCGCTGGAATTTGTCAACTCCTTCCCGTATTTGGGTCTGAGACTGCACTATACGAGAACGACCTTTACCAAGCACATCGGCGACAGGTGTCAGACGGCTTTTGCCTCTATTCACACAGAGATGAGAGATCTTCGACGACTGTCTCTGAGTGCTGCATTGCGTCTTTTTGAGCTTAAGATTGTGCCAATGTTGAGCTACAGCCTTGGCAGGGTGTGGGGCCATCTTTTCGCGGCAAATTTTGCGCAGCTAGAAAGATGCTTCACAATATATATGAAGCGCGTTCTTTGCTTGCCGCGGACGGCAAGGAATCGCTTTGTGTACCTGCTAGCGGGTTGCGGACCGGCAGTGGAAACAATCAGAGTCAGACTTAAATCACCTACTACAATGCCACTTCAGCAATTTTTGTTGGAGTGGCAGGGAAAAGTGACCGAGGCCTCGGCTGAGGTAGCGCAGTTAGATGTGTACCTCACCAGGGAGCTTTGGGAAGGAATGGCATGCATTAGCCGGCACGTGTACACAAGATACATTGTACATGGCTATCATCACTTGGTGTGTTCGACTCAAGGATTTCACCAAGTTGGCGATCCATGTCGTTGCCGGTTCTGCTCGCAGGTATGCGCTAAATACCACGCAGCGAGCTGCCAGTCGCATCGGCGGTCTTTGCACTTTCTTGCCCGGTGGAACGGTCGCTAAAGTGTTAAAATTGTATATAATGATGATTGTATTGTAATTACGTACCATCTTGAAATGCAAAGTTATTGCGAAATAAACAATATGTATGTATGAATATATAGTTGCCAAACTTGATCTGGAACCCATTGCCAATTTCCATTTAACTGTCTATGACTTGCGGATTCTCCCGCGTCCGCATTTTAAATACTGTTTTCACACAAATGTTTTTGTTAACGAGCCGAATGTGTAGGTTGTGCAGCTAACGTTTTGGCCGCCAGCAGTGCTACCTTTAGCGCGCTGAACCTGCTTGGCCCAGCATACAGCTACGCCTTCATGATCTCCTATTACATCAGTTGCGCTGCCTTACTGCATCGCTGCTTCATTTTGCCACTCTTCCTCAGTTTGATGTTGGCAGAGCCATCGTTGTTCCTCGTCTTCGCGGTAGTCTCTGTTGACGAGGTTGTGGCCGCTACCGCCTTTATTGCCGTTGGCGTGTTGTCATTCATCGGCTTATTAACTTTGAAGTTGGTGGCTGTGTTGTTGTTGCCGCTGCCGCTATTGCATATGCTGCTGCTAAGACAAGCTGCTGTCGCACTGCGCTTGGCACCGAAGAGGCTGCCTTTGCCGTTTCCTTCGGTGGCGCTGTCATAGATCGGCTTTGGTGATACAAACAGAACTCTGTCTTCCGTCTTCTTCTTTTCGTTCTTGTTTATCCGGGCTTTCCCTGTTCCGTCCATTTTCTTCACGCTAATCTTTTCTTTTAGCGTGAAGTTTAAACAATTCATAATAAAATCGGGGTGCACAAGTTGTCTCAGGGAGCTGCTTAAATATCGGCGACTCTTTGCTGGAGCTCTAGCTCCGTGTGCGATGCCTACGGCTTCTCTAAGTTCCACTGCAGCACACACAAACATTCATTCATCAGGACAAACTTGGCTTCGTCTGATTTACAGGATCCGCACGACACAAAATGTCATTAGCCCGTGCCCTGAGAACAATATGCGTCCTCGGAGGGCACGGGCCCTAGGCACCCCTTGTGAAACACAGTGGAACAATCTTGGCTACAAATAACCAGTTGTTCTCCTATTTTAAACGAGTGCGAACACTTTGCACATCCAAACATCATGGCAGCAGAAAAAATCTTATCTGAGGCCCGTTAGTAAAGTTCTTCTCTCTTCAAGTCAAGTTTTCCCCTGATCACCCTGGATGTAATCTGCACCCATTCCTTCTGCCAGGCCGCCGCGTAGAGAGCTCATGAATCGGCAGCCGAGGCTAGAAGCCTTCGATGTCTCCCTTGATACTCCCCAATCCTTGGCAAACTCCGAGCCAGTTTTAAGACTGGGCTTTGTACATGTTTCATGTGTCGCTTGAATCTCAGATGATGGAGCTCCATTTCATTCATTCATTAATTAAGATTTGTTGGCCGTCGCCTGGAGGGCCATTTCGGTCCGCGCCGTGATCACCAAAAGCCAGATCATCCGCGTAGGACAGCAGCTGGGCTTCTTCTAGGTAATTGTTATGTTCTGCGCCTTCCCATAGGCCAAGCTCCAGAAAACGGGTTCCAGAAAAGAACGCTGTGGAACGACTATATTAACGCTGTTCTCTTACCCTGCAACTATACTTCGTTCTTCCAGGTAGGTTGAAATCATTCGGCAGAAGTGAGTAAATACTCCCTCATTTTCAGCGCTTCTACCAGTTTTCCATTTCATCATGTTATTGGCGATATTAGCACTTAGAGCATCAGAAGACAAATGTCCTTGTTTTGGGGTCTTTGCGGTCTTTCGACTTGCATGTTGTTCCTAGACCTTATCAAGGGCTCCAAGGGTACATCTGCCTTTTCGGAAACCATATTGGGCGTCTAATAAAGCTTTTTTGATTTCAATTTGCTCGTTTAACCTGTTGACCAGAATAATTTCCGGGGTCTTTCCCAATGAGTCAAGGAGGAATACGGGCCCATATACCAAGTAATCTGTTTTATGTCTGGGTTTAGGGAGCAGGAGAAGGCTTGCCAATTCCATAGTCTCGGAAACCTTCATTCTTTAAACGGTCTGTTGACAGAAGTCTAAGAGAAAGTCGAAGAAAACCTTTGGCCATCGCTTAATTATGAATGAGCTTTGTTACCCTAGGGAGTATACTGTCTAGACCATAAACTTTTCCAGGCCCGCTCTTCAAGCCATCTGATTTCTTCTAGCGTTACTTCCGGAATATCACCATGGGAGATTTTCTTATTATCACTCTAGGGCTGTGCTGAAGAAGCGAAGAGATATTGCCTCAGGTATCACTGTCCATCGCTCCTACCAGTTCCTTAGCGTTCTCACTGGTGGACTATCCAGATTTAAACGTTTATAAATTCTAAACAAATGTCAGCTTTTGAAACGATGACTACCTGGTTCAATTTGTCCAAGAAATTTTGGACCATGCATAGGCTCAATTAATCATTACAAATAGTGGCAGACATAAATTATTCTTTAAAATGTTTTTTAAATATTTCGCCCTCTACTTAACACTTGCATCTAAGTGCGATATAAAATAATCTTATATATAATTTCCAATAACCAAATAAGCAAATCAAATTGGCCCGACTACCAAATTGAATCTTATTTCTGCCACTGTGTACGGCTCCCGTTAAAATTAATCCCATTAACTCCCGACTTTTCGCAGCTGTATGCCAATGTAGCTTTTACATAATGACAAACTAATTTTGTACCCACTGTCTTGATTCAGCTCAATTTTACCTTGTCTGCTTGTATAATGTCTATAGTCGCGAAAGTCAAGCCAGTTTTCCCCTACTCTGTGTTGGTATGTGAAAAGCACCTTCTAACTTAGAAAAACGTTAAACTTTCTTAGTTCGGAGCTGCTGCATCTGCCTTTAGTCGCGGTCCGGCAACTTCGTCCACTATATATTGTCACCGCTGGGACCGCCATTGTTGTTACTGCGAGGCTCACCACAGCTGTAGAACAGTTGCATCACTTTTGTATTCCTTTTTTTATTACATTTCCGTATGGCATGTAAAATTGCATTACATTACACGTATTTATTACGTCTTAAAAATTGTGTTTGATTTCGTTAATATTGACCATTTATAAAATATGTTGTATATACATTATACAAAAAATATCACCGACCCAAAACTAAAGCCGCTGGCGCTGATCAAGATGTCTCTCAATGGCGCGAAAATCTATTTCATGCAAAATAGATCGCAAAATGAGCAGCGGCAATTATCGCAAGAGTTATGGGACCCAGTCAGATGAGACACAGATTGTGATGGAGCCCGTAAACGAAAAAACAAATAGGAGCTATTCGAAGAGCGGTTACATCTACAGCATTCTTTAACGTTGCCGATATCCTGTAGAACGCTTCTCTCATCTCATGAGCCCTACGGAACTCTCACAGTGAAGCCGAGAACGATGTGCCGCTTGGCGTTAACCTAACGCCTAAATAAGTAAACTCCGAGGCAAACTCTACAAGAGTACCACCACCCAAGCTACGCCTGTCACTTCTCCTCAGGCCCCCCGGATCTGCGATTCATAGCTTTTGTATTTGACACATTGATCGTTAAAGCGTTGTGCTCAATGTATGTCTCTAGCATTCTCGGAACCAGGTCGTCGGCATAGAGAGTTATGAGAACTCACGGGTAGTAGTGATAAGACCGGTAGAGCAGACAACCTGTTCATTTTGTTAGTTGTATTACAGCCATAGTAATTACTTGTATCAAGAGCCGGTAGCCTTATTTAATCTTGCATCACATAATATCGCGACAGAACCTGGCTTATTACGCTTAGCGTTTCTGATGTACTTTCAGTCGTTTACCTAGCGGCAGTTTGTTATCGCGACTTTAATATTAACAGAAATGGAAACTGCTCAAACTCCAGTTTTTATAGCTACACAGAAACACAACAATACCCGAACAATAGATTATTTATGATTGTTATTGGCCTTCTTTATTAATTATTTTTTCTATGTTTTTACAAGGTTGTATATCAGATTGTGTGTATAATGTTGTAGTTGAATTTCAACGACTTCCTTATTGATTAACGATTACCCTTATGGAGCTTTGGCCGCAGACGTAGCTTCACGGGTAGCCTATCTACTGATATTGATTTCGATGACCTTCGATAACACCAACCGAATGTAGCGAGTGTTTTGCTAAAACGATAATACGAACGTACCTCCAACAACTGCAGTCACCATCTCTTTAACATATTGTGCTGCTCGCAAGTATACTAGATAATTCACCATTTGTTTATTTTTCAGAGATCCGGTTTGACAGTTGATATGCGAGTGCGGGTTCAAGTTAATATGAGACTGATACCCTTACCAACAGAGCAAGTGCCAAAGGTTATCTTCCCTATCTTCTGGACAGAAGACGTATGTACTTTCCATTTGTTGGAAGTTTTTATTTGTGGAAGCAAGTGTGTTTCTAGTTGTTGGAAGTCAGTCCCTCGCTACTCAATAGGTTAAAACCAACATATCCAATACGTAGTATACCTTAAAAATTCCTAGTTTATAAACTATGTTTTTATTCCATATCTCATAAAATATATGCATTTGAAGAACATAAAAATTAAAAGTGCAGTGGTAATTAACCATAAGTTCCATGTAGGGCTGCAAATAAATTACATATGTCAACAGCAACTTTTAAAATAATTTTGCCGATACAAATCGCTTATTGTCCGTATCGTTTACTTTGTATTGCCATACATTTAGCATAGCTATTATTTTTATCTACTGTTTTTCTGAATTATCGACGGGGAAGATAGGGCCGTCAACTTTGGCGCTTGAAACAGCACGTTCAATTCTGTGGCATCTCCTTCTTGTCTTAATAAATCATAGTTTATTTAGGAATTATATATACATGTGAATGTTTAAATCCACGGCGCCGATGGTTCACTCCTCATCTATCACTCGTGTCCGAGTGGGAGTCTTCTTTCTGTGGCAACATACCATTATTAAAATTATTTTATTTATTAAGTGAGATACAGTAAAGCTTACGCGTGTAATAGTCAAGGCACTCTGAGTAGTATATTTTGAGCTTTTAGTCAGAGTTAAGTCACTCAATCTAATAGATTTTTCATGTACATGAGACTAATGAAATTGTCTAATAAATGGTATGATGTTGTTCTTGTAAAAAAATATACAAGATGTCCACAAATGCAGTTTAGTTTTTGAGAGGACGTAACACTTTTTAAAATGTTGTTTTCTAATGAAATACCTAGAACATTTGTGTTTCAAAGTTCAATGACAGTCAACTTAATAAATAACGGGAGAAATGTGTATTTGGTATGCCGATGTGAGTAACTTTACAGATACAGACAGCTTCATCAACCAAAGGCTGGTTTACACATATACCTCGTAGGCATTACACTTTCAGAGTTGAGACAACGCAATTGCTCCTTCGCAACGCTGAAGGTGATATAGACCACACGGGCGGCCACAGAGTTTACATATACACCACGGTAATTTCTCATGAAACTTCTCTTCTGGTGAAAGTCATTGACGGCAAATCTGGTGACCAAATGTCGGTTCTCGTAGCTGCAGCTTTGCCACAAATCTGAAGCCATTGCCTTTGTTTCATGGAACAGCAGGTCGATGTCGGCCATTTTGCTTTCCCAATCGGCCATCATGGTCTAAGTGATCGGTGCATGCTCAGCAGCTCCTTCGTCTGTTTTTACTAGTCATTTTTGCAAGATGCTTGCTTGAAGTTCTACCATGTTCATTAGAACTCCACAGTGTGGAACAGTGTGCAAACGTGCAGAGGATGATCGTTTGCGAGGCCGTATTGAAGGCCGCCTTGAAGTCCACGAACACAGCGAATAGATAATTTCCCCTGATCCCAAGTGCACGACGCACAGAGTTGAGAAGCACGGCGCGTTGATCTGATTTTTCTAAATCCGTGTTGAGTGCCCCGGTAGCCTCTAATATTACTTCAAAAAAGATGGTCGACTGAAACTTCCTTGGTAGGACGATGAACCCAGCGGGTCTCCTTTTCCCTTAGGCAATTCTTTTACGGAGACTAGTCCTCCATTCCACGGGTAACTGGGACGTTCTGAGTACTTCGTTCAAGAGAGCAGAGAAACACGGCATAAGCAAACTTGCCTGTCGAAGATGTTCATTTGCCACTGGGTCGGGTCCGGGGGCCTTACCCAGCGGCTCAGCCTGCACATGTGCTTTGAGGTCTCGTTTAAACAAAAGTGCATATTTAGTGCACACAATTCTCATTATTGGGCCAACGGAAGCCTGCGTATGGCAACATATGTTTATGCTGGCATATGTTTAACTATAACATGTCTTTAAGCAAAAAGACAGAGGTGTGCCAAGTACCATGCAGTGGAGTGCACAGCGCTGGACAACAAATCGTTGCACTACTTCTCTCGCCGAAAGCGTGAAGAAGAAAGAGTATTATGAAGAAACATCTTGAACTGTATATTATACTCAAGCTGAGTGAAATAAATATAATTTAATATTTAAGCAAAAATAATTACGACATATTTCGAAACAGAACCTAACCGGCACTGTTAATCGATCTTTAAAAAAAAACACTTTTTTAGCCAAACATGTACACTTCGCTTTTCGACACTTCTATCGAAAAAAAATAGAACTTGGCAATCGATTTAGCATCGATTTGGTACCCATTTTTCCCATAACCAAGCATCTAAAAATGATGAAGCATGAAAAATATATGTATTTACATTTTGACGTTTTACTATGTAAACGTTGTTGACGTACAAATGAATCAGCAAACCCGGAATTGACTTTCTACATTTTCGCCTAAGACGATCATTTTACTGATATTTCAAGCAATTTCTGCTATTATTGAAAACTAGCATTAATACATATAGGCGTATGTTTATTGCGGATACTTTTAGGCAAATTTACCGTCAGACAGAGACAAGCTGCTGTACATATTTAAGCAGTGCAACATTGTCAGCTGGTCAGCATTGGCTATCTGTCTTTGCTCTCTTGCGACATCTGTTCTCCTCTGTGGTCTTCTACTCTGAACGCCTGGGTTGGCTGCAAGTAAAGCAAATGCCTGCATCAGTATTTATTATTTAAATCAAGGAAAATTACGATGACCTGCTAGATGTGCAGATTATATATATATATATATATATATATATATATATATATAATCTGCACTGAAATTTGCATTGAATAATATATAATTCGTAAGTTTACACTAATCTATTTAAAATATACATTTCTCGTGTGCCGTCAAGCCTTCATTTTAAAGCTCGTACTGTTGATGTGTACGTTTTTAATGATACCTGTGACTTTGTGAAATTCCGCAAATGCCAGCTTGTCAAACGCAGTTACTTTCATTTGAAAATAAATAGTTTGTGCCACTGTTGTCTGTGTTGTATGGCGCCAACATCTAAAAGCCTTTTATTCATATTCATCAGAAGAGCGCGACTAACATAGTGTTCCTCAAAGGGGCGCCAAGTTTCGACTACTCTATTGGCTTATCTTTAACACTAAAAAGTTTCTAACCTTGTTTGCTGTTGCTCCCGACTGCGACCCTTGGACGCTCACCCAGCATCCTACCTGTTTCGCGCGAGTTTGTCAACTCCGAGGCTGATGTACCTCTTGCGTTGCTTACGAGCCTTTGTCAAACCAAACCTGTTCCAGTTTGTTCGACGAAACATTGCGAAGTACCCTACAGGGTATCCTAAATGTTCAGCTGAGGCAAACCTCGTGGTTACAAGCTTCGCTTCCAACGTCCGCAGAGGAATGGGGATTCGCATGGCTTTGCAAAGTGCCATTTCTACCGACCTCGGATCTTTGAAAACACCAAGACTTTGATGTCTGGAGTCGCACCACCGCAGGCCTTCACTAGCGTCATTGGCCAAATGGAACAAGCTTCCCGCTACTTTACAGGAAGGTTGAGTCTACTGTCTGAACGCATTTCCCAACCGGCTTTGGACTTGCAATTAGTGAAGTCGATCCAGGAGCGTTAATGATCCAGGCGAACAACATTAAGAAGCAGACGCGACTAAGACCGATCCGATGAGTAGCAAATGGCTTCAAGTCGCATTTCCTCACCGCAGCAGGGGACGATGCGGGACAATCCCACACTCCGCATCGTCTCCGGCTTTCGTTTAGGGGTATCAGTCTGTTTTGCACTTAACTCTGCGATGTATGATCTACCGGTGTATTCTACGGGTGAGCATGTTCAAAGACATTCGGCGTTAAACGACGTGCCGGTCAGTCTGTCAGACAACAGCCAATTCCTTCGGGCGGCCTGATTCTAGTTCCATGGAGTGAAGATCACTGCCTTGACGACGTCACCGTGTTTTGCACATTTTGACGCAGTGGCCGCTTCGTATGCTCGTCACACCAGCCAGGAAGTCAAAGCAGCTGCCCGTCTTACTGAAGACCGCAAGCTGGCAAGAGATCGTAAACTAGAGCAAAATGTTATCGTTCAACCAATTGCCTTCGAGACATTAGGCCCAAAGGAAAAGAAATACAAATAACTTTTTGGCGAAGCTGGGATCCAGAGTCGCTGCGTAAACCGGTGAAAGAAGGGCATAACAGTTACTGCTAGAAAGGATATTTGTTAAAATTCAACGCGGAAACGCTGCGTCGATAATTGATTCATTACCCACGAGCAAGGGATTCCAGTATCTGCCGTAGCCAAATCGACTTGGCGTCAAAAATATATGTACAACTAAAGGACCTGAATAAACTTTAAAATGTTAAATTTCCACACGTGCACTTAGATTTGCTACTTAAAGGCACGTATTTTGTCGCCACGTCACCAGTCACCCTGTACGGCCCTTTGCACGTTGATTCGTGCATACTCCCTACTGTTTTCCAAAGCACATATATATATATATATATATATATATATATAGATATATAGATATATAGATATATAGATATATAGATATATAGATATATAGATATATAGATATATAGATATATAGATATATAGATATATAGATATATATGACCGCTGCGATGGTAGTGCATATTTCGAGGGCCAGAAAAGGGTACAGAGTGCACCACGGCGTAATAACAATGTCATACTTTGCTGTAAGTGTACTAAAGAATGAAACGAGCTAGGGCTCCTGACTTGCTCCGGGATATCTACACAGCAATTGCCTGTAGGATTTATATGGTTTTCCCCAATGACCGCCAATGAACCGAAGATCTACCTGCATCTCCACCCAAGGTTATTTTTTTAACAAAGCGGTAAACTTCTCGTTTGTATGGTCGGGAGAGTTAAACCCATCTTTTGCCTAATACTGTCTCTTTCACCCTGCTACTTATTTTTTAGTGTTCTCGGCACTAGCGGGCAGGAATATCCTATTCTGTGCATTTTGTTGCTTCATTTTTTACTAAGGTACTAAACATTTATAGAAAGGAGAATCTTAGAACACAGTAGGGCAAACGTGACTTAAACAAACAGAAGTGTCATAGTCAAACAGGTAAGCAAAGGGCTAAGTAAACAAGCGTTTTACTTAGTCCGATAGTAGTATGCTACCTACATTGACTTACTTAATCTCATATTTTTAAAGGCGCTACAAAATGAAAAAAATAAGAGGGCGGAAGTAGTCCTGATTCCCTAAAGTACGGAGGGTACAGACCTGTATATCTCCTGAGCACCCTAGCAAAAGGGTATGAGGCAACTATAGAATACAGACCCAGGGGTTTGCAAAACAGATTTATTGGCCAGCCAATACGAATTTCGCAAGGACAGATCAGTTTTCACAGCAATTTAACGAATAATAGCCAAGGCTGACTTGTTTCACGGTTTGTCTGTATACAAACGGAAGCTTCTTGCGGCTGTTGTTCTAGAAGTCAAGAACGCGTTTAATAGTCTCTCGTGGAAAGAGATTTTAGACAGCCTGGTGAAAAAGCTCCCTTTATTGTGTGGGCCGTCTCGTGGTACTGAAGGACAACGAGTTTTTAACGGCACGGTGGAAATGGGCATGACAGCAGGAGTTCTACAAGGGTCGAGCCTGAGCCTCCTGCTCTAGAACATAGCATATGCGACGTCTTGAGACAGAAAAAATTCCCACAGGAAGTGGAGATGATTGAGTATGTAGATGACTTGGCCGTCATAACTCAATCAAAGAGCTAAGGTTAGGGACAAACATGGCTCTCCGGTCGACAAAAACGTGCATTTGTTCTCCTGACAGGAGGAAAAGAATAAGTAGCATGAAACTGATGGTAGCAGGCCAAAAGATCGAGCAAGTAACAAAAACCAAATACTTTAGTGTCCTACTACACAAGGGTCTCAGGGGGCACACGTCACATCAGGGCCCAGGCTCACCTCACGGTTAGCACGAACGCAGACCTTGTACTGACTGGGTTTTCACCCTGAGACTTAATAGTAAACGAAAAGTGAAGGATGTGGAAAGGAGAGCTCGAGTCCAACACAGAAGTTGAGAACGAAAAAACGATAAGATTGTGGCAAAAAGAATGGAATGCCATCCTCTAGGTTCACCGGGCCATTCATTTCGCCTACAAATCCCGGACATGAAAAGTGCATACACCGCCCGGTGGCGGCAATTAACTTTTACGGAACAGCTACAGTGACTTTCAAAGCTATTTCTTTCGTACAGGCAAAGCTCACTTGGAAACCTGTGTGCACTGTGCGGACAATGTCCACAATGAACCAGAGCACACTCTTCTAAAATGCAACGGACTAGAGCAGGCAAGGATAACCGCCAAAGCGCTGCTAAAAGGTAAATGGTCCAGAGAAGAAGAAAAACGAGAAAGTAACGTGAGGGTGTTTGTGAAGCACATATGCAGCACACTATCAGCATGGAAGCTGCAATGATGAAAAAAGCCAAACTCGGCAGGAACAGAAGAGAACGAATAGCGCTTACGACATCAACAGAGGACGTGCTGTTAATCAAACGGGTTCGCAGGTGTTGGGACAAGCACGTCGGACCGGGGGGGGGGATCCGTGGGTGACCTTGGCCAAATGATACGTTAGACGCTCGCCACTTCTTCTAATAGCCCATGATACTGTTTTATGGATATCTGGGCCAATGAAAAGTAAAGCTTAAGAGGGGGAAGTGTGTTTAGTGGGTTGGCGGACCAACATCTTCGCTAGGGTCAAGTCCCACTATGCTCGAGAGGGGATTACACCCCACACTTATAGGAACAGTGCGTAAAGGTATTCACCCTCCTCCACAGAAAGGTCATTGTATGGCACTTATTCAAAACGAGAAGGGGCTCTGTTGCGAAACTGTGAAAATGGAGGATCTTGCGAGATGTTCATCAATTATTTGTAGGTTTGCTCCGTAGACCGGGAATAAGTCGAGACCCTGTAAAGGCCCTGGTTACACTTTAAACCTCCAGTTCGAGCTCTTCGGTTATGTTCTAGTCGTGCCGTCTTCATCGATATGAGTTAGGAGTCTCTACCATCTACTCCCCGGGACCAGGCATCGAAGGTTTCTACCAATAAACTGCATTATTGGAGGGATGGCGATTTGCTAGAGCTTTGCATTGAGCCACTGTGTCATCGACGCAATGAAGACCTACGTTGTGTACGACAGGCCTCCTTTTGCAGGCCCGTCGTATCATTGTCGTAGATCATATAAAAGCATGCGGTTCCAGCGCCCGCGAGTGTCTCGGGCGGGGGTTTACGGCCCACTGCCATAACTTGCTGGGCTACGCAGGGGACAGTCAATGCTGTTAATTCGGCCACTGAGGCCAGCAGATGGTTTAAGCAGTGGACAAAGCCGGTCTTGGTACGCCAGGTTGCGACGAACTATCCCGCGATCTCTTGTATGGTAGGCGGGATTACATTTAAAGCGGAAGGGGGTCTATCCTCTCTCAGAAAGCACCTGGCCTCTCTCATTCGTATAGTGTCTTGTGGCTCGCAAATGCTTGCCTGCCCTTGGTTAATGCCTAGGCGACGTTCTTCTTGCTGCGTCATACGCTGGTACGATACAATATCCGTGGGCGTATTTGAACATTTCCGGACAACCTTATATAGCTTAGGTCTTATTGCTTTCACCGCGAACCCATGTTATTGTTGCACAAATATGGCTTGTCTGAAGGGACACCATACTCTAAGCTGCAAGAAGGCGACAACATCTAAGGAGCTGCAAAGAGGCAGTGGATCCTTGAAGCAACATGGTCCTGACCCCTGGGTCACGGGGAAACTGCTGATCTGGGATGTGCCGATTAGAAACACCTATGTGACGAACTATCCCACGATCTCCCGTATGATAGACGGGATTGCACTTAAGGCGAAGGGGGATAAGGGCAATTATGAAGCCCTAGAGAACGACCACACTTTCTGTTTGCTCACCATTGAGGCATCAATTGTGCAATGACGGAAGGTCATTGTCATCGAGAAGTCGAACAGAGACAACAGATCCACAGCGGCCTTGTAACAGCGAATTGTCGTGAAAGGTCCGCGGAGAGCGCTCAGTGGCACACGGTCAGAGTTTTGCATTAATACCGGCTATCTGATAACAAAAATATTATTATTCGCCCTGCGCGAATTACTAGCCGAGATTTGGGAAACTCTAGCCGAGCCAAGAAAACCGTTATATGAGGTATTTATAGATCTTAAAACCGCTTTTGACCTAGCGCCGAGAAACATAATAATAATATAGAAGTTAGCTTAAAAAAATTTCGAATTAGCTGTTAAACATTTTGGAGGCCATCCTTAGCGAGAGCACAGTATGCATCGACAACGGTAGAGAGATTTTGGGAAGAGTAACGCAAACAACAAGCGTGGCTTAGGGCGACAGACTTAGCCCGTTGTTTTTTTTGGTATTACTCAAAGCGGGTGAAACAGGGCAAGTACTTTGATGTACTTAGATGGCATTGCGATTTATGGTAATTATTAGATTTTTCCTTATGAAACGGGTTTTGGGGTTAGCCAATTATTTTAGGAATAGAATAGTTAATATCTTAGAGAGGGGGTGGGAGACTTTAATGACACAAAAACTACAACTTCAGTGGAGTTTACATAGGACGAGAGCGTTTGTGGCCTATACTATAAAGTAGACGGAAAAATTAAAGAAAATCTATTTAGGAATATATACTAGGGTAGCGATGACAAGCACGGTCTGGCGAGAAGCCGGACATAAAAGTAGACATTTAATAATGGCGTTTGCAGCCCACGGGTTCCATCACGTGTTATGCAGCACAGAAGAATTCCACGATCCTCAGGAGTGTTGCAGGTGCACGGGGTGCTCCGGCCAGTGCGACAGATACCGCGCTGCAGCATGACCAGCAGCTCAGTTGAGTCAGTGAAGGAAGCACTAGTTGTGCCTAATATATATGTTTATAGTATTACCCAACCTAGGTGTTTATAATAACAATAATAATTAATAATAAGAATAGTAATAGCAATAGCAATAGTAATAGTAATAATACAGAACAGTTGGACAGTCCTTTTAAAAGAGAAGCAATTAGCAAGCCTGGTTGATTGAGCCTCTACCGTGGCTGATAAAGCCAGGTTTTTAAGTCGTTAATAGTAAAGGGCCTTTCTTGACCTGGGAGGTTTTTAAAATTCATGATGTACATGCGCCACTAGCAGCCTGCGTGACTAGTGTAAGACTCATAAGCCCAATAAACCCGGGTTCCTCTCCACCTCCAGGTTCGGTATTACATTGGCATTTCTAAGCCGTGAGAGAGGCGTCTCTATGTTCTCTTTCAATCGACTTATTCCTGACTATCATCCCGCATGTCTACCTGTGGTTGGATAGGGGGACGTCTTTTTGTAAACTGTCCTGTGAGGATGCGTCGAGACTCCGTCGAGCCTCCGCCGAAGTCATCACATGAGCGACCCTCTCCGTGATAGGTCGGCCTCTCACAGCGATTGGTGGTGTTTCCCGTGCTTCCCTGAGAGCATCACACCCCAGAACAGTATGTTCCACGTTGTTTGTCTCTCCAGAGTCGCAAGATACGCAGGTTTCGCTAATGACCTTCCTGATCCTTCACATGCGACCTTGGAACTGGCCGTGTCCGGTCAGAACCTGAGTTTTCCAGGCCGATATGGTGGCACTCCTATCTCTGGCGAGATCCAGACCTTCATCTAGATACATTTTACTTCGTTAAGCCACTAGTAGGTCCCATGGCAGCATCTTGGCTAGGACCAGGAGGACTTCGGTCAAAACCATTCGATACGTCCCGCTTACCCTGATTGCCAGCTTTTGCTTGGTCGACTTTTGTGCACCCTTATTTTTCGCAGTCCGTTGCCGTGTCTTCCCAGACTGGGGCTAGGTATAGCGCCGTCGATTCGGCCACGAGGCCAAGAGCCTTCTTCTTTTCTCCTCAGCCGCCTCATCATTCAGGGAGACCCTTTAGGCTTTTTCAGCCATGCACTTCACGAGAGCCGATTTGATCAGTTCAGTGTCTAGCATGACCCCAGGGTACTTCATGTTCTTTGTCATTTCTATCGGGTGGCCCGCCATCACGAGGTTAACGGCCGTCCTCTTTCTGCCTGTTAGGTACATCGCCTCCGTCTTGTCAGGCGCCAGTTTTAAGTGATGGGACTCCATCGACTCGGACACCATTGACAATACCTCATTGGCAGCGCTCTCAGGGCTCTTTTGCTCCTAGGCCGTTAACATGATTGCAAGCTCGTTGGCATATGCCAACGTCTCCACCCCATACGGAAAACCTCGGATCTCGAGCACCCCGTCATAAGCTATGAGCACGGGTTCTAGAATTGAGACCTGTGGGACTCCGGCAGTAACCTCGTACTTCTACCCCCTACAATTAGACCTCATTCGTCTAGTTAGGATGAAATCATTAACAAGCAAAAGATAGAGGGACACTTTTGACATCCAGGAGGATCAAGAGCACGAATCCCCTCGTTATGGGGGTCTTCGCGATCTCCTCACCCGCCCGTTACAGAACCGCCTTTTCTGAATCTCGTCGTTCAGTCTATTGACTATAACGTTCATCAGGATCTTACCCATGGCGTCAATGAGGCATATGGGCCAGTAAACCAAGAGTCCTATCTTCCCCCTGGGTTTGGGGATCAGAACCAGACTTGTTCTTTTCCAGAGCTTTGCAAATATACCCTCTTTCAGAAGTTTGTTGGCAATTTCTTGGACCTAGCCTTTTGACCGGTAGCCTCGCTACCTCCGGAAGAACTTCGTCTAAGTCGGGCGTTTTGCCGGTTGCCAGCCGTTTCCGGGCTTGTTCGACCTCCTCCAGCGTTGCCTCCGGGACGTGTTCTGGGGTAATCGAGAAGTCTTCGTTTCCCCTCTGCGGCTGTGTGGAAATAAACCGGTTTCCGCGGCACATCCGTGTGGAGTTTCGGGGAGGCCTCCGGAGTCTGGCTAAACCTCTTCTGTACGGTAGGCCCCGTACGTCGTTCTCTACCCCGTCAATCAACTCGTTATACACTCGGGCTTTACTTTTGGCAATGAGTTATCGCAGCCTCAATCGAGCAGCCGTGTACTCCGTCAAATAAGATTCAGCTCTTGTGGCCCCTCCCCCCCCGTAGAATCCCTCCCGCCGGTTTCTTCGCGTTAATTAGCTGCGTGTCCTTGTGTAAATCGTGTTGAGCCTAATGCAAGTACTGTGGGCAGCTGCCATCTCTTCGTTACACCAATAATTGGGAGGGTGGTAGTGTGAGGGAGCAGCTTTCCCACATGCTGTGGAGAGTACGTTGGTGACTTGGTATTCATCCCCTACCGTGTCTCCCAGCCGTCTACAACCCTCGCCTATTTCAGCATCAAGGACCTTTACATCGAGTTTTCGCATTTGCCACCTCTTACTAGGGGGCGGGTCGAGGCCTCCCGGGGATACTGATAGTGATGCATCTGTGCTTGCTCTTGGTCTCCTCCGTCCCCTTTAAGTATAATAGTAAGAGGGCTGGAGCTTGGTTAGATGCCCTACTCTATCCACGAATAGGGATCTAGGTCTATCCAGGGACGATAGAAATAGTCCTGACGGTCTCATCCTGACCGGCTTTGAGCGTGGCCGCATGTTTATTTGAGACGACACTGTAACAGACTTAGCGCCTTCGATGATCGATGCAGGTGCGGACTAAACAGGTTCTTAGTTCCAGGTTAGCAGAAGGTAACAAATGCAGAAAATTCTCTGGCGTTGCTTATCCGCACCGATTGTATGCGTTGCCTTTCGAGACAATGGCAGGACCTTACTCTTACTCTTTCTGCGTGAGCAGACAGCCCACTCACAATAGAACAAAAATACATTGTCATAATGGACGGCCGGCGCAACCTGGGTCCAGAATATGACCGAAGAACAACCGTTATCCAATTGCTTCTACGACATTGCCCGACGCTACAGAGATGCAGAAGAGACAGGGCTAGGTGGTGCAATACCTAGGAGGAAGAATCACAACTGCCGACGCGAAGTGAGGACGTAAAGAGTGATCAAAATGGTGCAAAACTGCGTTTTTAGGGTTCCAAGTCTATCGATAGCAATCAAATTCAATATGAGTGTCCGTTCTATGCGTCGAATTGTCAACAAAGAACTTCGTTTCAAGTATTACACGTTGAGAGTCAAACAGATGTTGTCCCCACATTTTCTTGACAAACACGAAACCGTAACAAAGGAAGTGTGTTTACGTTTTCTATAAAGGGTGGTAAAACGATGGATTGATAGTGTCCAGTGGAAGACAATATGTCTTTCAACAAAACGGCGCTCCCGCCCACATCAGCAACCTTGTCCAGGATTGGCTGCGGGACAACATGACGGCGTTCTAGGACAAAACTATGTGAGCTCCTAAAGGTCTAGACTTGAATTCCCTGGACATTTATGTTTGAGGCGTGGTTGAGCGAGAGTCTAACAAGTCTCAACATGCAAACACAGAAGTACTACGCAGAGCCATTGTCAAATCGTTCAAGAAAAAGAAGAACTTTGACAAAGGCGCCAGAATGGAAAGTGTAATTGCTGCTGATGCTGGCTACATTGAATAAAAATGTTCCTCAGGAGTGCCCGTAACGACACGTAAAAATGCCACCTAAATATACGGTTTCATTTAGATATACATTGCAATAACGTTTATTCCGGATTTACTTGTACCCTATGTACAATCAAGCTAATTCAGCCTAGACCAAGAGTAGATAGAAAGAACTGACGATCTCACAGACTTATTAGCCCCTCCGATGATCGGTGTAGGTGCGGACCAAGCAGGTCTTACTTCTAGGTTAGCAGAGGGTAACAAATGCAGAAAATACTTAGACGTTGATTATCCGCATTAATTTTGTGCGTTGCCTTTCGAGACAATGGGAGGACCAAGCCCACTTAAACTCAAGCTGATTCAGCGCAGAAGAAGTGTAGAAGCCTTAACTTTTCGACGGGAGGCTCGAGAGCATCGTAATTTTTGCATCAGAGGCTGTCGCTCGACATTCAAAAAGGAAACGCAGCATCTGTTCGGAGTACATTACTAAAGTGGACTAATCCTGGGCTAGAGAATTTGTGACCACACATTCATGCGAAGATAATTGTTCACTTCAAGGTCCTAACATGACAAAGTGATATAATAATAAATTGTCTTTTAGTTCACCTCTTTCTTTAAAATTGCTCTTTATGTTTATTACAATTAACACTGTTTTCAAGCACTGAGATTACGTATAATAGAACATATTTTTACCAATAACGATTGAGCAGCTACAACAGTCATCACAAACAACAAAGCTCAATTTTACTCGCATAAGGAAATAAGTCTAAACACCCGATGATATGGTACCTACACTTACACTTAATTCTTATATATCATTACATCACATTTACTCTATACGTGTTCATTAAGTCTCGAGTTTTTTTGCGTTAATCCTTGTCCTTAAATGGACTTACTAAAAAATGCAGTTGCACACACGGTCGTCACGGCGAGGAAGCTTCCTGTAAGCTTGCGCCGGTGGTGCGGGGCCTCAACTCACTGAAAACCAGTCATGTCCTTGTCCGCCGGTCTCACTCATTAAACAGTCAGAGGTCTACTACTTTTGCGGGTCTACTACTTCTGGACGGGGACGGGGCACTTTTAGAGGTTGGCCCGAACTTTCATTTGTAGTATGGCTTTAAAAGCCTCGAATATGGTGTTCCATTACTATAGTGTTCCCGGCATTGTTGTAAAGATCATATAAGTCAAAAGTCGGCGTCTTTAGTGAAGGCGGTTGGAGGTGCGCGCTCCTCTGCCCATGATGGGCACCTTAAAACAGTTCTGGGGTGTCCTCTGATCCATCGCCGCAAATGATACACTTGGGGCTGGGAGCCTCCTCTACGGGGCCTATCAAGATCTGGGTCATATAGCAGGTAAGTTTATTCCCCGGCCGGATCAGCCAGTCTTTGATGCTTGGGATTAGGGTGTAGAGAATAGGCGCCTGGAGCACCCTCTTGTAAGCCGATCTCATTCCTCCTGCAATAAGTCAACTGAGTGCCGACTCTCCTCGTCCTTCGTACACTGGTGGTTGCCCCCGAGACGGCGTTTGGCTGCTTTTAGGTCCCATGGAAACGTTTCAGCGAGACCAAGAGCCGTCGCTGCGCTCCCTGTCCGGTACGTTGCAAATACCCTGATGAGTTCAACCTTCTGGGTCCGACTCAGGTGGTTCCTCTTGGCTGCTAATTTAGGATCGCGGTAAGCCAAGCCGAAGCTTCGTTCAGGGCAACTGCGCCGTCCAGATTGTCCAGGCCCGTAAGTATTGGGCATGAGCTGTGCGAGGGTGTTGGCTATATTGATTGTCTTCTCTGTGGCCTGCCGCATGTGTTCAGCACCACGGAGATCCCTCCTTAGGGTGTCCCCGAGGTACCTTACCTTGTTGACGACTGCGACCTCCTGGTCTTCTATGCAGAGGTGAAGGGCAGTTGCTCCGTTCCATCAGGAGTATCGTCTTGCTTTTAGCAAGTCCGGGCCTAAACGGTGAAAACGTTGGCATGGGCTAAGAGGCTGATCACGGGGGGGGGGGAACAAGAGGTCCTCTAACCACAATACATCGCTGTATGTTATGTTCCATAGCAAAGCGTGAAACATCGAGCCGCACCCCTGCAGTCATGTATGCAACTGGTTCCGTAGCACAGTAATATCCTGTCTGCAGGTAGTGTGATGTAATCGTAGAACCCAGGAGTGTAGTAGTGCTGTTAGACGGGAGAGGCGGAGTCTGGGATTAAATGTTTGGAGGTAAGGGATGTCAAGACCGCCGTGTGCTGTGTGCGCGTAGAGGTAGGCGTTCGACACAGAATGTTCGAGCTTAAGCCATTTCGACTTAGCGATCTCTTTGTCTAGGTCGCTAGGGAGTGTGCGAGATGGTCTGGGACCGGAGACTAGTTTATATAGGAGGCGGGAAATGAAAACGTCTTTCAAAAATATGAGTCTTTGGTGTGGTGTGAGGGGCGCTATCGTGAGTCTGTTAAGTAAATTAAGGAGTATATCCTTGATGGAGTCAACCTTGCTGTCAAAGTCGACTCCCAGATATCTCCTTCTATTAAATAGATGGGAGATAGTAAAGCTTTTATTAGTGTTAATTTCAATGCCTCGGGATTTCAAGTGGAGGTCCGCATTATTAAGGAGCCGTTGGAGAGTAGATTTCGTGGAGGCTAGGAGAATGAGATCATCTGCAAAGGCTAAGCCCATAAGGCGCAAGTCATCAATAAGTTGGTACCCTATGTTAGTTATATCTAATTTTAAAAGAATGTCGTCAAGAATTAGATTAAATAAAAGGGGCACAAATGATCTCCCTGCCTAGCACCCCTAGTTGGCCGAAAAGTGCGACACAACACCCGGGTATCGGTGAGTCCGAAGTGACCAGAGGATAGAGTCATGACTCATCATGTCGAACGCCTTACGGAGGTCGATTGAGGCGAGTCAGAGCTCACGTCCCCTAGACTTAGGCATTATTAAGGATGCCATCCAGAACCGCAAGATTCTCGAAGGTACCATTATAGGGAAGAAACGATCGCTGGATTGAGAGAAGCTTACTAGAGTTTTGAAGGCGTCTAGAGAGAATTTTGTCAAGCGTTCGTTGTAAGTGTGAGCTAATCGATAGGGGTCGCAGATCGCTGTGTACACTCCCAACTCTGATATCTTCGGTCAGAGTTGGGAAAGTTATTATTATTATTATTATTATTATTAAAATTGTGAGGTATGAACGTTTAAGCCAGTTTCATCCTGCTCTGTTCGCTTTCTGTCAATTCATGGCACCTATGATGGAAGCCACGTTTCCTCTACAAACGGCCCTGTCTCCAAAACATAGCCTCGCGTCGATCACCCGTACCTGTGCTGATAGGGCCAAGTGTCTCCAATGTAATAGGATGGTTGCTTCTTGATATCTCGAGATAATTCCTTCGTTTTTCAGAATCTGCGCGCTCTGCTACCCAACCAAATTCAACTGCGTTGTAGCATAAATACGACAAGACCGCCGTGCTTGAAGCCGTTACATCCCATACAAGGTTTTTTTCGTGTGACCATAGCGAGATGGTGAGCTCGTCAGGTCGCAGGTCACTGCTGCCATATAAACCCTTCGACTTGGGTGTAGATGGTGTCCCTGCCCATCTAAAAGCTCTTCTTACTATGGCGTTGAGTTCAGCGAGTCTTGTAAGTCTGCCGGAACTTTTCAGAAAGCTTAACGGGTGTAGACCGTCAGAGTCAACGGTTGGCCGCCTGACAGATATCAGGAGGGCTGGTAGACGGGGGGCTTCTAATTGTTATTGCTTAGGGCATGTAATAAACAAAACTATTCATTCTGAATATTCTAAGTTTTTTTACACAACAGTAATGTTTTTATTAATTTATTGTGTTGGCTTTCTTATCAACGTGCTACGGCTACGAAGTATTCACGCGTCAATACGTCGTGGCTATATCTACTGGAAAAGCAGGCTTTTCGTTTGTAAATAGAAATAAACACATTGAGTACGCTTATGCGTTCATTTTCTGTTTAAAAAAATCGCGTCATATTTTGTTACTCTTTGACGTCAACGCGAAAAAACGACGAATTCGTATGATACCAGTTGATACTACTTTCCGTGCTCGTCAGCCGCAATTTCGCCACAACTATGCATTTTTATGCTACGCAAAGTTATTATGTCCAGTAAGTAAAACACGGTGCAACTTAGCGTAAGGTATTTCAACCTTACAATACATCTACAACGATTTTAAGAATCCTTGGCATGGTAGATTATGGTGTCGTTTGAAACTAAAATGACAGGCCTAGCTTACTCAAGTTCATCGTATCCAACAGTGCATACAAAATCTTGAACTGACTGCAGCAAGGTATCCTATCCAAGGGTCGTATGTATCCAGGCTGCATTCAGACACACCAATATTAAGCACAGGTTATCAACAGAGCCTCTAATTTAGCACCTTACATTTTCTATTCGAAGGAACACAATTATTTGTTTGTGCCTATTACCCAAGGCAGCAGGGATTATCAGGCGTTGTTCATATGTTACTCCAGTCGTTCACAAGATTAAGCTAGAATTCTTGGAAAGACATGGCCACATCCAAGTAACTAGAGCAGCATACTTCCGGCACTAACAAGAGTTACCGACATTACTGGGGAGTAATATATCTACCTATACTTAAGTAAGTTCTAGTTTGCAAACTCTGATAAACTTGAAATGTTCGACTTGCAGAACCATATATTTTGAAAGGTTTGCGGGTTACAACTTTTAAATGTTGTTTTGTCAAGGACATGTGCCGCCATCAGCCTCGAAAGCGTACAACAAAGTCTCTGAGATCGGCCTTGATGCATGCAAAAGGGCATATGCCTATACAGATATCGCCGTTTCTAAAGGTGTTTTTGGCTTGCCTTGACTCGTAATAGGCTCAACCCACCCGACTGGGGCGTTCCGACTGACCTTTTAAATAGTTTAGACTCAAAGCGAAGCTGCACTCTTTTTGACTCTTACTAAACGATCCCGTTTATTGTACGACGTTAGTCTATTTTCAATTTTTGTTCACAGTAAAACGTGTAGTTCATTGTGGCTACTTAGATATGGCCCTGCCGTAATGGGTCAATGTCTATGCCAATAAACGTATTTTTGGACTTTGCATTCTGTAGGAGGCACTTAATGACTTTTTAGTGAATCGTTTAGCTGATTCATGTGTCCTTGTGTCTCCGTAGAACGGGTAACAATGCAAATGCATCTAGAAAATTCCTTGTTTAGTCCAATAAGGCGTCTGGCGGAGCCAAGTCTAACATAGCGAATATTTCATAAGTAGACTAATTGCATAGAAATAACTTTCAACCGTATAGTGAAAATACATTCCAGATTAATTGCAGGCATTTTAAGGACTGCGCTAGTCAGACTATACATTAAGTGTGCCTATTTAGTTTAGCCTAACAGTTGTTATTTCTTGCAAGTACCCTTAATCACATTTAAGATGGAGCAGTTTTTGCATGGAAAATTTTTAAGGCAATATTGCAGGGTTTACCAAACAATTATTTAATATAGCTCGGTGCGGTGTCGGTGCGGTAAAACGTGTACTAGCTACATCTGATTAACATGTTCTTCAAAATTGCAGCCTTGGTGGTAATTTTGCTGACAATGGACATCGGTATGATATTTTGGACTCTGAAAGAAATACAGCGGGAACGTCCTGGGCCTCTCGTCGAAGGTTCTGCGCTAGATAGAGTATTCCACAATTTTCCGATCTATTCTTACCAGTCACTCTACGTATTTAATCTTACTAATTATAATGAATTAGCAACCGGGAAGATACCTGTCGTGCAAGAACTCGGACCGTTTGTATACAGGTTAGTTATCCTTGGGATTACACTCTTTAAAATAATATTTTGAATTATACTTAAGTATGTATATTGAATTGCGTATTATTTTGTATAGGACGTTTATATTTAAATACACGTATTACGGGATGAAGCCCTATGAATGTAAGCCATAGTCTCATATTATTTGCTGATGGGAATGATGCACTTCGAGGTAGTTCATATGTGTTTTATACGTTACACTATATATACTGCTCGATCGAGGACACAGCTAATCAACGAATAATTATAATGGAAGCTGTTGACCTACCTGGGTATTGTATTGATCTTGTCTGGACATTTACGGCATTTACTTGTTTTGTGGTGTGTTGTCTAGCCATGAGCTCGTAATAAATACAAACACGTCCGAGGTTATCGTTCTGATTCAAACCCGTATTTATTCGGTTTGTGCCTTGCAAAGATTTTTTTAGATGTTGCCCGTACGTCTCTATAGTTCAATTCAAGTGCTCCTTTATTGTTTTCAGAGGGTAGATACATGGTTATTCACAAAAAGCTTGTATTCAATATATACAATGCACAATATAAGAGACATAAAGAGCAATTTACTATATAATGGGGCGCAGTAGTACCATTGTGTAATATAAGTAATAGCAATGTTTATAATAATATATCACTAGTTTATGGTTCTCAACATTCTCGCCATGCATCACGAAAACATATTGTTGATTCGGTCGGATCGTGCCACAATTGTTAATGATATGGTTCGAGTACTGCGCAGATTGTTATTGCGAACATTAAAAAATATGGGAAGTTTATTCGACTGAGAGATTCGTGCGTACATTTTAAAATCTGCTTTCGAGTGTCGTTCTGATATAGGTAGTAAGTCGAGACTGCTACGCTCTACCTTGCATCTCAACGCAACACGTCGAAAAAATTTAGACTGAACTTTTTCAATTGCATCATTATGTTTCTTTAAATACGGCCGCCAGACTTCTAAGCTGTAGATACATTTGGGAACTACAGGGCTGTTATAAAGACATTCGATAATAAAACAACGAAATTCGTATTACATATAAGTCTAGCAGATTGAATAGTTTGCGTGATGTAAAGGTTAAAACCTAGCTCCGGTGTTACCGTTACCCCAAGATCACGAATGCTGCTTACTCTGGTTATCTCTTGTCCATCAAGTGTGTAAACGTGGTCCTCCTTCAGACACACAACGGCGTATTTAGGGACCGAAATTATCATATACCTTTTGGCGCACCAATCGGAGATAGTCAATGGTTCTCTGTGCAGGGTTCCTATGAGCCTCGTGTACAGCACCACCCATAATTACATCACTCACATTTTAATCGCAATTGTCACCATATCGTTTCCTAGCAGTAGGCTAGATAGGAGGATATAATACGTCGATACCTCTCCTGTTAACCAGTGACGTTATAGTATTGTCCTACGTCGCAGTATTGAAAGCGTTTTTAACGTTGAGTAGCATCCATAGTACAAGCAGCAAGGGGGTCAGTTTTTGTTTGACTGATCCGGAGAAGCACGCGTTGAAGGGCGTTTAATAACTCGACCTTGCCCGAAGTCATACTGATGCTGTAAAAGTGCATCTCGCTTGACTGTCTCAGAACTGAGTTTGGCCATAAAAACGTTCTCTACGACCCTGCCGGCTTAATCCAAACGGCATATCGGCCAGGATTAAACGCACACACCACCAACATCGGCGTCATGATTTTGATGAACCCTACCGGTTTCTCCAACAGTGCATAATTATCAAAGGCTTACTGAACTATGAAAGCAAACAATCCAAACAAAAATGTGCGTTTTTAAAATGTCTGCAGTATTCAAATAATCCATAATATTTCAAATTAGTCATACATATTTAATATATATATATATATATATATATATATATATATATATATATAGGGTGTCTGGAATTCTTCTGAGAATCTGCAGTATTCAAATAATCCATAATATTTCAAATTAGTCATACATATTTTATATATATATATATATATATATATATATATGTAGGGTGTCTGAAATTCTTCTGAGAATCAATATAGGGAATCAATATATAGTTTTATTTATACAACTTCGCTATATTAGCACTTTGGAGTGGACAGTTGTCTTCGCGCGAACATGTGATCACGGGTTCTCTAATCCTGGGTTAGCCCAGTTCAACAATGTACCCCAAACAGACGCTACATCTCCTCGTTGAGTGTCGAGCGACAGCGTCTGACGCTAGAATCCGGATGATTTTGAGTCTCCTGTCAAAAGATTAAGGCTTCTACCTACGCGCTAAATCAGCCTGAGCGTAAGGAGTTCTGCAGCTTCCATAGTCTCGAACGCCAACGGACAAAGTTCGTGCGGATAATCAAGGCTGGAGTATTTTTTTACATTTATCAGCCTCGGCTAACCCGGAGGCATGACCTGCTGGGTCCGCACCTGCACCGAGCATCGAATGGGCTAATGAGTCGGTTACAGTTGCGTCCCAAACAGGCATGCGGCCACGCCCAAGGGGTGTCAAAATCAGGCCTAGAAAAAGAATTGTAGAGATTGTAAAGTAAATATTTTTTCAATAAAACATGGTCTCTGAGAAGCCTTGTTTCGGATGAAAGTGATTTGTGACAATTTGTGGCTCTAGTGTTGTTGCCCTACGTAGGAGCACAAAATGTGCAATTGCGAGACAGTCAGTGCTTCTATACAGAAATTAAGCACATCGTCGTGTTCGCGATGAGAATGGTCGCATATAATAAAAACGGATGAGAATGGTCGCTTAAAAGAAAGTCTTAGAAATAAAGTTATTTTATTAGCCTTTACGCCCAACACCTCAGAATCATAATCCCCGATCATTTCTAGCTCTTAAAACTGACGCATTCATGCAAATGCACATTTCATGACAATCATGTTGGTACCAAATCTACGGCGAACCGTAATTAAGTGTTTCCGAGATTAAGTGCATGCATGAATCACCTTCTAGGAATATTTGAAGATCTGTAGAGCTCGTTAAAGAAATCATTTTTTAAAAGTAGAACATGGGGTCAGACAAGTTTTGTTTTAAAGTGAGAGCGATAATACTAAGATCCGTCACACTGGTGTTATTGCTTGACATTGCATAATGTGCCGTTTTGAAACAACCAGTCCTCCTATACGGAGAGCCAGACTAGCGGCTCCCTACATGCACTCAAGTTATAGCACAAATATATCGGTCATGTAGGTTAAAGGGTCACCAGGTTTTTAGTGGGTTTGAGGGTCCCACACTACCCAGACCAAAGAGTATGCATTTTTGTTCCTGGCCCCTGTAAAAAATCCTCCTATACTGAAACTAAGCATGTTCAAGTGTGCATTTTTGTTCCTGGCCCCGGTAAAAAATCCTCTTATACTGAAACTAAGCACGTTCAAGTGTGCATTAGAGATTTCTATTCCTTCTAATAGGCATATAACGCCGGTCAGAAGATGCGTCGTTTAGAATAACCCTACGACCATTTAAAAATACCACATTCAGGCAAATGCGCATTTTGCCTGTATTTGACGATCATTTTGGTGCCAAATGTATAATAACGCGAGTCGTGTGTGCGGAGTGATCGAGTTAATTTTGTTCGAATTTTTTTCTCAACGACCATGTCGCATCTTCTAGCCGGCGTTAAAAGCCGGCAAAATTTTCTCACAAACACGACTGGTTGTCTCGTAGTTGCACATTTTGTGCTCATATGCCGGGCAATAGCATTAATGTCACGAATTATTGAAATATCAATCTTATATAAGCGTGTGATTTATTTATGCCACTTTGTTGTTCTATTACAACGTAATCTCGTTCTCGGTTTTCGAAGAAATATATTGAGACATTTCCAGTAATTCAACGACATATGACAGTATTACCAGTGTCAATATTATATTTAGTGCGTATTTATATATCTATCTATTACTAATCTATTTGTCGTTATATAATGTGTTTCCAATCGCTTGGACTTTGCGCAGGATTGAATATCGCAAAGAAATGTATGAATACTCCGACGATGGGTTAAATTATGTGGACGGGCATTCGTTCCAATTTGAGCCCAGCATGTCAAACGGCAGCCTACAGGATAAAATTACAACCGTCAACTTTCCTGCCATACTTTATTTTAATCCGGACGGCACTCCGAGAAGGAAAGTCCAAAAGAAATCTCTCTTTATACATGTCACCGTTGACGAATACTTCTACGAAGGGTAAGTTGATATATATATATATATATATATATAGTTTTCTTTATATATATAGGTTTCTTCTTTCTATCATTGACGGTAACTTTATCTCTGTGCGACTTGCTAGTCTGTTGCCTCTTCACTCCGGGCTGACTGTATGCATCGCAAGTGCCCGTCTGCTGTCTCTCGTGCGCAATGCGCATCCTAGAGCAGCTTCGAGATCGATCCCGAACCCTATTTTTGCGGTCGCATAATCGACCGGGACGAGAGCGTTTCGTAGTTTCTTCTTTAGACCGTGAATCCTATTTGTCAGCTTTTTGTTTGCGGCCTCCTGTTGTTTAATGGATTTATGCATAGCCTGCAGCTCTTCTAACATCAGCGCGCCATTGACTTCGTTTGGATTTACCCTCTCCACACTATCAGCTGGTTCACCAGCGCTGGATTCCATTAGAGAGTTCGACTGTGTTGGCGGTTCGCACTTGTAACACTTCACAGAGTTCAGCCTACTCTTCTTTGGTGGCTTAATGTCACTAGAAGTGAGTCCAGCACAGGCGGTGCACTTCACTGTCGTTTGACACCGTTCGCGGATTCAGTCATCACAGTTGGTACAGGTGTGCGCTTTTCGCTTTTGTGTTGTTGTCGCTGCTGAGTTTTACCTTTACCATTTTCTTGGTCTTATGTCCTCTTTCTCGATGCACGGGTCATGGAGCGGGTTGGACGCTCCTTGTGACGGTAAAATCTAGGCTTTTTTCCAGGACCTTGCCAAAACACGTCCTTTGTTTATATTCGAACAGCTGACTATATATATATATATATATATATATATATATACATATATCCGTTATAGCTCTTGATTGGTTTGCTTAGGGTAATTATTCACGTGATCGTTTCATTGATTTATGATTCGCTAGGCATGTATAGCTAAATACGCATGTCACTCTTTTTTTTATTAGGGGCGCCTAGAGCGGCAGCATATATTACCTACACATTCATATAATCAATACTTCAATACCTATTGAGTATTTGCTCTCCATTGGGACAATCTCTTCTTTGTAATATCGACCAGGTAGTTCTCCATGGTAGTTTCTAATATTTGAACCTAAAGCTAGGTCTGTATATCTGTTCCTCCCAAGGCTATACATTCTTTAATAATATGCTCGATTGACTCATTCTCTAGCCCACATGCTCGACATCTGTACTTTGCTTCCCCTTATATTTAGCTTTATGTATCCTTGTATCCAACATCCCTGCCTTGGCATCGGCCAATAGCCCACTGGCTCTTGAATTATCGTATACCCATTCTACCCCGCCCTTTGACCGCTTTTCCTTACCATCTATAGTTGCCGAACTTGACCTGGAACCCATCGCCAATTTAATTTGTCTGCATATGACTTGCTTCAATTTCACCATTTTCTCTGATACCCTCGCTCTTGCCCATTGCTGACTAGCTTATTTTGTACTTCCCTTTGTACAAATTTTGACATTCCCCCTTCTTCCTCAAGAAATTCCGTGGCGCAATTAAAGCGACAACTCAATACAAAACTTATCACCTCTCTTTGTATTGTTTCTAGCTTCTTTCTCAACCTCGCGCTGTGGACCAGAAAGGCATAAGCATATGTCAATCCTGGTACATACATGGCCTTTCATATATTCCTTGTTACCATATATTTAATAAACCCCCAGAGGCCTTTACACCTTACTGCATGTGTTCCTCTTTTAGCCTTCTACCTTCGTATTATCTCTTATTCCTCTAAATAATCATCCTATGTAGTCATTGTCACCCCCAAGATACTTGTACTGACTTTTATAATCCTATTATTTTCCCTGTACTACGAGCTTCCTTGCCCCCCTAGTCCCATTAATAAAACTGCGCTCTCTTTTTCATTAAGCGCCATGCTCAGTTCCGCCGCTGCTTTCCCACATGCATTAAACTTCCCTAGTGTCCCGCCCTAACACTACTATATCGTCAGCAAACAGCAGCACTGGCGTCTTGATATAAACATCCTTTTCCCCTATCTGCCATCTTAAACCCATTCTATTCGTTCTTCGCGCTATTCTCTCTATATACATAACAAAAAAAAATAACCGATGACACCGGACAGCCTTGTCTGGCCCCCTTAGCGACTATAAACTCTCTAGATTGTTCGGCTGCTATTTTCATTTTTATTGTGTTATTCCTGTAAATTTATTCTAGTAACTCCACTCAGCTTCTCTCCAAACCCTCCTCTAACATAATTTGATACATTTTGTTCTCTCCGCCATATCATGCTTTTTTAAGATCCAAAAATTTTGCCACACACCTTGTCCCTCCAATCTCGATGTTTCCACAACCTGGCTTAATAAAAAAGATGATCCTCTAGTCTATACCTTTTCTTAAATCCGCACTGCCATTCTTCTATTTTCTTATTTGTCTCCAGAATACTCTGCACTCTACTCTTAAACACTAGCATAATCTTTCGATACGTTATAGGCGTATTTGTGATTGGTGGCCTATTTTTTAAAGAGTCATTGTCTACCCCCTTCTTGGGAAAAAGATAAACTCTTCCCTTGCGCCAACTTTCGGGATGCTGCCCCCTCTAACTATATTCTTAAATTACTTTGTTAGATAGCACACGTACTCTTTTTCCCAACGCCTGGATAATTCCTACCGAAATCCCGTCAAGACCACATGCCGTTTTTGGATTCATTTTCTTTACCATGGCTTCGATCTCATCTGTTGTGGTCGTAATCTCCGTGCTTGTTTTTATCCTTTCTACACTGTTCACGCTAGTCGTGAAAAATAGTGCTTGCAACGCGGTGATAGTGTGTGTTCTATCCTGAACGTTATTTGTCATTCTTGCTTTTTCTTGTCTGACATAGTCCCAGAACTGCGCTGGCCCTTGGAGGCCCCCAAAATCCTGTTAAATTCCCTCTCGTCTTTATTTTTAATTGCATCTTGTATTAACATTTGAGCTTTGTTTTTGGCTTGCTTGTAATTTTCCCAATACGCTTCTGCTTTGTCTGCGTCCCTTCCCATTACTTTTCTAAGCTCCTTACTCCAGTTTTCCGCTCCATTATTGCCTTATTTATTTGATCATTCCACCACCCTCGTTTTCCTCCCTTTTGAATTATTTTCCTTATCTTACAGCAATTGTCATATGCGTCTTTAATAGTTCTATGCATCTCGTCTACTAGCCTTTACCCATTTTCCACTAAGAGCTGTTTTATGTATTCTACTTTCTGGGCCCATTTGTGTTTATCCAGATATTTCTTTTGAACAGCTACGCGCCCAGGCTTGTTTACTACTACCCAATTACTTCTACCCAATTATGATCACTTTCAACATTGTATGCTTTCCTTGCATCTATCTTGATTTTCTCTAACCATTTAGCAATTTTACCCTTCGTCAGTAGACCCCCCTGTGTGTATGTACATCTCCCTTTCATTCGCGGGTCCAAATTTAGAATTTGGGCCTCACTCGACTCTGCCAGTTGTAGCAGTCTTCTGCCTGCTCTGTCTTCTCGTCCATCCAGCTATTCGATATGCGCATTCCAATCTCCCAGACATATTACCCCTCTTATCCTGATATTCCTCAATTACTTTATGCAAATAAACTCTTTTAAATAGCTGCTCATCCTCTTCTTCCGTGTTGCTTGGTCTGTATATCGCCAAAACTGCCCATATTGTCCCTTTCAGGTATTCCTATAACCACCGTATCCTTTATTTTAGCATTCTCAACTTCCTTGCACAAAATAGCATCTCTGGTTATTATCCCAACTCCCCTAACCTGTTTTCCTCATTGTCCGTATTCCGATTTGTACCATACCAATTGTGTCCCTTTAAACCCGGCGGCACTTCCATTCCACACAAATGCGTTTCCGTTACTTTTATAATATCGACCAACCTTATTTTTAGTAACTTATAGTTTTTCCCTGTTTTTCTTTTTGCGTACGTTTGAATCTCCGGCAACAACCACCCGTTTCTCCATTGGTCTAATAGCTACCGCCCATGCTGTTCGATCGACTGAACTTATTCTAGATTTCTGCTCTGATTTATTTGTATTGATCTAGTTATATAACTTTTTATGTTTTGCACTTTGGAGTGAACAGTTGTCTCCGCGTGAACGTGTAGTCACGGGATTGTCACGGGTTTTCTAACCCAGGATTAGCCCAGTTCGACATTGTGCCCCGAACAGATGCTGCGTTTCCTCTTTGAATGTCGAGAGACAGTCTCTGACGCAAAAACTCCAATGCTCTCGAGTCTCCCGTGGAAAGGTTAAGGCTTCTGCCCACGCGCTGAATTAACTTCAGTGTAAGCGGTCCTGGGCCTCCCATTGTTTCAAAAACCAACGGATAAAATTAGTGCGGATAAGCAACGCCTGAGTATTTTCTACATTTGTTAGCCTCTGCTAACCTGGACGCATGACCTGCCTGGTTCTCCCCTGCACCGACCATCGAAAGGACTAATGAGTCGGTTACAGTTGCATTCCAAACAAGCATGCGGCCACGCTCAAAGGGGGTTAGAGTAAGACCGTCAGGCCTTTTTCCATCGTCTCTGGATAGGCCCGGAGGTTCTAGTATACACGGAAAGCCAGCAGACCTCAATGCTCGACTGAAAGTGTCATTTAGAGCCGAGTGGCGTGCTTCTCGGCCTGCGCTTAAGGCGCATGACAAGCCATGATGAGCCAACGCGTTTATAAGGTAACCACAACGACATCGGTGAGGAATGACCAGGTCAGCACTAAGCCGCAGTCTTGTGCTAATGCGTGTCGTCTCGTCATCCAAAAGAGTCCCTATTCGTGGACAGGGTAGGGCATGCAACCAAGCTCCAGCCCCTTGACTACTTACGGCTCGAAGCCTGGCTTTGTCAGCCAAGGTGGGGGGCTCTATCGATCAAACTTGCTAATCGCTTTTCTTGCAAGGGGGCTGTCCAACTGCTCTGCTTGGTCCTTGCAACGGGAGGGGAGTCGAATAAAGACGACAATCTGTCGGTCAACTCTTGTAGCTCTACGCTGTAAGCTTCCTACCTATCGTTATCCAATAATGCCCTAACCCTCTCCGCAGCCTAAGTCAATGATGACACGATCGCGGGTCCTGCCATCATAACCGCGTCCGGCATACCTAAGCCGCCTAGAGAAACCGGAAGCATTACCTGATACCTTGCCACAGCAGTAAGCTGAATATTTAGTATCTTCTCTAAAGTGTCTAAGCTAAGATCATTAAAAGGCTGTAAAAGTTCAGGCGATAAGGATAAATTGCAACCTCTAACTAGGTGTGTTAACCTCGTGGCTGAAAAACTAAGATCTAAGGAGAAACAGGCCACAGTGGGCCCTCAGTTGAGGTAGTTTGCCTGTGGCAAAGTCCAGTTTGTCCTTTCGTGCAGTTAGTGCTTTTGCAATCCCATCCGGCAACAAGGGCACACCTAGCAGCTCCAGGTCAGCCTTGCGGCAACAATGCGGCAGCCAGGGAGTAGGCTAATGAGGCCCGTTAAATCTACTGATTCAGTTCCGTTATGGGCTGTAACATATACTTCACATTTGCCCGGGTTCAAAGTCAGGCCACTAATGACATCAAAGTCAATGATCTTTCGAATATCGTCCACCACTGTCGTGAGGTCTCCGCCAGAACGCCGTCATGAACGTTTCTGCTCTTGTTGTTGTAGCGGTTGATGTTGCTGTTTCTCGACCGCTAGCACCTTTTCTTCTACCTTTCGCTGACTAGCCTCCTCCTCTCTCTTCTCTACTTGTGGCCGTATCCGCGCATCTCCTCTGGCAATCTCGTTTCTGATTCTCTGTTGTTGTCGTCTCCTGCATCCTTTCGCCTTCGTCGCACCGCCCTTCTCGTCATGTCATTATTTTTCCTCTTCGCTACTGTGGCTCAAGTCTAACACTACTGTCACCACTTCGACGGCGCGCCTCTCGTCGTTACCCTTTTTCCCGAAATGCATTTTCTATTTTTTCGACATTTGTCGCTACTGTCGACGTTGTCTCTTCAACAGCAACCAGGGTTTCTCTCAGTTCATTCATTATTTCATTGCTGCCGACACTATGTCGTTGCTTTTATTTTCGTTTACACTTTGCTTAAGTTCTTTGATCATTACAACCAGTTCTTGCTATATGGCCACTGCGCGCTTCTCCTTCTCCTCAACTTGAGAATATATATATTATATATATTTACATGTGTGTACAACATCAACACCGTAAAAAGTTTCGCGCATTCTCTTGTTAGTCATTTGGCAACCTTCGCTACTCTGCGAAGGACCAGGACAATCCTTTTTAACGCGGAACTATTGCACTTTTTATCAGATTTGCCAGTTAACGCCTTAACAAAACGCTATCTCCCTGGTGGACGCATTATCTAGTTATTACCATGGTTGCCGACCTACGACTTCACTCTTTCTTACTGCTGCTAACGCTGCTATGCCCTCTTCATGGGTATGTACTCTCTAAGCGCTGTCTATCCTGAAATGGTGTTGGTTTGATTATTATTGCTTGGTTTGTATACCTAAATACGCATGTCACCCTTTATATTAGAGCCGCTTAGGGCAGCAGCATATATACTGCCTACGCCTTCTCCAATACCTGCTGAGTATTTGCCTTACATTGAGATAATATCGTCTTTGTAATATACCTGGTTCTTCTATATTTGGTCCTGAAGCTAGGTCCTCCAACAGGTATATATATTCTTTGCTCTCCCCCATGGCTGTACATTCTTTTGCTATATGTTCGATTGATTTATTCCCTAGACCAAAAGTTTTACATTCTATATTCCCCCCTCTCTAATACTTGCTTGTTGTAACCTTGTGTCCAACATCCCTGCCCACGTAATTCCTTAACTTTCTATTGATTTTAGGCTAGTCGCGTACGTAGAAAAGAAAACACGATTACCTGTGGTGCGCACTGCACCCTTCTTGCCAGCTGTATTTATTGTCCCGTAGATCCGTCTCGGTACAAGTAGTTATTTCTATCAAAGCTTCGGTATGTTTCTGGTATCTACTTGTATATATTGTCTCCACTGCACCTTCACCAGGGCATGGCATATAGCCCCGACAGTCGTGTGTTTACCTGAACGTGCCTATACACAACAAAGCGTTTATATTATTGACGTTTTCGTCCTTGACAAAAAATCAAAGACTCCCCAGTGCTACACATTCAAACGGGTTTAGCCTGTTACTAACCTCCTCCACTTCCTTATGATATCCAAAATTGATTCAATTCGTTCTGAGTTACCATGTCCATCC
>QVRM01000862.1:0-20000 GCA_003439945.1 Dermanyssus gallinae
TGTTTGCCTTCGCTTGACACCCTTCCTAAAAGCATGTATATGTTAATGCTTTGCGCAACGCAGAGGGGTATTTCTTCAGGAACACATTTCGCAGACGTATTCATTGGCAAGGTTATTTCTGCCATCACCAATCTTCGCAAGAGCAATGCTTGTGCCGCATGCATGATGCAAAACAAGCACTTGAACAAGGGTGCAATCCTGGTCCCTGCTGGACAAGCTTTCTTAACGCATGCCTTCGGAATGGCAATACCCAAACGGACCAACGGCACAGCTGCTTGCGGTAATTCCTAAGCCCTCAGCCTCTGTATGACATCATGCAGGGGCATCGCAAAGAAAGAACTGCTGCGATAAACGAAGGAGGTCCACTCGACGCATTTTTGCGCTGAATCAATGATTAGATACATTGCGACTCGCTTTTCCCTAAACAAATTCCACCATGTTGTATGTGAAACTTACGGGTATCACTAACCCGTTGACTTCTGCGTGTAGCCTTTGCAGAGCCTTCTGCTCTAGATACACCTGGACCTTCCCACGGGTAGCTTCACTAAACGGCTTTCCGCGCTGACGTTTGCATTTAATTGTTATTTATTTTAAATGATTACTGCGGTACTTGACAAGGTGACTTCTATAAAATATGAAGCTCTGGTGATGTACAGAGTGCAACAACAGAGTGCTACAAACAAGTTATTTTAAGGTGCGTGATCTAATTACATAAATAATACATAAATAATAATATAAGAAGAATAATAATAATAATATATAATAATAATAATAATAATATAATAATATAATAATAATAATAATAATATATATAATATAATACATTTTATAATGATCTGCGAACTTACGTATTAAGTAGGTGCTCGTTGAAGTCACCGCTCGTCTCAAGTTCACGATTTTGCTTATCGATGAGTGCCATCAGTTCGGCATCCATCTCCAGACGTTCGGCGCGAGTTCGCGCAGAAAATTCTGCCTCGACCCGAATGACCTCCAGCTGAGCGCCGCTATGCATCAGGTTGTGGTAGAGCAAAGAAAATTCTGCATCACGACGAACATAACGCATAACACGAACGACACACAAGAAGCGACCATCAGCATTTAGTTCGAAATATATATATATATATTTATATATATGCTTCACTCAAAGGACGTTAACCAGAAAAGGATATATATATATATATATATATATATATACATACATACATATATAAAAACGGCCTACCAGGATAATATTTTAAACGTAATTCAACAATCGTAACCGTTGTACTCTGTGACAAGCTAAAGTCGGTAGGATTGTAGCGGCTAGAACGCCGAATTGTTGCTATCGATATATCGTATCAAAGCAAAGTCAGTGTTAGGATGAAGTCAAATGCACAATAGCAATTCGACGTCACTGCAGTATACAACTCCCGCCAAATTGAAGTCCTAGCGTAATATTATCTTAGATTAGTAACCTCTTTGGTAAACAACGACACGAGTAATAAGGCATCGTGTGCCAGCCTAACAGGTAAAGTAACGAGGGACGGTTCAAAACGGTAAAATGACTAGTAGCTAACTCGGGTGCAAATCGTATATGGTCTGCAGAACAGACGGTCTAAAAGTTCATGACCTTTAGTTGTTAATTCTCAGACGACCAAGGTTCAAATCATAGTCGGCGCGCAATAATTCTGCCTTGAGTTTTCGGAGTCTATAGCGACGTAGAGCTAAAAATATGGCGCATATATGTGCGTGTATATCGCAACTAAGCCCGATCGTGCCGTGCACGATTGGCGAGGCAAAATGCTTACTTTTGAAGCACAAAGTAGAGCAGTGAAAACCCTCTAACACTTGCACGCCGACATCGACGGCCTGTTTACGACCTATCCCGTGAGAGTACACACGTTGTACGTAATAAGTTGTTGCTGTTCTCGTTTTCACAGCATTCAACAAGTGTCGTGTTACTCATAGCACGTCTCCTGTCGAACACGACGTATCGGGTCTAGCCTGCAATGCGGGACCTCAATACAAGCGATGCGGTTGGTTCTCTACCTCTAACTCTACCTTACCTTCATCGCTGTCGATTCCGTTGGAGATATTCGCAAACTCCCTGTACTCCTCGCGGTAACTACGAGCGATGTCTTCGACTAGCCTTTGAACGTCTGAGCCGCCATCCTGGTCGGAAATGGAGATTACGGCGCTATTCTTCACTTCGGTACAGGTCGCCGTCGTAGAGGAGGAGGTGGTGGTGGTAGCACCAGTCGCAGTATTAGCAGTCGCAATGTTCGGTCTCGGAGATGTAGAAATATCGATGCCAAGTCGGTCTCGGAGTACGCACTCTGACTTTCGATTCAAAATAAGACGATGTCTTCTGTTTAACGAACGCCTCCATGGCCGACTGAAGTTCTGCAACAGTATTCAACACGCGTTTTTTAATAACGATTGTAACCCTAGAACAGTGCCTACTTGTCTTGACGGCTACCATGTTGTTTCGCAATAATACACACACACACACATATGTATATATACTCGTCCTGTGCACCGACCAACTTCTCTGTATATATATATATATATATATATGCAGATACTTCTCTCTCCCCCTCTATATATTATATATATATATATGTATATATATATATATATAAGTTAGTGTAAGTAAACTGAATCCGCAAACAGCGGACACAGTTTTCACACCAAATCAATGCACCCAGTTTTCAACACTATGAATGGCTGCTGTACGATTGATTAGCTTGTATTTCTGGTTCAGGCGCTAAAACTGCGCCCAACAGGTTGTACATTCTTCAATTAGCGGCGGCTAACGCAGCCAGCAAATAGATCTTAGTTCTTCACCAGACTAAGAGTAGGAGTCCCGGAGCATTACTTTCGCATACGCCTGAGTTTCGGTTAACCTATATATCCCATAACAACACGCAATCTTGAAAGCACTCATCAGTACTGCACGTGCAATTGTCTGGAATCGATACGAAACAGGTCGCTTTACCTCGATTTATCGTCTCTTTAGGATTTGTCGTCAAATGTCGTTTCTTCGACAAGCCAAAAATGCACTAAAGTATTTTCGACGGGATCGTTGTGGGCTAGGATAACGCTGTTTTCGAAGCTATATCAGGCCATCTCAAGAAAGAGGCCATTTAGCTAACGTCCATTAATTTCCGAAAGCAATCTACTATATTGCAGGTACACGAAGGGCAAAGACAAAAAGCATATTCAGGCTGAGAAATAAGAGGTAACTTCGCAAGCCGATTCTCTCTGTCTTTTCACAGGCTTGTATGTTAATACAGTCGTGCGCTTTTTGAAGAAGGTTATTTTAAAAAATATAAGAATATTCTGCTTTATTCATTTACAACCTTTAGCCATTATTGGAAGAACACTCCCACGCCAGTGGGACTGTTCCTCCAGCAATGGAAAAATGTACTATATATATATACATGTCGACCTTTTATCAGGGGGTGCTTAGAGAGGAAGCATATACGAACATGTTGAGATATGAAAAGTTTTCCCAACAGTCTTTGAGGCATATATATGCCTGTGTTTTTTTAAGCAGCTGATTTTAACGAACGTACTGCTTTAGTTAAGAGATAGAATAAAAAACGAAATGCAGTATATATATATATATATATATATATATATATATATATATATATATATATATATATATATATATATATATTTGTTTTTTTTTCATTTACGGAATTTTGCAATAAAGATAACTTAAGGTTAAGACCGACATCACGCTTGATACTTGGAATATCGTGCACGTAAATCAGGATCTCGAATAAATTGAAACAAAGTTAATAGTAGTTATTTTTGCAAAAATATTATACTTTATTTGCACTGAATATCCCTTCAACCCTACAAGAGACAATCCCCCCCAGTTGCTGGCTTATGTGAGTTGACTGAACGGCAAACAGCTTATAGCACTTGACAATCAGAGCCTCGTACTTGACAATTAGAGACTCTTTAATGGTGCAATGTTATATATACATATATGTATTCGTATACCTGCACACATATATATATATTATATATATATCTGCACAACATATAGATATAGATATATATATTATATGTCTCTATATATGATAATATATATATAGATTATATATAATCTATATACTCTATATTTATATGTATAATATATCCCTACAAGAGGACAATCCCCCCCGTTGCTGGTTTATTTGAGTTGACTGAACCGGCAAACAGCTTAGCACTTGACAATCAGAGCCTCGTACTTGACAATTAGGGACTGGTTTAACGGTGCAAATGTTATATATACATATGATGTATTCGGTATACCTGCACATATATATTGATATATATATATATATATAGATCTATGTATATATATATATATATCTATTCTAATCTATATATATATATATAATATATATATATATACTTATATATATACTATGTATATATATATGGATATATAATATATATATATATATATACATATATATATATATATATGGTAGGGATTTCATACCATCTATCATAGTCATATATTTTTATATGTACGTATGTTTACAAACTTATATTACATATGTGTATATAATATACGAATACAGATCTCAAATCCCGGATCTCTTTGCGGCCGTGGACTAGGTGAGCAACCGGGTATGCGTATTTAGTTTAATGCCCACTGCTTAAACATGTAACAAAATGTGTTCAGCTCTCTTCTTTTTTGAGTGACTGGAGGCCGACTGCTGTCTCAGGAGCAGTGCTAGTAGTAGTAGTATTTGCAGCAGGAGCAGCAGCAGCTGAAGAAGTTGTACTACGCCTGCTAGGTGTCTTGCTTTGGCCTCTTGATGTGGTCCTGAAGCTTTGGCTTGGACTGGCATTGCTTCTCATACTATTGTGCGTGTTCTCAGCCCCTTCGCTGGTGGTTTCCGGCCTTAGTTGAGCCAGCTGTATGCGTTCACGAGCCGTTATCCTGTACAGAAGGGGCAGTCAGCACACACGGAGATTAACACGGAGCTCTGTTAGGCAACCATGACGGCGTGCCAAGTACTCGGCGCATCGGTTTAGAATGCCTGGCATCAATTTTTCCAACCGTGTTGCCAAAAGATAAATATGTCCAAAAGCACGATTGCTCAGTTGCTCTGTGTACGACAAGAACGACCACGCTCGGCCACATAGAATAGCGTCTACAGAGCCTAAAAGACAAAAAGAGAAAGAGAGCTACGACCAGGATCAGGGCAGCTGGTTTCCTGACGAGAGCCTTTAAGTAAGAGCTAAACGCTGCTCGGTTTCTTGCTAATTATTTAGCTGTAATCACAGTAAGATTGTTCAATGAACTTCAACAGCAATGATGCCAGGAATGTACTTACAGTCTGGACAGCAGCCTATTCCGTTGCCTCAGCATCACTAACTCCCGCCGGAGCTCTTCAATTTCAGTGGACGACGCCGTAGCCTGCAAGTAATCATAATAATTATCCCATGTAGATTCTAGCTGGTGTCCCAAATGGTACGTCATAATCTCAGTAAAATGAAAGTTGGGAAGAGCCTAGAATATATATATATATATATATATATATATATATATATATATATATATATGTATATAGTGATGAACACTGTCTTGAACCAGTTTGTTATTTTATAGGGGTCTCTTTTCCTGATCCTAGTGATGAATAGGCAACTAGACATTCGGCAGTAGACAGTGTCGTTGACGCAAAACAACACCGCGGCGCCATTAACCACGACGATGATAACACGAGCCCAGGCGTCGATCTCGCCGAGACTGTCCTCACTTGCACTATTCAACGGCTGTCCACCAAATTCTCAAAATGCTCTCAATCTTCCCGCATAGTATGAGGTCCATAGTCGCTGCCGAACTGATAAACATGCTCAAGTCGATTAGCTCAGAGAAGAACAACCTCAGCCTGCTGATGAGCCTTCGTCAATCGCAGCCATTGCGCGGCGCCGAAAACTAACCAAAACGATGATATATCAAAGGCTCGGACGGCAGAAATAGCTCGGGAAGAGTTTATGCAGCAGCCCGCATCCCACATTGATGGATTCGATGGCTTCAATAGACTCCAACACGCATCGCATACTTAACGAAAAACATCCGGGTATGCCAGAAACAACGGCATATCCGCCGCCTCGAGACGTTCCTTCAGCCGACGAAATCAACACTATTCCAAGTGAAGTCCAACCAGCAATTTAGAGTTTCCCTAACAGCTCGAGTGGAGGCCCTTGCGGCCTCAAGCCGAGACATCTTTTTAATTCTAGACTGTGCTCCGTGCCCTACGGGCTCTGAATCGCCGTTAAATGCACTGAGGACCAGACATGTTGAGAAAGGGTTTTCCCAACAGTCCTTGTGGAAATATTGCCGCTCACTCTCAGCGGTATGGTTTATCATCTATTATAAACGAACATCGCTCAATGAAAATTATATCAACAACGGGAATCGAATCTAAATTTATGACGGACCGGTACATTAAAACCACGACTAGCACATTAGTCCCTAGTCCACACCACCATAGTCCAGTCGTTTAAAACATTTTATTAGGAAGGGTGACCTAATCTGCCATCTCTTTTTGCTCTGACGGCCTTTTGCAACCTTACTGTGAATGTCCGTCTACCAGAGTTTAACAATTTTTAACAACTGATTTCATTGATTTCTCCTTTTAGGAGGGCTTATGAACACCAAAAAGATGAGTTCGCCTCCCGCCACCGTTTAGTGCTGGATGACACACGCCAGTCTGCTCTGAATGCTGTCACAGTCGAAGCCACTCAACAGAAACTCCAGAACGGCACGGCCGATGCACTTGGCAAGGCTTTCAACGGATCAAGTGCCAAATGATTTCAAGCTGTCCAATCACCGTAACTGGGAACGACGCAGGATAATACAATTGCTGGCCTGCTTAGGGGTGGCTGTAAGCACCTTATACTTACTCCGTTTACAACACGCCGGTGCCGCCGACCAGGGAACATGGCCAGCTGCTCTAGAAGCTGCGGAAGCACTCAGCAAAGTTATTTTAAAAGCAATGCAATCCGCAAATGTGCCCTGCAGGAAGGAGCCAATCGGATTGGCAGCGGACTCAGCCCTACAGCCAGACATGACAATCTTGCATCCGTGGCCTTCTGGAAAGGCCCTTGTGTGGGACACGCTGGTGCCGTCTTGCAGAAGTTACCCTTTGAGATCAACAGGCACTATTGGCAACTTAGCAAAGCAGCAAAACGTCTAAAGTATCGTGTTGGAGGCAGTTTTTTTAGTACAGCCAGTTGCAATAGAAGCGTTGAGTGTTAGTGGCGAATCGACATTAACATTTCTGAGAGAAGTTGGGGAAAAAGCGGCAGGGGAGAATGATGAAAAGAGGGCGGCGGATTTTTTTCTGCTATATATATATATATATATATATGGGTCTGTTTGAACGTTTGTGTGTCCCTTTGTTGTAGATGCAGTGCAACAGCGTAATGCGCGAGAGCATACCTCCTTTGTCGACTCTGTTGGAGATGTCTCCGTTTCCACTTTGACTCGATTCGACTCGATAATTCGGCGTTCATCTACCGTGCTTTGCTTAGGAGCGCGCGTCGCCCCCCGATTTCCATTCATGTTGTAGCTTGCGCAATCATCCGATGTCTCTCGGAGACGACTGGGATTGCCCTGAATCGCCTTGGAGATGCGCCAGTCCTCTCTAAGCAGCCGTTCGTAAACAACACGGGCCTCACACTCATCCATACCCGAGTAGAATGATACGTCAAGATCAGTTTGATCATCTATAGAAGTCGCGTTTTGCTGCAGGCATCCGTACTTCCTCATAAACCTGGGGATATCGCGCCAGGATCCGATGTTTCCCGACGGATAGAGAACATCTCGGAGGGCAACAACCTTGCGATCGCCTCCATTGTGTACCACCAATCGGGACAGATGAGGCTCCTACAAAGGTAATGAAAAAGGCTTTGGTTAGTGAAATCAGCGTCCACATTGGTTACATGCGAACATAAGCTGTACGCGTAAAACTTGGACGTCCAGTATTGAATATGTTATTCCTAATAATAATAAATAAAACATACAGCTCGGGGTCTTAAAGTATCTGTTTCCATCAGAGGGTCTATACGTTCATGTACTACAGTAACCTACGGGCTACGGGAACGCCATATAGAACAAAACCGCATATGCTCACCTTTCGACGAAGATCCATTCGACAGAACTGTATTCCATCGTAGATCGTTGGCACGTCGAGCCGGTTCAGAGCAACACGGATCTCGGGCCCGCACTGTGCGCTCATGCGTAACATCATCTCGTCAAATAAGGACCGACGCGGCGCAGCTGTCTCACTGTCGGCTGGCTTGTGGCCGTTGGTCTGTCCGCCAGACCTGGGAGCATCATTGGGGACAGGCTGAACTACGGCTTCGACCTTAACCGTGGCAGGTACTATAGCCCGGTTGCCGGTTCCGGCGTCGTACGAGCTGGCACGCAACCGGACCCTATTTTGGTCGAGGATTCGTTGCATCTCTTCAAGTTCACCGGGGTCGCCAGTGGGTTGCCGCTTTCGCCAACCTCGCTTTGGGCCTCGTTTCTTGAAGGAAAACTCGCCTTCTTCGGCATTGTCGTTGTCACTTAGCTGCCAATAACTGGCATCGCAACGAAGGGGCAGGCCCACTAGCGAACCCGCTGCTGTTGCTATAGGTGCCTTTGCTATTGTTGCTGATGTCGTCGTGGTTGTTATTGACGTTGTTGCTACAGCATTAGGCTGTTGCGCCGCGTAAAAGTCGACTAGATGCCCATTATGATACGAATAAGGATAATGATGAGAATTATTACAATTACTATTGCTGCTGTGATTGTTGTCATCATTATGAGTACTACTAGTGGGCAAGTAAGGGCCGCCTGTCGTCTGGTTCGGACCAAGTCCATGGGCTAGATTTTGAAAGCCCATCATCATCATCCCTCGATTGGCAAGCCCTCGACGGCTACCGCCCCTGCTGCAGACATTACCGTTACTTCGGCTCTGACCCCTGCCCCTAGAACTTCCACGTCCACGACCTCTGCCTCGTCCAGGTCCAGATCCAAGACCTCTGCCTCGCCCAGGTCCAGATCCAAGACCTCTGCCTCGCCCAGGTCCAGATCCAAGACCTCTGGGGCGTCCCCGGCCACGCGTCGACGCGCCAACTCGACCTTGTGGTTGTTGTTGTGGTTGTTGCGGCTGCTGTTGCTGCTGGATCAACTTGGCGAATCGGTTGCCTCGGATAGCTGAACGTCCTCTTAAAGCCAACGACGACGATGATGGTGGTGGTGGTGGTGGTAGTATCGCTGCAAACGGTGCCGCAGATATTGGATGATGAACAACCTGTTGTTGTTGTTGTTGTTGCTGCTGCTGCTGCTGTTGCCGTAGTAATTGTTGTTGTTGATGTTGATGTTGTTGTTGATGTTGATGTTGTTGTTGATGTTGATGTTGTTGTTGTTGCATGAAGACCTGCGAGGCGGCGGCAGTGGTCGCCGTCGATGCCGCATACTGCACTCGAGGCCGTTTTGACGCCGAAGCTCCTCCAGTGACAGTCCCGCTGCCAGCGGCTCCAGCGTCCACAACAAAGTCCTTAAACTTGGCGGCGTTCGACTTGCGAGCTCGTTTTGCTCCCGAACTTTCATCGCCATCGCTTCGTTGGCTGTGCCCGCCGAAACTGACGCTGCTCGTCGCGGCGTGGCTGACGCCCATCGCGTGTTTCGTTTTGACCACCGCTGTTCGCTCACGTTTCGACCGTTTGACGAGGTCAGCGTGCATCTGGCCGCCAGCTGATGGCTGTGCTGAATCTCCACTGGTGTAGTACCTGCTGTGGGCGTAGTTGTTGTTGTTGTTGTTGCTGCTGCTGCTGATTCTGTTGCTGCTGCTGTTGTTGATGCTGTTATAAGCGGCGGCGGCAGCCGCGGCGGCGCTGTTGTTGTTGAGGCTGTTGATGTTGTTGCTGTTGCTGTACTCCACGACACTGCTGCTGGTAAGTGTCGATACACTACTTCGATCGCCCTCGACCGAGCTGCCGATGGCATCATCTTTGATCGTCAGACCGGCCCACGTCCGCTCGTTGACCGCAGGAGCGGCCTTGTTGGCGTCGTGAGACGTCAGACAATGAGGACTTTGGCCTCGGCCGGTTGGAGCTATCGTCGTCATCAGCTGCCCGTCGACTCCATCATTCACGCAGCCGTAACCACCGTAACCAACGCCACCGCCGACACCGACCTCAGTAACGACAGGAAAGCCGGCGACGCCCGAAGTCCCTGCACCAGCAGCAGTAGCGGCAGCAGCAGCAGAAGGAAAAGGAGCAGGAGTGGAAGCGAACCGTTCGATAGAATCGTGGCGAACGAAACTCTTTGAATCCTCGAACGCCGGAATTGGCGCTATGTCGGGATGACCAACGGCGTGAGTAACGGCGGTGTTCGGCGTCACGGAACCTTGCGACATCTCGACGCGCTGTGATGGCGGTGTATCAAAAACAAATTTAAACAAACTCTCGTTTTCTTCTTCGACGCGTCGTCGTCGCCTACGTGATGTTCTTCTTTTTCTTCTCGTTCTCGTTCTTCTTCTTCTGCCTTCTTCTTCTTGGTCTTTGTGGTTGTTCTCTGTTTACTTTATTTACTTTCAGCCGTTGCCGCTGTTACCAACAGCAACAAGTTGTACAACCAACAGGATCGTTGGGCACATTTGGTAGTGTAAGCATATATCTATCTATATATACGTGTCTATCTCCGTGCGCGTATTCGTAGTCGCTTCTCACCGAGACAGCCAGTCAGACAGACGGATAGCATAACTGTCTCACCACCGCGCAGCAGCAGCAGCAGCATCAGCATCATCACCAATCCAAGTAGTCACCAATCCAAGTAGTCACCAATTTAAAGTTGTTGGCCGCTTCTTTCAGCAGAGCACGGCGGGCGGGTGTCGGCAGCCCATAGCGACTGCAGCAACAATAACAATAGCTGCAGCCGCAGCAACAACAACGAAACGTACGAGAAATATGCCGTCGATGATGCTGAAACTAGTTGAAGCAGTTCGGCTGCTAGATCATCAGCAGTAGCAGCATAAACTGCAGCTACAACAACAACATCAACAACAACAACAAGACGCAAACGACACCATTGAAATCAAACTTTGACACCCGAACGCAGGCAGCTGCACTCAATCAATCAATCAATGATGGCTCGCAGCCCATGATGATAATGATGATGATGCTGCTGTTGTTGCTGACAAATGCATGACAAATACAGAGATTGAGCGAATGAAACAGCAAGCGGATAGGTTGGTTGGAGTGTATCAAGTAATCGCGTCGTATTCAAAGTATACAAGTAATCGCGTCGTATTCAAAGTATACAAGTAATCGCGTCGTATTCAAAGTATACAAGTAATCGCGCCGTAGTTCTAGTACAAGTAATCGCGCCGTAGTTCTAGTACAAGTAATCGCGTCGCGTCGTATTCAAAGTATACAAGTAATCGCATCGTATTCATAGTACATAGTCATAGTCAGCACACCTGCCTGCGTGTTTGCTTGCACCTTGCTGCTGGCATCATCATCCTGCGACGGCCAGTACGAGTAGCACATGAACTGAGACGGCGACAATTAACAAACGACAATCTCTGCCGCCACTCGCTGGCTTGGCTTGTCGATAATGCTTAACCGACCGACGCTGGCTGGCTTCGATCGACGACGGCTGGTACATACATCCAACGCGATCCAACACACGAAGAGGCAAAAAAGGCGGGTGAACAAAGTAAGTGAACAAGAAGATGCTCAACAACAAACCAGATCAGATCAAAGAAGAGCAAACAACACCTCTGTTTTGCCTTTGTTGGTACACCGGATCGGCGTAGAGCATGTCAATCAACCAGCCAGCCAGTCAATCAGCCAACCGAGTCGTACGAAGCACTCAATGTACAACATGTACCGCGCAGCGCGAGCGGTCTTTGCGACGAATTTGACGATGTACCTGGCTGCACCCAGCACCCAGCAGCAGCAGCAGAAGCAGTATTATGCGCCAGTCCTTTCTATGGCTGCAAGACAGTTCTTTCGGGACGGATAAACCGGATAGCCGCTTGCAGAACCAACCAGCACCAACAACAACAACAACATCATCGTCATCAACATCATCATCATCATCATCATTTACGACGACAACAGCAGCAACAACAACAATAACAACATCAATATCGTCGTCGTCGTCGTCGGCGCCGCCCCCACCCACAACAACAACAACATGAACCATTGCACTAGCGGCGCACACCGTGCCGTAGCGCTCGCCATATTTGTTTTGATTCGCTGGCAGCGGAAGAAGCATGCTATTTTCTATTGTTCGTCTTCTTCACCTTCCGTTCCCTTGCCAACTTGCCACCATCCATGGCGGTGGCGGCACTTTTGAGCCGGGCGCCCAATCGGCTCCTGTTCTGGGCGCCTATGTTGTGTCTGTATGAAGAATGACGGCCGCTTTCATATATTTTGAAGAAAATAACCAAATTTATTTATTTGTAACACGCGCGTGTAGTCAAGCTCAGGTTCACTAACATCTAACAGCGACGCAAAGTGGCAACCGCTACAAAAAAACGAGCAAAAATATAAGATACACATACAGATCAAATTTATTTTTTCACATCAAGATACATTTATTATACAGTTAAGAGGTCTATGTACACATGTATTATATATATATATATATATATATATATATATATATATTGACATTATTTGTTCTATGTACACATGTATTATATATATATATATATATATATATATATATATGTATATATATATATATATATATATATATATATATATATATATATATATATATATATATATAGACATTATTTGTTCACAATGCGACATGATTCGTTGATGAGAATCCGCGCTCACCAAATAATATTTTATTCAGATGTATGAGACCTGTGTGTCCATTTAAGATTCACGGGCTATCTACATTTTTAGTTTTTATTTGTTAATTTAAGGTTAACGGACAGCAACGTAGCTCACTCAAGCTAGTGTAAAGCAGTCAGTGAGTTACATTGCTCAAAATTCGAGTGTAGAGCCGAAAAGAACCAGTCGGTTTTTTTTTCGCACTACCCTTCACAGACCTTAAAATGAAAAAGTACATTGACAATAATAAACGAATAAAACATGAAACAGAGGTATTTGTATACAACACAAAGATTTTCACTCCATGTTGCGTAAGTGCAATACACTATAAACATTTTAACGTCCGTGTCCATCCATGTCAGCCCTGCTAGTGAAATGACTGCGTGGCACTCACTGCCATGATATCTTGCACACAATATGTCCCAATAGTTACAAATTCATACGTTACTTAACTCGTAGAAGCCCTCAATCCGTGATACGTGTCCCACATACATCATGTAATACACGGAAAATAAATAATCATATATATATATATATATATATATATATATATATATATATATATATATATATATATATATATATATATATATATATAGAATAATTGCATCGATTATATGTATGTATTCTTACCAATACATATTTTAAATTTATTGTTTGTGTTAAATAGGGAAATATATAAGAAATAGAAAAACATTAAAATGTTTATATTCTGACGAAGCGCTGTACCCCCTGGCCAATGCAACGTTCAACCATGCACTACACTGTCTACGCATGATGGCGCAATATAAATCATTCTTAAGCGACCACATTATTTGCCTACCCGAAAGAAATTGAGCTAACATTCTCTATCTTGTGAGCTATGGCAAATGTATACTACACTGCCCATTGGTTTATGATTCCTCCCTTCTTGAGGCTTTTTGCACGAAAGCTAAAAAAATCTTCCTTCTGGTTCTGGCACAATGGAGCGGTATCGAGTGGTTGCCGCTGTTGTGGAGCTAAACAGCTAGGATTATGGTAATTGATTTTGAAGTTGTGTATGCACTATTCCATAAGTAGTTGTATCATTGCTATTTTTTGTTGCGGTAAGCATAGTAACTTAGGTATTTGTAATCTAATTCCGTTATTAAATCACGTTTCGTATATATATATATATATATGGGAATGATAACCACATATCAGACATCAAAACGTATGCGTCACACTTGGTACACAGACATCCCCAAATGAAGGTACTGTGTATATAAACGCGAATTGCGAAAAAAGAGGGAATATATCTATCTGGTCAGCGGGTCAAACGGCGGGTCGACTTGTTTTATCGGCGTAGCTCCACTTGCATCCGTGTACGTTTCACTAGCAGGCATACATAAACTAAAACCGTGCATCGTTTTGCGTGTGATTTTGCATTTTAATCGTGGTTTGTCGCTTGAATAGCTAGAATTAACTCAGCTGCAAAAATGCCTGATAATCATCGACGTGATACGCTTGAACGTGTGGCTGTCGACGAGCCGTGAAAATGAGATCTCCCTTTCAGATGGCCAACATAATCCTGAGACCATATATTAATCAACACGCACACACACGCACGTTCGTACGTGCGCGTAGCATGTAAACTATTAAATTTGTTATGTTAAGGTTAATTAGAGTTAAATACAAATCATGAACGGTGCTCAGTCGGACCGATATACGAAACGTGCTTAAGTCAAGCCTTCTGCTCCAGTCTGATCGAGCCAAAATGTAGCCCATTCGGCAGGAGCAAAGTGCAGTGTCGGTATTGTCGCTTCAATGGTGAGGAAGTGCAACGACCTGTTCGATAACTTAATGTCAGGCCACCGAAGGCTGTCGCCGACATTCGCAGAAGTGAGATGCGGTGTGTAAATCTCACCGATAATAAACTAAGGAGTGAAGTAGATGAGTGTGTTAACGGCTTTCCATATTTATTCAAACTGTATAATTTTCCAGTACAGTCGAGACACCCCGTTTTTCATGCTATGTATGTAACGTGATAATATCGTCGTGAGGGAAGAATACACTACACATGCATAACGTAGTTTTGCACTAAAACAAAGTAATGGCCTTGATCAGATGTGGTGCTTTTGTGCTTCACCTCGATGGTAGACATGTCCAACTCACAAAAACGCCACTCGCCGCACCTTGAATGGATACCGATATTTCGTGTCCGCAAAAGCGTTGACGCCTAGATATACACATTTTTCCTTAAGGCGCAGGGTAACCGCATTTCAGTGAAAAAGAGTTGGAAAACCGTACTTCATCCGCCTGAGGGTCAAGCGCCTCGATGCGTTCAGCCTCAGTTCGTCAGAGCCTCCTCCTACCTCCCTTCTCTTCTTGTATACAGAACGTTCAACGGCCATAGAAAACAAACTAGTGAGAGCTAAAATAGTGCCAATGAGCGCATGATCAACACCTGTTCCAACTCTTAAATATGCACGACCATACAAACACACATCAAAACGAACTTGATGTGTTGTTCGCGGCACTCGAGGTGGTCTCTAAGCTCGACTAGATTTTAGGCATCCGCTAGGAGCCGATCTCGTCGCCATCGTGGTGAGGTACAACTTCGACTGTCGCCGCCGTCGACGGAGCTGTTTCGATCTTCGGTGGTTCCGAGACTGGCTCGCTTGCGGAAGTCAAGCCCTCGGGTTGAACGGTCGAAGCACGAGCCATCACATGCTCGGTTGCCGTTCCGCCTTCGATGCGTACCAGAAAGTTGCCGCCTCCTCCAGAACCCTCTTCAACGTAGAACACACCTGTCTCGGGCACGACTGATCCTACCGAGACGTCATGTTGGACGAAGTGTTGCTGTTGATGATTGTGTGCCGAAAGCAACTGCTGTTCCTCGTCGTGGGACTCCTCGAGTTGTTGTTGTTGTTGCTGTTGTTCTTGATGAAGTTGTTGTTCCTGATCATGCTGATCCTGCATCTCCTGCTGATCCTGCATCTCCTGTTGTTGCTGCTGCTGCTGCTGCTGCTGAAGAAGCATCGTGTTTTGCGCCGCCTCGAGATTGGTAAGCTGGACGCTCTCGCTGAACGGGTCGACGTAGCGGCGTATCGTCTTCGACGAGGGCAGCGTGAACAGGCCACCACCTCCGTGCATCGTGCGCACGAATTCGTAGCTCTTCGAGCTCAGCTCGTACCACTTCATGTACTCGATGGCAGTCTCGACCGAGAACTTGTACGCCTTCGCCTTGTAGTTGGCGATCTGTTCGAGTAGCACCTTGGCTTTGAGCGTCGCCTCGCGTTCGGCCTCGGTCGACGTCGGCGCGTTGGCATCGGCCACGATCACGAGCAGCTTTCGTGACAGCGCCGACGTGTTGTCGTCCGCCATCTGCAGGATCGGCTGCTTGTCGTCGGTGACTCCGATGACGGCAGGGGTCGTACCGACGCCCGTCATAGCGCTCGAGGAGGCGGCCGAGGCCGATGCTGTGCGGCGAGACACCCCCGCCTCTGCTGCTGCTGCTGCTGAAGCTGCCGCCTCCGCCGGAAGCACCATCGCCTGCGAGCAGTCGATACCATTCACCCGAAGCAGCGGTTCGTCAGCAGCGTCCGGATTGCGAGGCGCCGCCACATCATGGCTTGGCAACGGATGCTTTCGGGGGCGGCCTTTCTTTCGGCGTTTGAGGGGTGGCTGCTGGAGTGTCGGCGGAGGCGGCGGCGATGACGACAACGAGCGGCCGTGACGGTCACCCCGCTCGGGCCGTCGCTCCCCTTCGGACTCTCGTAGTAGCGCGGTCCGTTTTGTCGCCTTTGTCCTTGGCTGCTGGCCAAGGTCTTTGACGACAGCGTGTCCGCGCCTGTTGGCGGTGCTGGCAGAAACGGCGCCTGTAGAGGTCCTCGAAGTCGTTGAGGAGGTCATGGCGGCTTTTCTTCTTCCCGCCGCCACTGCTGTCGTCATTGTCTTAGTCGACGATGCCGCCCCCGCTTGTTTGAAGATGCCGGACTTCCGCCGGGTCTGGTAGTTCGACTTGACGACCGGCTTCAGCCGGCCGCGGTCGTCTTCGGTGTCGACCGTCTTCAGCCGGCTACGGTCTCTAGTGGCGACCACCGTCTCGTTCGCCAGAGGTAACGTCGCGTCTCGTGACTCGTCAGAGACGCCAGCAGTTTTTCGAGCGGAGGCCAAACCAGAAGTACCAGCTGCACCAGCAGCAGCCGCCGCAGCAGCAGCAGAAACCGACGCAGAAGCAGAAGTGCGTCGTCCGCCGCCAGCCGGTGAGTTTGTAGCAGAGCGCCGGCCTACAATTACGCGCTCGACTACCGACAACGAGATGGTTTTGCCGTCCGCCACCTCGAAGCCCACGCTGCCGTGGGCGCCACCGCCTCCCCCGACGATCCCGCTTGCACTGTCCCCACTGCCGTCGGCGCCGGAAGCAGGAATCGTCGAAGTCGTCACAAGCGTTGCGCGCCGATGCGCGGATCCGGCGCTCCGTGTCGAATCGTGCTCCTCCGACGACACAATGATCTGAACCACCTGCTCTTTGGGTGGAGGCCGTGTTGGCTCCATAACGCAGGTTTTTCGTCTGCCCATTGTTAGCGCTAAAGCCTAAAGCTGGCTCCGTTAGGCGACTACGAGAGTCTACCAGGCCAGACTGCTAACGAAATGAATAAGGGTCGGCAGGCTGCTAACGAAAGGAATAAGGGTCGGCAGACTGCTAACGAAAGGAATAAGGTAGGGCAAACTGCAAACGAGAGGAATAAGGTAAAGTAGACTGACTGCTGGCCGAACTGAATAAGTCTGCAGTCCGCCGCTAGTCGCATACGAGCCGAGACATCGGACGTCGGACGCCTCTGCACTGATCTTGCTCTCGTTGGTCTCCTGTCTGTCTCTCCGAGGTTCTCCACGTGAACAAAAACAAGATAGTCATACAAATCTTTAAACAAATATAATAATATTATATATAGTACTACTACTTGCAGTATTTCCGACGAGGTTCGGACTCCTCAGTACTGAGTAGCTGCTGAGGAGTGGCCGATTAGATGATTGCAAACGCTCACGCTGCACAATGTTTCGTGTTACGGGGACCTTATCGGCTGTTTATTTGACATTGGCAGTGATTATATACAGCGCTGCTCTTGCCTAAAGGCACACAATCCGTTGTACTAGTCGCGTTTAATATCAAATCGTAATAGAATTGATACTAAAACTTGACTTCATATGTATAGTAATCTATATCGCAGACAACACAACCCAATGCACATTTATTTCACCTTAGCGCATGTTACTAGTTTGCTAGTTATTAACGACACACGGAGCTGGTTGCCAGGTGAAGTTGCCACGAATATTTACGTGGTACTAATATATAGACATTAATTGATCGAAACGGGCTCGTGACGCCCTTTCCGCACCAGTTGAGACAGATATGTACAAACGTATCTATTGTATAGTGATAGATAAGTGTAATTGTGTGTGCTGGAAAACACTTGAGCTGACCCAGCCGTCACAATCGCCCATCGCTGCAGATGGAAACGACTAAAACATTCATACAAATTAATATATACATATATACAGGCTCTATACAGGCTCCTTCCTTTGTTAGCTTGTATGCTTTAAGAAGTCACAGGAAGTCGAGACGGTCGAGAGTGGCGACGTCTCGCCGATGGCTTAGCAAGAAATAAAGGCGATATTTGGCTGAAAAATTGCGCCACTTGCCGCCGACGCAGACATTTCGGCATAGAAACTGCACTCGGCAAGAAAAGGCCCGAGAGGTTCACTAGCACAGCCGTGTCCAAGTAGAAGATCCCATTGGATGGCCGACGTTTACACGCGTTAAGATCCCGATTATTTGGATCGTATTCGTTGCATGAAACTCACACAAGTGTCACCACACACAGTTGCGAAAACAGTCGAAAAAAGCTTTACTTTGGCCCGTCGGAACAAGTCGTCGCAGGCCGCTCACGGTCACTTCTCCTTGCAGCTTACGACCAAAACAGCGACGGTTCGAACAGCGACGAAATGACATGGAGCAAGTGCGCCAAAATTCGAAACGAAACACGGATCAGCTGATCGCGCTACCTAGCACAGTGTGTATGTACGCATGAAGCGACAGGCGATTCTACTCTAGCCAGGCATACAGTATATATTTAAATATATATTTGCTTAATCAGTAGCTCAGATTGAGCTAGAGTAGAGAGTTCTCATATATATATATATATATATATATATATATATATATATATATATATATATATAAAGCAGTACTGGCCAGATCAAGTGATGAAGCAGTACTCACGCAGTATATAAACACACATATATTAACAAAGTTGATTACATGTCGACCAACTATGTCACGCTGTATTATATCTACACACACACACACACACACAGTCACACACTCCTAAGTATATACAAAAAAATTGAAGAATCATTTTCGGCGCTTTGCGATACAATGAGGAAGCGTTTTCACGCATCCTTTGTGTTGACCACATACGAGGTGTAGAGAATGTATCACTTATATTCTGCCCGTTCTCGATATTTACATCTACTAACCTGCTTTTACGTAGAACGGTAGCCCATTTTCTTTAACGAGGCGAAAGGCGAGTTCCTCGAGGTTTGCACTATTGGGAATTTCCACAGAACACCGGAGAGGTTCAGCGACTTCATTGGACTTCTGACACCACTCGAACTCCACCACCTGCGCGGGAAATCGGGGAGGGGGGAGCGTATCAGCAACAAGACGGATAACAATAAGTTAGTTCTAATAAATACATTTTATAATTATAACCTGAAGTAGCATCATAAACAAATCTTAGAGCACGGCCGAGTGGGAATAACTTGGGATGTGCTCGGGCTGTGTCTGAGTATATGAAACGGTTTACGCCGTATCTGAGTAGTCTGAGAATGAGATGGCAAACCTCCTCCGTGTATGGAAAGATAAGCCAGAGCAGTGCACCGACTGTGTATGAAATCAGAATCACATTCAATCTAATTGATTGAAGACGTTTGCGTCCAGGTCAGGCTCAAGAAAAGACTTTTCCTAGCAGTGCCTTTCACGATTAAATGTACATTTGCAAGAGCTTGCAAGACGGAAGAATTTGAGTTTCGACGCCACCTTCTGATTCCACCATGACCACCTTTGGTGTCTGCCGCTACTGCTGATTGACACCCGTCGCCTGTCGATACTGATCGCACCTCGAACAGTTTAT
>QVRM01000862.1:22500-34037 GCA_003439945.1 Dermanyssus gallinae
TTACGCTGAACTGGAAACAAGAGATATTTTTGTGCCTATTGCCATGGAGACACTAGGAACAATCAGCAAGGGAACCGAAGTATTCCTCAAATAATTCAGTAAGCGAATTCAGGATGTAACAAACGATCGAAGAAAGGGTCAATTCTTGGGGCAAACGTTGTCTTTTGGCGTTTGCAGAAGCAACGCGGCATCTATTTCAGGCGCCCCGGGGTAAAGTAATTACTTAAAAGAATTGCGATAATACGTTCAGACCTCACAATTATAACCTTGTTTAGCATGTAATAATAATATTAATAATAACACCGTGAAGTTTTTAAACGACATTACAAAACGTACGGAGTATATTACAGACGACCGAAGCGAAGCGAGGTTTTTGAGGCAGATTTCATTATAGGCTCCATGGGCTGACACGAAATTAGCTGATAACAGTGGAAACGTTCATTAGTAATACTTTAAGCGGTCCGACAGAACGGAATGAAGAAAATGAAAAAAACGGCGAAAAAAAACTGAACGTTGTCGTGGCTGGCTATGGCTGGGTTTGTAACAGGATGGCAAAAACTGTCGTGTCATTCTTTTGGCAGCTAGACCCTCTCCACATATACAGTTTAGGATATACTCGAATAAGTCCTAAACGTCAGACAATAAGAACATTGATAAAGCAGCGCTTGTAGCGCCATATACACTATGACGAGACTAGAGACTTCAACTCTACGAAGTCAAAGATTTCTTTACAAGATCATTTATTTATTATGTACATATTTACAACGGTATCTTATTTCTTATATTTGCAAATATTGTAATATATAATATGACCCATATGTAAGGTGACTCAAAAAATGCGTCGTAGAGCAGGTACTCGAAACGTGCGCCTTCCACTAGCTGCATAACGGCATGACTTGTTGTTACCCCGTTGTTTGCGAAATCCAAATTGCTTGCTTGGGAGCATGTTGTTGCTTTCTAGATGCCTTTTTATTTGGCTAACAAGTGTTTTTTCAATAATCTTGTTTAAAACAGGCAGAACACTCACTGGGCGATAGCTTGAGGGGTCGCTCATGTGACCACCTTAGTGGATCGGTATTACTCTGGCGATCTTTAAGATAGGCGAGTGCAGCAACGACAGGTGCACATTTATGCTGGAGTAAGCTGGCGTGCTTCATTCACGGTATACGCTCATTGTAGATTAAGCACAGACAATGGATTTCCTGTGACAGCACTAGTATGGTGTCATCCATAACTAAATCGCTAAGTTATGAGACAGTGGGAAGTCCTGAAAAGTGAAACCTGCGTTTTGATGGATTGATCTTCATTCGCAGGTTGCAAAGGCCGTCACAGAGGACTACCAAGGCTTCGGTAGCTATACAGCTATAAAACTTGCCCGCGGGTAATCTTTAGATAAGGGGATAAGTGTACAGTCGTCACCATCTAATACCGCCCGTATAGGGTAGAACTTATCTAGGCTCCGCAGCGCAATATTGATGTTAAGCGGATCTATTGCAGATACCTGCCGTATGTCAAGGCTCATAGAAAACTGGCCTTAGGCTAAACCTAAGGATCGATTATTCAAAGATCGGGTTGTTCTTCTTTGATTGATGGATAATCCATATGCCGAATGAAATACATACGCATAAAATGTGGAGTGAAGAATCGGCTATAACAAGAAAAACCGTACACGGGCATAACAAAACAAGCTAAAAAATGTATACGAATTAACTATGGTTTAAAAAACGTTTGCATAACATGATAGGGAAAAATCTTCTACACCAAGGGGGCAAACAAATTTGATGCATTTTAACATCGTACCTAATTTTATTTCCACTATGATAACTTTTCCCGCAGGGCTCAGTGCTCGGGCCGATCCTCTGGAATATAGCATACGACGGAGTCCTGCGGTTAGACGACCTGCCTGACGGGGTGGACATAATCGCCTACGCCGACGATCTGGCGCTGGTGGTCACCGCGAAAACGGAGGCGGTGCTCGAGGCGCGAGCGAACACGGCTCTTTTCAGAATAGAGAAGTGGATGGTCGACAATTACCTGGAGCTGGCCCCCCAGAAGACCGAGGTTATCTACCTAACCGGCCGCCGTCGTACTAGGCAAGCATCGTTAGAACTTGCAGGACACCGCCTGACTATCAAACGGGAGGCAAAGTACTTAGGCGTAACGCTGGACACAGGTCTCACCGGCCTGCCACACATCCAGAGCATCATCCAGAAGGTCGCGAAGGTCTCCACTAACCTTGCACGCATCCTTCCTCGCGAGGGGGGCGCAACGCACGCCAAGCGGCTGCTCCTAGCGGCCGTGGCAGAGGCCATCGCTCTGTATGCCGCGCCCATATGGGCTGGTATGGCGCTGCGGACCGCAAAGGCACGGCGCATGATACGAAGCTCCCAAAGAGCGATGGCCATCAGGGTCACGCGGGCCTACCGGACTGTCTCGACGGACGTCCTGTTGGCGCTCGCCTGCCAGATCTCTTGGGACATACTTGCTGAAGAAAGAAGCAAGCGCAAGAAGGACGGCGACACTTCATGGACCTAAGCACGGGAGCACTCCCTGGTCACATGGGCGGACACGTGGTCCAACCCACCAGCTGGGGATACCAGAGGGGCCTGGACAAGAAGCCTAATCACAGACCTCATAACCTGGTATAAGCTCAAGGGCGCACTTACATATCACTCCGTGCAAGTGCTCACAGGGCATGGACAATTCCAGTCGTACCTTTTCCGGATAGGCAAGGCGAATACAGATATCTGCGTTCTCTGCACCACAGGTGCACCCGACGACGTGGCGCACACCGTAGAAGACTGCGAGGCCTTTACGGCCTACCGCACGGGCTCCTCCTATGTCCACAAAGGTAGCCCGACCACGACCATCGTGGCCAACATGCTCAAGTCGGCAACGGACTGGCACGCCGGGACCCAATACTTAGACGGGCTTATGCGCGAAAAATGTCGCCAGGAAGATCGCCGCAGATCGCGATTCAACACTAGGCCTCTAGTGTTCACTCCCGAGCAGGACCCACTCTCTGCTCGGGACATAGTCGTAGACTAAGGAGAGGGTCGCAGCACGGGACTCCCCTCTTCTGGTCTCGATGTAATGGTTCACAATTCCGAACGAGAAGAGGGTGGGAGAGGTGGTTTTTAGTGGGTAGAACGAGCGGATTGGATCGAGTATTATACTCTTCCCCGGCGTTTAGTCCCACACTACCCTTCATTAATATCGGAGGGTGTGCGTAAAGCATTTTCCACCTCTACAAAAAAAAACTATGATAACTTGTATAAAATAGATGCTTTATTTTAACAATTAGATATACTGATGTGTTAGAATATTGGAAGATCTACGAGAGTAGCTAAGCGGCTTATTCAGATCGAATACACACAAGTGTGTGATGAAGCGCAGAAATGAGCATAAATATAGGCAAACTAAATCGAGGTCGATGAGATGTGCGCATATGACGAGATAAACTAGCTATGAGCCTTGATCGACGGGAGTTGTATATAATATATACAAAAAACATACTATACATTACTTAAATTAAGCTTAGGCAATGTGTTCTATATATATATATATACAAAAAACATACTAGACTTTACTTAAATTAAGCTTATATTAAACGTGTATAATTTGTATATATTTAACGTTTATATTTAAATTTGTATATATAAAACGTGTATATATTGTGTATATATATATATATATACACACAATATCAAGCATCATTACAGTCTTGCTACATTTACCTAATGACTCCAAATTACATCGTGGCAATGTCGTTCGTTCGATAAAACGCAACATATTATCACATGCAGTAACGAACAGAATTTTTTTATGGCGAGATCGGCTAAATGATTGAAATAAAACACGTGCTCCGGAACAACTTGTCGCACTATTGATCTTCTGCCGGCAGCACGGTAAAAGTAAAGGCTAACTAAACCGAACCACCTGATCTGCAAATAAATCGAAACTACCTGTTATTTTGTATGAATTAGATTTGGCAAAGTAAAGCACACTGTAGGCAAACTACCTAACTCTCGATAACTGCGATAGTGAGGACAAATAGTTTGTGGCGTTGCACCTGTAAATACATTTTAGGTTTTTAATAGGTTGCTCTCCAGGAAGAGTACACTTAGTGCGACACACTATAAATACTATTTTATTAAAAAAGCCTTGGGCTGGACACCAATGGAATGCTTTTGCAATAGATTATTCGAGGCAAGCGTGTTTCCAATGTGGTGATCTATATATATATATATATATATATATATATATATAGATGAAATTTTTAATGGTATTAATGCATCAACTAGAACTTGTTTTTCGGATGCGGATGAAGCATATGCATCTGCATATTAACGGCTTAATGCATATTTTTGTCATATCATGCTTAAACACAAATGCTTTTTAAGTGGTTTCCTCGCTAGAGCTGGTTTTACAGTATTGTATGATTTTGTGTTTTCTATGGATTCACCGAAAGAAGCTCGTATATGCTCAACTAATACCTCAAATAGTAATTATGAATAAACACAATTCGACTCCATTTTGATCATGAGCTGCGAGGCAGGTTGAAATTTTTAACGAGTCTTTCAATCTGTTCTTTAAAATGAGTTAGTGATAATCAATAACGACAACCGCAACACCAAAATTGTTTTTTTAATTATCTAAGTTTGCAAAACTGGATGAGGGGGAATTGCACTGGGGGAGTGGCAAATAATTACCGACCAAGAGCCCCTTACCGGTGGAGTAGAAAAATACTAAACACCAGCATGGCTTTTGAAAAGCCCAACCACATAGTATTTGAACCATAATGGGAATTACAAACTTAAAACTGGCCTACATATCGACCCGAGTGGTCAAGAACCACATGGAGCTCTTAACAGGACAGACGCAAACCTTTTCAAATGACGAACCGGTGCAAGAAGCTCAGCGTCAGTTTAGGTGAGCAGCGAGTGAATCTGTGTGGGAACTAAAAATCCTAAAGATGTTTGATCAGTTGGCATTCTAACCAGCGGGTCTCGCTTATACATCAATGTTAGCTAAGACCAGACCGCTAACGACAAAGTTGATCGTAGAAGACAATGACCGGTATCTAGAGGGCACAGGCGCATATGGCAAGCAGCTCGCACCTGATATAGACGTACGGTACAAAATATATATATAATATTGCCTTCAATCTTATCTATGTCATCATGAGGTGCGGACTCTTCTAAGCCAACTTGATCCGAAGAAGCCCCAAACGCCATATGCATCTTGTGTAATCCTGTGATCCCCATGCACACGTTTAAAAATATAAAGGGAGGCAACGGAACAAAGATAAATCTAACGTTGTAAATATAATAAATAAAGCAAGCAACTCAAAATGAGCCAAAACGTTTTCCGCTTAAATATGGCGTCCTTGTAGTGAGTCTCGTTGTCTAATTGTCAATATTCTGCGTTTCACTGAACATAAATATTATGCATCAGCACAGATGACGCAAACGCCGTACGTGTATACGGACAAGCTTCTTAATATAAGTGCACAGACCACTATGTGTACACCATACGGATGAAATTTAGTTCTACAGAACTCGGAATCAGTCTATAATCACGTATAATCTATTCCAGAACAACCATCGCAGCGTACGCAGAAGGCTCTCCCGCAGCGAATAAATCTGAAAGAGTACTTTTAGATTTCCGAATGTTTAAAAAATACTGCAAGTCACTAGAATTGTGTTAGCCTTATCAGCCCGTCAACAAATGCAGCAACGTGGATAATCATAAGTTACAAATCGGCTAACTGTTTCCAGTGGAGAGGGTACGAGAATATCAATCATATTGCAAAGTACATCACAATTATAGAAAGCAGTCTTCAATTCCGAAAACCTCGAAATAAGTACACTTGAGAGATACGTCTTACCGTTAGACACGTTTATATATGTATATATATATGTTATTTCAGAATGTGATCCTACTTTACAGTACAAATCTGAATACCTGAATCCAAGTTGTGCCATATCGTGCCGTGCTACAAATATCACACAGTGTCTGCGCATGGAGGAATCTACCGGTGCTTTTTCTGGTAGTCATTGCGTAGGTATCAACAGACACCGGCCAACTCTTCGTTCTACCTTAAGAACAGTTATGAACGCTTCATGACGAAAATACAAATGCCACGGTGACAAGAGAAATGTGTAATTTTACAAGCGTAGAAAAGGAGATCTATACAAACACCTCATTATCTATGTGTAGTTGTTATTCGTTTAAAGTAAGTCCATCCTAGTTCACATATACATGCGGATGATCTACACAAATGTATATACATACGTTCAACATTCATAGTTGTATATGTAAAATAGTGTCAGTCAACTTAGTTATAATACAAATTTGAGTTACGCACATACAACGCAGGCAGCACACTAGCACAATATTCGTTACGAGGATGCGATACTATGCATCGATAGCTAATACACAAGCTTAACGTACTCCTCATAATTGAGCTTAAAGTTAGTCCAAGCAGAGATTTCAAAATCAGGCGCCTTGTATTTTGCGCTTCCAATTGCGAGGTCATTTTCTTGCCACCTTGTTTCGATTGAGGTTTGTTCTTTGGCGTCTTGCTATGGCTAATAGTAGAGTTAATGGTGGCTTTGCCTTCCGCTTGGTCGGCTCCAAGGACATTGTTGTTACTATTGTTGCCATTGTTGCTGTTGTTGCTGCTCGCACAGCTTATGCTGCCGTTGTTATTGTTGCTGCTGTTGCTGGCAGTGCTACTTCCGCTAGTGTGCAATTTCGCAGCCTCGTCAAAGATCTTGCTGAGAGATCTTCGTGCGGGCTGTTCCGCTGACGCGCGCCGATTTGCAGCGGTGGCGGGCGTCGAACTGGACGCATCTCGTGTGGCCGGTTTCTGGGACTGCGTTACTGGGACAGACGACACGTCTCCTGCCGTCGGAGTTACGGCCTTCACCGTTTGCTTGGGGACGGAGCCAACCTCGCTGGGGGGCTTTGGCGTCTTCAGCATCGACAATGGGCTCTTACCTGCAGCGGAAGAACAGCGTCATAATAGTAGTATTAAACGTATCTTCTCTTCATTGAACAATTAACTGTGTGTATTCGACTGTTTCGTCCCCTTTTTGATAGACCCATTGCGATCAACGCGCATTATTTTATTTATCTGTATATGTTTAAGTGATGGTAGCGTTAGCAAGAGAGATAAGCGCTTGAGCACGAGCGAGCGCTTCGCAGGGAGCGAGCTGTTTACTCCAAGGTATTTAACATATTGCTGTGTTTAAGAAAACCAATGATAGCTAGCCGTGAACGATCCACCTTGTATACCCATGGCCACTTTAGCAAGCGACTTCATACGACGTGACTTGAAAGTCTCTAGCTCTCAAATTTCCTCATTGGACTACAAGATTACACGAATAATGATGATATTTTATAACATACACCTAACACTCACCGGTCGTTTGACGAAGCTGATTGAGCCACTTTTTCAGTGGCTTAACGAAAGGCATAACCATGAAAAATGCATTCGAATTGATGCCCAGGCGCTCGGTTGGCGTGGGATCCTTTTTAAACGCTGGCAGGTCCCGCACTTGAAACCAGCGGATTGAACGAATTTCCTTTTTCGTCTGTGGAAGGAACACGGTGTCGCGCGACACTCCAGGCACCAGGTAGAGCCTGAACAGAACGTACCGACGATCCTTTAGTTTCAACTGTTGACCTGCCCTTCTTTCACCTTAAGTGTTAGTTTCTTAAGGTAATGCGACCCTTTGTTTTTAAAAGACAATTATTGGTTGGGTCTGAAGCATAATTATCACTATGCATCTACTAAGTCGTATGCGTGTAGATACATATACATTTATTTAACTCATTGTGAGACCGACACTGGGATAATTCCATAGGCTGCCGTTATATTCACCTAATGAATTTATTTCAATGGGTGAATATAACGGCATATATATTATTTTCACTAGTTTATTAGTGGTGTCTAGTGGACAAGAGCGAATTGTGTTAAGTTGCGTGCTTTTGCTGACCTTTGAGCGTGATCGCCTACGCGGCGTTCGAGGAACAGCTTTTTGCTGATCATATGTAAACAGTCGAAGCCCGTCTCCTCCTCGACCTCACGGGCGGCGCATCGATGCGGCTTCTCGTTCTCGTTGATCTTCCCCTTCGGGAAACCCCACGAACCTCGGCTCCAGTAGCCCTGGACGAGCAGAATTTGCTCGAGTGAGTCATCCACCTACACGAAAAACGTCAATCGTACATGACATAAGTAACACGCATGATGATACGTAGGGAAAGAAAGGGGAGGACTAAAAGCCATCCATAGGTCTCGTGACGGACAGAGAACCTATAGACAAGCGGTCGCATTCGTTTATATCAACAGCTGCTACTACTGCAGTAGAGCCATTTGAGCAAAAAAAAGATGAACTTTGCTCTTCGGAGGCAGGCAGACGTATCTAATCATAGTCATCTCTATATGGGTTACATTTATTTTTATTTTACAGCTTTATTTGCTTCTATGTAAGAGGTAACAATTGTCTCCTTCTGAACGTATACACATTACGTGTGTGAATTAAATGCTTTCGTTTTGCATTAGTATAGACTTACTGAAGCAATTATAAGAATCATTAAAATAACACCCACTGTGCCGAACACCAACAAGTGGTGTTTGGTGTATCGAGACTATCGAAGAATCGTTAGTAACAGGTAAGGGGTTTCGATTAAACGCCACTGAAACGTCTAAGATACTACCGGCAAGCAGTAGCCTATAAACGCCGCCAGTACAACAAATAATTAATTGGTCTCGATCACGGGCGAATTGACCACCTGGCTGCATGCCAAACCTACCAGGATGCATCCGAACGTCGGCACAGCGAACTTAAACTGCTTCCAAGTAGCAATGATGTCGTCGGTGCGCTTCGAGTATTTGCGCAGTCCGGGAATGTGGCCGAACAGCGCGTGCGTGAAGTCTCGCATTGACAGATTCGGCAAACCGCTGCCCTCACCGGCGTAATAGTCCAAGTAAAACCAGTATGCCAGCTCAATCTGAAATCTCATAATAAAGACCCACCAACAAGAAACAAACTTAGTTGCGATTACAGCTAACTAGATTTATAGTGAGCAGTGATTTTAACATATATATATATATATATATATATATATATATATACTCAAATAGGACGCAAATGTGCTACAACACGAAAAAGGCAGCTAGATTAAGTATAAAGACAACAGCAGCCTTGCGACTAAAAATCAACAAGCTTTTTAAGGTTATGTTCAAATGTGTTTGATGACTTTCTCGTACTAGAAATCTATCCAAGTTTAAAACTGAAAAAAAAAAACATAAAACAACAGCAGTTTGAGTGTTGTAATAGATTATGCTACAAGAAATGCTACATTATCCACATCGCTAGCCGTGATCTTAAGGGAACAGTCCATAGAGGCCAAACAGCTAAGGCATTCCCACATTGTACGTCAAGGGAATAATGTTGCGGGAGGTATACATCGCTACAAAATTATACGCTTTTTCTAAATGGCTACTGCGATTATTCCGTTAGGAAAATGCCCGTCGTTTTATACACGCTGCTGTTGGCTTTAAATGCAAGTACTACTTCGAAATATAATATATACATACATATATCAACTTAAGACACTTATTCATTACTGAGTTTATATATACGAAATGTTTTAACTTAGAGAAACGCATATCATTCGTATCGGTAGTGTTATTTGTTTAGAAGAAAAAAACTTAACGATCATATTTGACGATATATTATGCATCTCATCTTCAAGACGTCATGATCATCAGTAACTTAACCGCTTTCTTTCTGATATTGCTATTTGCACAACTGTTAGTTAGTTAGTTCGGCGGTTGCTAATTAAGATTAGAAAAAAGTATTATTATCAACAATGACCAGTTGAGCCCGGCAGGAAATAATGATCCCGGCCGGTGCGAGAGTGGGTCAGCGATGATCGGCGGCAATCAATTGGTACACGCAATGAAATAAGTAAATACATTAACAACATCAAAAGATCATCATTATAAAAGACACATCGAAGGCATACACTACTAAAGACACATCAAAGCATACATTATAAAAGACACATCGAAAGCATACATTATAAAAGACACATCAAAAGCATACATTATAAAAGACAAATAAAAACAAACATTACAAAAGACACATCAAAGCATACATTATAAAAGACAAATAGAAAACAAACGAAATTGCCAACCAATCTTAAACTAACCTGAAAGCAGAGCCGCGTCGGGTCCTTCTTCTCTTCGGGCGGCAGGTGTATGAGGAATCGGGTGCTCAAGTCGTTGAGAATCTCCTCGGGAACCGACGTCGATGAGATCGCCATCTCGTCCAGTTTCAGTCACAGTTTCACCCACTTCAGTCACACCCTCACAGAGACACAAAGATGATGACGACCACTAATCGATAGAAACACCAGCAACAACAACAACAACTGCAGCTGCAGCAGCAGTAGCAACAACAACGAAGTTTCGTGATGCCACGAGTATCGACGAGTCAGTGAACGGATAGAGCGCGGAACGCTAGGCACCGATCTCCTTCTTCTAGAATTCGGTAGAAGCCGCCTCAACCACAACCAGCGCCTCCACGGTTGTCATCGCCGTCATCAGCGATGGCCTCTGTCAGACAGGCAGGTGAGAACTCTGCCACAGGTAGAGATAGAGAGAGAGAGAAAGAGAAATCATAGATCAACCGAGGCGGCGATGAGCTCGTTGAAGTCGACCGTCGTTGTTGTTGTTGTTGTCTACTTGCTGTAACAATCAGTAGAAAACCCCTGGACCAGTCGTCGTCCGTCGTTGAAGACCACAACAAAAATGATGACACCGTCACCATTTGTGAGTAGTATGATGAAGTAAGAGAAGTGACATGCTTGACCCTGCTTGCCTGTGTGTTGGACTAATCGGCGTTATCGCTACCGCTGCTCAACCACAGCTTGATTGCTGATTGATGATGATGATGGTACGGAGCCAAAGAACGCGAAAAACGCAACCAATTTGCACGAATAAACGTGATGGAACAACATGCGTGACGAACCGCAGTCCTCTTCCTCTTCCCTTCTTCTTCTTCTTTGCTGCTGAGGAAGATTCTTCGTGATTTGACCGCCACCAGATCGATTGCGGCAGTAAGCGGTAGCTAGACAGAAACAGCCAGTAGAGACCTTGCTACAAATAGCCGCCACAATAACTGATCTAACACAAGTACCGTAAAATAAAAGCCGTCGTTCTGCGAACTACTACAGAGTACTACGAGAACAACGACAACGACGGCGATGACGAACTTTGACAGTTGTACGTTCTCGAAGTACTTTCGATCAATCAGTACTTTGTTCGGGTTACTATTGGCATTGCCGTCACCGTTTTTGCACTTTCATTTATTGCTTCGTCCTATGTCGAACTTCATCGTTGTCGGAATCTTCGTGACGCTGATGGTTGCGTTGTGTTGTGTTGTTGTTGCCACTGCTGCTGTTGATTGCAATTGATTGACTTGAATTGATTGATTGCTTCCTGTTGTACCTCTGCTGCT
>QVRM01000863.1:0-45000 GCA_003439945.1 Dermanyssus gallinae
TACGGCTTGACGAAAGTGGTCGCAATCAGTTTGAGCTCCGTTAGTTTTCGAGTCTTTAAGGTGAAAAGTGAATCATTCGACGTGAAAATTGCTGATATTTTTGGTTGAATTGTCGCGCACATTTTCATCCTACGTAGGTGAGTTTGGTGCACAAATCCGTTTTTGGAAAGAAAAAAGTAAATCGTGGCTGAAAGACAACAACAAAGCCAAGTGTTTCAATTTGCGGCTGGCGGCTCGAGGCCCACTAGCCCGATGAGCGATGGTAAGCACATCACCCGATGTGCACGTTCGCCACTAGCAAATGCACACGACGTGACGGTGCACGTTCGCCGTCCCACTCGTAGCGTGTTCGCGTGCTGAACGAGACGTTGATCATTGCTGCTCGGCAAAGTGTCACCCGTCTACCAGATTAACCGCACAAGCTCAAGTGAACGCGAAAAGAATCCTCCGAAGAGAGCAACGTTAGGCGTCCTTATGGCCGACCAAGGCGAGAGAAAGGAAGCTAGTGAGCTATCTGAAATGAATGGATGCTGAGGACAACGAGCCTGAGTGGAAGACTGTCCCCACAAGAGCACAGCGAGCCATCCTAACCGCTCAACGAAAGTAGCGGGTAACCTAGGAAGATCCGCTATCAGCGAGCTCCAACGAGCACATGATAAAAGTAACCAAAGTGGTTTAGAGTGTTTCTTCGAATGCCACAATAAACCTGATGCCCTGAAGGGCCTAAGCGTCCTCAAGGCGTACGCCGAATAAGGAAACTATCCCCGGTGCTAACGTTCGGATTACTGCCCAAGGCAAGCTAGAGATTCGTGCGCCTACAACGGATCAAATAGCATCCGTAAGGACCCTGAACTGCGTTTGCGGATTAATATACGTCCTCTTTCGACACGTCGGCTTTCTGGGGACGCATCTCCGGAATAAACCCACAGTTCTCAGACGAAGATCTGCTTGATTGTCTACGCGAACAGGGCGTGAGTGAAGTTCGCAGAGAAAGTTTGCCGCGGCCGCTACAGGCCCGAGCAAGAACGTTGTTAAGTGATGAAGCCCTCAAGTAGGGTGCGACTAAGGTTTGACAAAGAACCAGTGGGTGAAGTGACAATCGCCGACGAATGCTTTAAAGTCACCCTTTGCTGCGATTCGCCCTTACATTCGTCTCTCCTGCCATAAGTTTGGACACAAGGCCATCACAATGCCACAAAAAGGAGGAAATCCCTACCTGCAGAAGATGCGTCAAGACCCGGCCCATCAAATGATGCGGAATGCCATGAAAAGGCCCGATGCCGCCTAATTGTGGTGGGGCGCCTCATGCGGCCTAGTGACGGCCGTTGGGAGTAACCCAAGTTTTCCACAGACCCAGGCTGAAAAACAAAAGCTATACGCAAAGGTAGCATCTCGCCTAACCTAGCTGAGGCGTTCCCTCAGATCTCTCTATAGCCAAGTACCAGCACAAACTCTCCAATCCACGAGCTTTGGAGGGTGAAATCGTACGCGGATGCCGCAAGACCTGCCACTCTACAACCAGTGCTAAACAAAAAAGGCGAGGTGGTATGCCACCTTCCTCCACCGCGCCCGCCCAGGGTAAAACTCTAATAGTCAAACCAAACAAAGAAGCGCTGAAGAAAGAACGAAAACAGCAGAAAAGAAGCCCTCACAAACAGCTCGTCTGATTGATGGCATTATGAAATCTGGAAGATCTTCAATAATCTGCTCTCATCATGGCTTAAACGGAAATCCATCGATAGCCAAAGTTCTCGAATTTTTGGAGGTCGGAACCAGGAAGAGTCTTCTTGATATCCGCTATTGGACGGCACCGCTGAACCTCTCTACCGCTTGCGACTGAACTCGGCAGCGGAAATAGTACAACACCTACAAACAAACAATGAGCAAACCACCACTTCTCCAAGAAAACCCCTCTCAATCTCAACCACGATCCCAAACAACCATACATTTGTGATGTCTGCGGGAAATCTATAAAATCAATCCGAGGGTTTTGCGCATGCATAAGACTCGCCTCCCGTTAAATAACTCTGAAAACCAGGCTGGTAACATCGTGACAACATATGACCCAGACCCACATACCTTGATAACACTCTTGGCTCGGCGCGAAAGACGCAAACTAATAAGATTATACCCAGATGGGTCAGAGAAGTTTGTTGCGCAGCATACCACAGAAGCTTTGGCTAATTTTAATTCAAAGCACGACGTATCAAGTAACGTTGCCGACTCTAATGTTGCGCATCCCGGAGCGAAAGCCAAAAAATACCACACTTTGTCAAATAATTAGAAAAAATCTCGTGGATACGCAGTGGAAGCGACTAGAAAATCTTCTTGACGAACACCACGCCAGCACCCCCAAAAACTCAGAAACAGTACACTGATCGTGACAGAGCCGGCAACAGCAGAGCGCAAATTAGCAGAAGGTGATGTAAGATCTGCCGCACGTAGCCTTCTTCTCAACCGACTCCTTTGCGCCACTCAACAGCCACACAGAGCAGGAATTGAGAAACAAGCATCCTCGTCCTACGGAATTCGGTCAGAGAGCGCTTAAAACAATTTTCAAGCACTAGTACCAGCGCAAGCATGCCTCGTACCAGAATACTTATTACTGACGCCGTCCGGTCTTTTTCCCTAGCATCAGGCCCAGGAGTAGACGGTTTACGTCCACGGCATCTGCTCGATATGCTCGATAGCACAGTACCGTCATCTGGGAGGCTGGTGGAAGAACTCCGTTCTCTTGTTGGTTCAGCCTTGGGGTGTAACTTGCCACATTTCTGCATTCCCATCTTCTACGGGGCCAATCTGACAGCGCTAAAGGAAAAAAGACGGCTCTATTAGACCTATAGGCATGCGGCCTTACAATCAGGAGTCTTGTCGCTAAGTAGCCATTGCCATTACCAGGAAAACAATTGTGACAGCAATTTCACCAAGTCAGATAGGCGTTGCAGTGAAAGGCGGTGCAGACGCGGCAGTCCACGCAGTACGAGCATTTGTTAAGCAGAAGGTCCAGTACGGGTCCTAGTTAAATTGGGATTTTCGACGCATTCAATAATATACGACGCGATTGTAGTGCTTGATGAGTAAGACTCAAAGTGCCGCAACTTCTGCCGCTAGCTTGGCAAAGCTACAAGGAACCGACACTGCTGTCGTGGGATGAAAAAGCATCACTATTATCAGCTAGTGGAGTGCAACAAGGCGATCCGCTTGGACCTGCTTTATTCAGCCTCGGGGCATCCAGTTTAGTGGCACGCATGAAGAGCCCTTTTAACGTTTGGGTACCTAGATGACGCAACGATTGGAGGCCCACTTGATCTAGTTGTGTGTGATATTATCAACGTGCTGAATTTTGCAGAAGAGGGAGGCCTTAGCCTCAAATGTATTGCCAGAATCTAGGCGCGTTGACTTAGACGAGCTGAAGCTTCTGGGAGTCCCAATAAGCTTACGATGGATTTCAAAGACCCTTAAAGACAAGTGCACCGGACTGAAGCAAATTCGCCCTCGCTTAACGGCAATGCATTCGCAAGCAGCTCTGTGCATCTGGAGATACAGCTTGGGCTCGCCGAAACTTAACTATACTCTGCGCTCTTCACCAGCTATTAAATGTCACGAAGATCTTCAAGCTTACGACGATACCGCAAGAAGCATTTTAGGTGAGGTATTAAACGTCGACCTGCATGATAACACTTGGAAAAGAGCAACCCTTCCAATTGCCGAAGGAGGACTTGGTATTAGATTAGCGGCGAAGCTGGCTCCCATGTGCTATGCCGCGTCTCTATTGGAATTTGGTAAACTCGCAAAAACGTTGGTCGAACCAGACATCCGCCAAGGAATCACAAGAGCCAAAAACGCTGCAGAGCTAATAGCTAGACAAACAATTGGACCAGGCCCTGGCAAGAACGTCCCACACAGCATACATTGGACTCCTACAGATGCAGCGCTGCAGCTAGAGAGCTGCTAGACATTTTCCAATCTCCAGTGGAAAAAGCTGTCTTTCTGGCAGCACGGGACACATTTAGTGGAGGCTTTCTAAAGTGTCTCCCTTCCCCGCAGCTGGGTACCATGCTGGACAACACCTCATTCCGCATGGTAACGGCTCTTCGAATAGGTGCCCCCGGTTTGCAACCCCTACAGTTGCCGCGCATGTGGCACCACAGTAACTGAGGATGGACTTCACCCCCTTAGCTGCATCAAAAGCCATGGTAGAGTTTCAAGACACGCTGAAATCAATGCAATTATAAGAAAAGTCTTACGCAGAACTGGTATACCAAGCACGCTCGAGCCCAGATGAGGACTTCATGATGACAAAATACCTGACGGTGTAACAATCCCGCTATGGGCTAACGGCAGATGCTTGGTATGGGATGCTACAGTGTCCTGTACAGTGGCTCCCTCGTATATACGCCACAGTTCACTAGAGGCGGGATGGGTTGCCGAGCACGCAGATAATGGGAAAAAACGCAAGTACCAAGAACTGAAGACAAGTTACATCGTAGTGCCAATATCTATGGAAACAATGGGTCCGGTAAGCAAGAGAACCAAGAGATTCATCAGTGAGCTGGGCCAACGGATTACAGATCTCACAGGGAATCGGCGCGAAGGCGAGTTTCTACGGCAACTGCTGTCGCTTGCAGTGTGCCGAGGAAACGCCGGCTGTATTGTCGGTTCCATGGAATGATATTTAGGAGCTAGGAGAAGACAAGGAGTACACGTTCACACCTCACAATTGTAACATTTAAACAATGTTAATAATAATAATAATAATAATAATAATAATAATAATAATAATAATAATAATAATAATAATAATAATAATATTGACCTGCATATCGTTTGCAATGCAAATGTCTTATTGATCAGGTGATTTAAGTCGATAGTTGCGGTATGTATAAGGGATACTTAGGTGGGCCGTTGCTATGTCTGTTGGTGTTGAGTGAAAATAAAACTATACATCTGAAGGTAACATGCCACGAAAGTTTTTTTTTTTTATCCAGGAACGCCTTATTTAAACTTGTAAAGCCATGGTATTGTGAAAAGTTTATGAATAGTATACACTGCCACCCGTATTTTATATATGGGTGTAAGTGTTGACCCGAACTATGGCAAACAATATGTTATATAGCAGAGAAATAGCGATCTATGTACAATCAACGTCACATGAGGGATAAGCCATGATTGAGTCATTGTGTACGCTAACATATATATATATATATTCAACTTCAATTCAATTTCAAGCGTGGTTTATTTACGGAACTGCATTTCACAACGCTTAAGTTCTCGGCAAATAAAAAGTTGAAAAATAAAACACATGATTCAAACAACGAAGTAGAAAATCACTCTTGACAAAGTCCAAGGAGTGCTTTTTATAAGCACTTTACACAATCGCCGTGGTTATTGAGTATCACAAGAACATCAAAACGGCATCTGGTGTGTTTGATAGAATGCGAACAACATGTAAGGCTACACACTTGTAAATATACGCACAAACAAACACTTCACTAGTACAGCATCTTCACAATTCACAACGATGGGTAAAAACACGTATAAACATTACTATCTAAGCCGAGTGTGTACCCCTATATACAAAGCACTACAATCCCAATTCTGAATTTACCTAGATTACAAGCCCGATTCTGACTGTGAAATTAAAAGCCACCGTTTTAGTTCACAAACGAAGAAGTGGTTCCTTGTTAGGCATCTAATGTGTTTGGGAATGCACGTCCAAGTTTTCGGGAGACGGTATGCAAGTGCGTGCTGACACAGAGGACACTGCAAAAGTTGTTGCACGTCTAGTTGATGTTCGGCTGAGGGTAGGGACTAGTGGAAGTGCGATTTACGTGGGCACAATAGTTTGCAAAATGTTTATGCCAACGTTGAAACTCTTAGCGTGTAAATGCTTTCCACCGATAGTAAGTAGATTAAAACGACTGAACAAGTCACGGACCGAATCCCTTTGCTTCCTTGAAAAAATTGCTCTAAGTGCATCATTCTGTATCACTTTGGCTCTCCAGAGAATTCCATCGTAGCCACCACCCCAGAGAAGAATACCATAGCATAGCGCTAGTAAGAACACGGCTTTGTATACCATAAGTAGACCCTCTATGGGGACCCCAATCATTTTCATTCTACACAGCGCAGGTATTACAGCATAGCACTTAGGTGCAATATAATCCAGATGCCCCCTCATGTTTTCTTGGAGAACGAGCCCCAGACACTTAGCGGTATCAATGTTCCGTGTCTTGAGTACTAAGTTGTCAGGTAATGCCAGTTGCCTTGGTGATGAACGAAAAACTATGTAATTCGTTTTGCTGGCATTGACAACTAGTTCGAAACTGTTAAAAAAGCAAATTATGTATGCAAGTCCGTATTAAAATTTCGATGATTCACTCCGAACAGTAGCGTAGTGTCATCAGCAAAAGCAATAGTTGAGCCAAAATTTTGCCCCTGGATTCTCAATAGAATGAAGTTCAGGAGAATAAGAAACATAAAAGATCCAAGAACCGAGCCTTGAGGGGTACTGATGTCAACTTGCTGCCAGGAGGACTTCATTTGACCAGCTCGTACAACCCGTCTCCGTCCTGAGAGATAGGATCTAAACCAGGCAACAGCCTGCGCGGAGCAGCCCAGCTGAGCGAGCATTTGGAACAGAAGGGAATGATCAAGGCAGTTAATAGCAGCCGACACGTCGAGAAAGACTGCGAGACAAAACTTATTCGCCTCAACCAAATTTGATACCCGCTGCCAGAACGAGGTCAGTCGACATACCCCTGCGAAAGCCGAACTGGTAGGGCGAAAGGAATTTGATCGACTCTAAATATCGATCTAATCTAATCAACACCAGTTTCTCGATGACCTTTGAGATATAATCAACGACCGAGATCGGTTTATAATTGGCTGCGCGGTTTCGTTCACTCTTTTTTTTTAAATAAAGAAAACACCGCCGCATCCTTCAACCGTAATAGGGAGCTCCAAGATTCAAATGAACGATTTATAATGGCAGCTAGAGGTCCTGCAATTGGTGGAGCTGTCAGCTTTAACAGTTTTGCAGGCACTCCCGTGGCGCCTCGACTCCTGCTTGCTTTGAGACTAAGAAGGACACCAAGGACTTCAGGAACTGATTCAGCAGAGAATGAAAACACACTACTATTTTTTTCCATAGCTCGTATAGTAAAATTCCTATATCTCTGCTCTTTCGAGGTGAGCGACCGTAGTATTTCCTAACGTGGCAGAGTGACAGTTTAACTCGTCTGCAATTTCAACTGGATTTTCTAGTGTTTTATTCTTGCCAACTAATAACGTGGACGGTAGGTCCACTGAATCAAGTCGCCTACCATTGATGAATCTCCAGAGTTGAGCGAAGTCATCGCGCAAGGAAGCAAAGCGATTGCGGTAGAATGCTGTCCTCGCAGCTCGGATTGCATTGAGGTAGCGGCGACGACTGTTTAAGTAGGAAATTTTAGAATCTATCGAATTTATCTTACGATGTCTGCGGTACAACTTATTAACTCTGCGACGCAGTCGCCGTAGACCTGGAGAGAAACATAACTGATTTCCCTTGCGGGAACTATCAGACGCAAGAGGATTCACAAAATCAAAGGACTTTTCGTACATAAGAAGCAGGATTTCACAGAACGCATCGAAAGCCGACTTTACGTCTATTGCATCAGAAACTGCTAACCACAAGACACCTTGTAAACGATATAGGAACAAATCAATTTTAGCCCTATTGTGACTTTTTCGTGGGTTTGGGATCAATTCGGCCAACGGTTTAGCAGCGGCGGAGTTGGCAGAAAAAGATAAGAAAACGGGGTAATAATCAGAAAAAAATAAGAGTTTCGAGAACCACATATATAGAAAATATTGTGATGATTTATTAATCACTTACAATACGTTTGCACACTCGGCAGTGCTCGCCTTAATATATATATATATATATATATATATATATATATATTATATATATAATATATATATATATATATATATATATATATATATATATATATATATATATATATATATATATATAAAGTTTGTACAGGTGCATACGTGTCACTTAAATAAAGGCGGCTTTTCATTGTCGCAGATGCACGCAAATGTAAACGGACTTCTGAAAGAACACAACACCCACAAGTTCATAAAATGATATACGTAGATTTGGTCGCGAACGATCGACTGCCCAATCCTAACGAATAACGAAATTTCGAGATCGAAATTCTCACGCTGTGTTGTGTGCACAGGAGTCCGCTAGCTTGACTACGGTTGAGGTTGAACCTAAAAATGGATAAGGCCATGTGGTTCCAGTTAACCCAACTAGGGATTATGCTTATAGCCACTGGACTTGCCCTCTGCCTCGCTCCAGATGTGTACCACAGAATGGTTCAGATAGCTATTGACGAAGACGTTGAAGCGTATTGTCGGGGTGCTCGAATGGCCGCAGTTGCAGTTCGTGTGGGTCGCTAGGGCTGCAACACTAGGCTTTGATGCGTGTTCATGTAAATGTGCCGGCAAACGAGCGAGAGAGGGAGAGCGCACGGACTCGTGCCTATCCGCTTTGGAGAGCGCTCTTTCTCCCTCCCTCCCTCTCTCCCTCTCTCTCTCTCTCTCCCACACACACTCACTGACTGACTGACTAACTCCTGCTGGCACGCAGTGGCTAGGAAATGATTCGTGAAAAAGAAGCGAATGCTCTTAAATTCCGTGTTATCGTGCATTGTGTCGTCAGCTTAATGGCTTACGATGCGACTTTGCGTCTTTAGAGGTCGTGGATATCCAAAAATCAGGGCCGCTTGACCGCATCTATCTCATGGTTTTGCTCTCCTCAAGCGAGATAAACGCCGCGCCGTGGACAGGTGATCGACCATGATCGAAAGCGAACAAGCATTGCAAAGCGAGAAGCCACAGATTTGTTAATAAAGAGGCGGTGCACTTCCGCACCTTCTTTATAAAGGTGAATATTATTTGTATTCTTGTGTATGTTAGTAAAAATACCTTGTGGATTAGAGAGCAAGCAGCCTTTCTGGTTGCTTGTTCTCTTAAGCTGGGGTGTTAATAAGGAGAGCGTGTGGAATATGAAACAATAGAGATTAATCTCGCTAAGCCTACCACCTGTATACTATGACATTGTCTATTGTGTATAAAAATAATTGTGGTTGGTGGTAGTATTATTATGGCCTTAATAAACTAACCTAAAGACTACTTAGCTCCTAATCGTAGGAGTTTGTCGACGGCGCATGCAAACAAGCACAGACACAGTTGAGCCATCAAAGACAGCCGGCTGACAAAGGTTGTGGTTGGTTTGGCTGGAACAGAAGACGCCAGCAGTTTTAATTTGTAATTATGAGTGTTTGTAGGGAGAATGTGGGTTTTAATGCGTAATTTGGAGTGTTTGTAGGGGAAAAGTGGGTTTTAATGTGTAATTAGGGGTGTTTGTAGGGAAAAGGTGGCTTTTAATGTGTAATTAGGGCTGTTTGTAGGGAAAAAGTGGGTTTTAATTTGTAATTATGAATTTTTGTAGGGAGAATGTGGGTTTTAATGTGTAATTAGGGCTGTTTGTAAGAAAAAAGTGGGCTTTAATGTGTAATTTGGACTGTTTGTAGGGAAAAAGTGAGTTTTATTGTGTAATTAGGGGTGTTTGTCATCTTCTGGCGATCATCCTCGCGAAGATCAAAGAAGATCACAGCAAGACACCCCTAAAAACAGAGCCGCCTTTCCACGCACTATTTTTGAGTCTGAATAAGTCACCAGATCGTCGATCAGACGTGCTGCTGAAGCTTGCTCTAGGAAAAACGAGCGCTACGACGTTGAATTCTTGGAGGAGAGAAAAGCATGAAGTACGCAAGAAATCGCAGTTCTTTTTGCGGCCGCAGCTCCTCGCGCGCGAGTGGTGGACCGGTGCCGCCGCTAGACACTACTGGTCAAAGTAAACGAAGGCCGACCTTCGAGGAGACCCTCAATAAAATCAAGAGGCCAATTTACAAGGGCACGGATGTGGGAGTGGATGTACGCAAAACGACGGGACTCGTAATCATGGCGGTTCTTCGTGACGTAGACCCTTTTCTGGATGCTGCCAAGATAGAGGCAGAGCTATGTACGAAACTAAAGCTACCCGCGACTACGATGCTCTGCACTGAGGATCTCTGAATGACTAAGAAGACTATGGTGGAGAAGAGAAGGTTCCTTACGATGGAGTTCTGTAAATGACGTGTTCGCAACAGACGTGAAGGTCAACAAGGTGAAATTCGTTTGGACTCATCACTCGCTGAGAGAGTGCTCATATCGGGCCGCACATTCAAGATGCAATGGACCTACAACCTCTGGCGTGGTTTAACAAGAGGGAAAAGCCGTTGCCACGAAACCTAAGTACGAAGGCGCTCCACCGGCGTATCGATGAAGTTCTACCCCTGCCAGTATCTCTTAAGGTTGTCAAGCCCGGTGGCGTAGTGGATTAAGTCTCCGCCTCGCAACCGGAGGAGACACATAGGTGCGCGGGTTCGAGCCCCACCGCTGCACATTTGTATTTATGGGGGTCCGTCTATGAAGCAATGTGAAAAACAGTTCCGTGGACGTTAAATCTTGGCTTAGGGTCAGCCCGAAAACTTTACTCAGTATCTCTTAAGGTTGAGGCGTACGCTCACTATGCCATAGATACTATTAAGTCTTCAGTAACCCCCGTGCACCACAGAACGAACTTACGTCCGTGGTACGATCGACTCTGTCTCCTGGCAAAGAAGGCTCAAACCGCAGCAGAGCGCCTAATGAGGGCCTTCCCCACTATGACACCCTTGGCTGCTTATCTCAAGGCCATATGCAGAAAAACTTACGCCACTCAACGATTAAAGTAGCTCGAGAAACCTGAAACAATCCTTCTTCGAGAGTCTGAGCGCCTACCTGAAGGGTGGTTTGCTCGTAATAGCCCCACCCCTGCCCGCTTAACTCTTCATATTGAATAAACTTTGCAGGAATATTTGGAACCAGGGATTCAATACCTAAGGAACCCTGCTTGATTTATGCGGCGTGGAATGCGGTCACTCTCAGTGGAAGGCAGCGTCTCGAGATCGCCTTTACGGTGGAAGACTTGATCCTCGTTCTCCAGGGTTCAAAGAACAACAGAGCAGCAGCTCGTCCCGATAAAGTGAGGAATGAACATCTAAAAAGCGCACCTATTTTGGCTCCACGCTAGGCGGCACTGTTCAACGAATGCCTCTGCGCTGGCATGATCCCGTCTCGAAGCTACACTGCTAGTCATCTTTAAAGGTAAAGATGATTCAACCCAGTTGACCTCCTGGCGCGGTATAGCGCAAAAGAGCACATGTTATAAGTTGCTCTCGTCGCTCCTGATTAGACGACTAAATTGGTTCCTAAGGATCCATACTGAGCGGCACGGTTTCTGACAAACTCGTTCTACGATTACGGCATGCGTCAATCTGCTGGATGACACCAGGAAGGTTCTAGCGAAGTCCCAACCTGTTCAAAGTACCCTGTATTTATTGATTTCAAGCTTGCCTTTGACTCAGCGCCCAGAGATATTATTTTACAAACTCTGGCAAAGTTGCGCAGGGTGACAACTTTGCAACCGTTACAGCAGGCTAGGATTAGAGCAAAACTAGACGTAGAAAGGATGATTCGATTTAATCGCCATATATTGACTATTTTCCCTGTGCATGGTGTTCACTACGTGCTGTATGCGACCCCCAGTTCCATGATCCCTCGGTCTCATGTGTGTGCCAACGTTGTAAACTACCTTGCGGTAAATATCATGCTGCCTCTTGTACCCTAGTCCCGTCTCTTGCCAATCTAGATAACCAAACTCCCGTCATAACCCGCCCAAAATGCTTCTCTAAGAGCACCTGAAATAAAAGGGTATTTAGGTGTCCACATCAAGCAAGTAATCATTATATATATATATATATATATATATATATATATATATATATATATATATGTAACCATTTATTTATGTGTAGCAAAATATACATTTGTGATGTAAGAACATGTGCACAGCCCGCTCAAAGCATAACCCAAGGCGTTAGGTCCAGGCTTAAGCTGGACCATCTTAGTCTAAGAAAAGGACTACAGGGTATGCAATTACTCTCATAAAGAAGGACGTAACTCGCGTGCAGCCGAACAACCTCAACAGGCCTCTGTGGCAGGCTGATGTGATACATTTTTTATTTATGTATTTATTTTCGTTTTTTTCGTATGGCTAATGCCCGTGTACGGTGTCTTTCATGGCATGTCTGATTTTCAATCTACTCCGGCATCCATTACCGTGTCTAAATTGGAAGCCATGCAAACCAATTTATGTGGCCGGTTTGGGTTACGAACCCAGGCCTCCCGAACGCAGGGCAAAGGCTTTGCCACTTCAAGCCTTCTTGCTCGGTCCTGTGTACATAAAGCTATGGTTATTCATAGCTAAACGAACTCACGAGCCCTGAGTATATGCTGGATGCTACTAAATGCTGCCGAATCGTGTGTCTCTGCGTACGTGTTTGTATGGGCCGTACAGATATGTGGGTCGTTTGTTTGCCATTGTTATTTAAAGTTATCCTACAAATTTGTACTGCTGCCGTCATCGAGGCGGACTTTGTGAGTGAACAAACCTGCCAAACGTGGTGTAAACAGTAATGGGAGATAGCGGGTATATATAGACTTAAATGTATTTTATGATTCAAATAGAATAGCGGGTATATAAACTTAAATTTATTTTATGTGTCAGATAGAGAAAACAGGACCAAAAATGAGTGGAGTGTGAAAAACAGACATGTCTGGTAAAATAGCTTAACCTAACAAATACCACTTTCGAGCATGCTAAAGAACTTCTCATAGTTGACCCTAACGCATTTTCAGTGCGCTCAATGAGCTTGCAGTTATTTCATTTCACTTTCATTTTAAAATTCGCGTTTTACGTAATCGGTTATTTATTTTGAAGGCTATGCGGGCCTACTACGACGTGAAAGAGCTAAATACTCCAATAATGAATTAATATTTCCATAATTAAAAACGCGCCAGTTGTCATATGTTTTGCGCCCGGCAAATATGTAATTATATACCGTTTGAACATTTTAGCGGCTACTCTTGATGATTACCGTAGAAAATATAAAATAAACTATAAACAAATTTACATTATAACAATATTACATGTATATATGAATTGACAGGAAGTAAGCGGAGCATGGTGAACCTTACTTAAACGTTCATACCTCACAATTGTAAAAACTGAATAATATAATAAATAAAAGAAGAAAAAAAAATATATGGCTTGTATATATATATATATATACATATGGCACATACAAGCCAATTAATTAACTTTTGATATGTACTGTATGCTTTCCAGGTGAGTATCTGTGCGTGTGTTTTGTAGACTAGTAAGATAAAACTTAGTTAAACTATTCTAGAAGCAATATATATATATATATATATATATATACAGTATACACGTGCTATGTACTCTGTAGAGTTGATAATTCATTTGTCATAATAAGGGTTAGAGTAGGAGGTGTGTCATCATGCTTGATGACTAATTGACGCTCGGGCACGTTGAGCCGTGTCGTTGAATGATTATTGGCATGGCCGTTTCGCAGTGATTTTTTCCATGAAGCATCGTCTCCACCGCGGCAGCTCTCGCTACGCTACGCTAGATTGTGTGAGAGACAGCCGACCGAAGTGAGCGTAGCCGCCGATCTCGCCGATCACGAGACTCATGCGTGTGGGCGGGGGGGTGCATGCGTGAACAACCGTTGCGTAGACAATTACAACACGCTCGAATCTAGCGGTCTGCTAAGAGATAAGAGGTTTTGGCCGTGACCGCCGCCCGGACCCCCGGGCGCCTCCGTCAACCGACTGCCGCCCGCTCACTCGCGCTGTTCACAGACAGACAAACAGACAGAAAGACAGACAGTCAGACAGTCAGACAGACAGCTTCAACGACAATGAATCGAGGTGTTCTTAGACAGCAGGAGGGGGTGGTCGGGGGCGGCGGTAGTGGTGGTGGTGGTGGAAAGAGACAGCGTCTGCTATGTTTGACGCTTGGTCTTGCCTCCGTTCCGACACCACCACACAAACCCACAACCCCAACAACAGCTGCGTCATGATCGAGACCCCCGACTTGCTCTCTCTCTATGTTTTTTTCAATTTCCTTCACTCGCTCCCCCGTCGTCGAACGTTGTCGTCGTTGTCGTCATGATTGTTCATGTTGCGGTTGCTGTTATAATTGTTGTTTTTGTTGTTGTGGTGGTCATTGACGTTGTTGTTCTTGATGTTGCTGATGTTGATGTTATTGTTGTTGTTGTTAACGTCGTTGATGTTGTCGTGAGTTTGCTTGTTGTTGATGCGGCGGAGAGACTCAAAAGGAGATGATGCGGCACGACCTCTGTCCGTCTAAGCTAAGAGACTGCTTGGTCACTTGTGCTCGATCCTTTTCCTTCCTTCTTTCTGTCTGTCTGAGTTGCTTTCTTCTCTTGCCGTCATGCCACCATCTTATCGCCTCCTCTGAAACTCGACTCGCCGCCTGTAGTCGCTGTTATGCCGATCTTGTCATGATTCGCCTTCTTTCCGTCGCTCTCTCTCTCTCTCTCTCTCCTTGTCGTTTACTCACGACTCTCTACCGACGATGACGGAATCTCGCGGTACTTCGAGATGTTTCGCGCGCACTCCACTCCACTCCGATCGATACTAGGAACCAACAAGTCCCGCTCCTAAGGCCTGCAATAATCACACACAGAGCCCAATCACTGTCTTCCGTGTGCCGCCGCACGCTGTTCCTACGATAGGTATCGCTGTCCCAACAGTTGTACTGGCTCTCTAACCGCAGTTACAGTAGACATGTCTACTGCGGTGTTAATCAACTAAGTGAGACCCCCCCCCCTGTACCCTATCATATCTATGCATGTATAAATATATATATATATATATATATATATATATATATATATATATATATGTGTGTGTCTTTGTGTATGTATATCTGCATACATACATACATACACATATGCATGCATACGTTTGTGCAAATTGTCTGGGCGTGGTGGAGGAGCGTCACGGGCGTCGGCCGATACGACGTGTCATCTGTCATCGTTGTTGACAAAACGACTCATCATCAGAAGCGTGAAATAGACACTTAAGCGTGCATTTTCCGGCTTAAGGAGACTAGCGGCTAGCAATAAGCGGGTTATTGGCTTTCCCTTGCCGGGTGAAACCAGATTGAATGTCTTGTAAGTCGAAACCATATATATATATATATATATATATATTTTTTTTTTTAATGTTCTGTTAACTACATTGTAGACTAGCTCGTATTGGACTAAGTTACGTGTGGCACGTTAACGTCTAAATGCGAAATCTTTTGTCGTTTCGCGTTTTCGTTACTGGATTTATGTGTGCTTTCTCCAGCATAGGTATGTAGCAGCAGCAGCATATATATATATATATATATATATATTTGTTTTTATTATGCCTAGAAATATTTACCTAACCCGAATCTGGTGCATGTATGGAAAGGATTTGCCACCAAAAAATCCTACTCGATGAAAATGCGATAATCTATTTTGCACACGCTCTCCGTGATATATATATATATATATATATATATAGCGACCGCTTTTATCAGCGCAGGCAACTTAAGTAAGGCAAATACGGCACAACACCTGTCTGAAACATGTACAACATTATACTCCGGTAGTAATCCGGTTCCGAGCCGCAAACTCTAGCCTCTTTGCAACCACGTCACAGCTTATTAGGTGAGGTTATCTAGCCACGCAGTGACTCGTGAGGCGATAACTGGTCTTGTTCAGGGCGATCACTTCAGGGCCGACGTCCGCCTCTACTCCGCTGGTAACGCTGCCAGTCAGTTTGGCAAAAATTCAAATCACAAACAGGCGGATGTCCCGCACAAGCTTGTGTTTGTCTGAAGGGGTTTTTCAATATCTACTACATATTATGAAGTTCAATATTTGCTGTATAATATTAAGTTCAATATTTGATTTATAATCGTAAGTTCAATAATTGCTGCGAACCTTAATATGAATATTAAGCTTAATATTTATATTAAGGTTCGTATCACTACACGCACCTTGCGCACGTGACATATGCGCTCGCAAAAAACAACGTTGAAATGCGTGCCTATGTTATAAACCAATCCAGAAATTCGTTACTAGTAACAACCGCCTCGACAATAGGATGTGCGGTCATATCGCCATACCGTGCGGCGGCGACATTGGCCCAGCTGCCAATGACGAAACTGCATGTATGCATAAGTCTGCCCAAATCGGTGGAAATGTGCCCTGTTTCTAACCTACTTGCTTACCTGTTGTAACGTAAGCAATCAAACGTTAGGCTTCTTAGGCCCTCAACTATTGGGTCTATTTCGGCTAGTCATAGGTAGTGCCGCCGACACGCAGCCTTACGACGCGCTAGTCAATTTGTTCACCGGAAAACACTCATATTCTGGTAGCTGTGCGCAATCTGTCCTAACCGTTGTGAAATACCAATTAGGTACATGACAATATGCTCGCTCCGATATGCACCTATTTTAGGTTCATACTATAAACCACCTAGCTTCTGTGAAGTAAGAACGTAGCGTGAAATCTAGCATGTGGTTTAGAGCTTGATTTATATCACACGCTATCCTAGCATGTTTTCAAGATGTAACAAAAAAGAAAAGTGAAAATAGTGAAAGCATATTGCTGTTTCGTATATGCCCTACGGTAGTACCCTATGGTCTCACCCTATGTCAGGCTGTATGCGAAATCGTATAGTAACACCAACGTACTTCGACCTCAAACTGTTCGAACTCCGTGATTTGCGTTGCTTTTGCTATCTTGGTCCCTAGTCTTCCCATTGTACCTCAGGCTGGCTCAATTGGTCTTCTATATATTTTCTTGCTATCTTCTCTACTTCAATCATAGGTGATTCCGGTCTTTGCGCAAAACACGCCTGATGCAGTTGAAAAGTTTTTAATTTTCAATAACAACAAAAAAATGCGGAATAAGCCTGCGGATCAAGTGCCCTCAAAGCGTGCGCTAGATGACGTTGTTCATTGTATTAACTCTCTTTTCATGCAACGCAACATATCTGCTCTACGTCAATTACGCAAAAATGACTTACTAGGACACTTTTTTGATCTACGCTCTGATAACCCAAAGAGTCAACGATCAATCACATCAAACGCCGAGGCCCGCGGTATGTTTGTGAACGGATTGTTTAAAAGTACGTATATTGATAACAGTGCATGTGTGACTATGGTGATTGTACCATACACAATTTGATGTAACAATAAAAGTGATTTTTAGCTATGTTGAATGCGATTCTTTCTAAAGTTTTGCAGATTTGGGTTATAGTGTCGTTGCCAATAATATTGCTCTGCGCGTATAACAGATAGTCCGTACAAAACAAACCCTCACACTCACTTCTAAATAGCGCTAGGGACCAGGTTTACCCAAATGACAGTTGAGCAGGAGTTTTTATGTTGTTTAGTGCGGCTCTAAAGAATTTGACTTGGCTATTGCACCGCATGCAAGAAGCGCATTATTCACTCTATCGAGTGCAACCGTCACATATTGCAGACCGTAAAAATAATAATCGATTTGTAGGTAGTCAAGAACGATCTTTAGTCTGACTCCTTTTGACACCCTTACACAATCAAGGTTAAGCGACAACTTTTAAGACGACTTACCTCTAACCGGCGGGTTTGCCAAAGTCTAGCTATGATTAATTTTTTTTAAGGAGGTTGTTTTTAATTCTAGATCATTCTCCGTCCTCTAGGGCTTGGCACTCACCGTGTGGTATATCTTCAATGCACCGAGGGCCGGATAAGTTGAGATAGCTAGGGTTTTCCCAACAGTTCTTGTGGCAGCATTTCCGCTGACTCTCAGCGGTATTATTTATTATCTATTCTCAATGAGCATCGCTCAAAGAAAATTCGATCAACAACAGGGATTGAACCGGCGACACCCCGGTTCTCATGACAACCATGACTAGCGCACTAGTCCCCTAGACCGCGCCGCCACTCCAAAAGTCGAGCTAACTAAAAAAAAAGTATTTTTTCCATTTTTATCCACATAACGACACATCATCTCACCTGCATCGTAATCGTCACCATCATCACCATGCGCTTGAGTCGCCTGCTTAGTTGTCTTTCTGAGTTCGGCAGTAGTCTAGACGCATCGAAGGGAGAATTTTTATTCGCCCCTGTGTGTGATCGTGTGTTTGTGCTGAAGTCGTCATCGACGCGGATGGATCGCTGTTGAAACGACTCTTTTCCGCTGAAATACCCACCAATGCCCCAGAAAGATCTTGACGACGACCTGGAATTACGCCTCCAACAACATGAAGCCTGCGTACTCCCAACGGGTTGGTTACCAGACATACGGTGTGCGTTCGACCGACCGACCGACCGAGCGTGCGTCGCGTCAAGACTCCTCTTGTCGCGGTCCTGCCAACAGGTCAGCCGCGAACAGAACATTTAGCGGTGTGTCGCGCGACACAGGGGGCGTACGACGAATGTCATCTCGTTTCATCTCGCGCCCCGATCCGACTTGAGGAATGATCAGCGCCCTCCGAACGACGTCGTAATGCTGATGGTGCTGAAAAGCGAAGAGCGAGCGTTTAGCGCCGTCGGTGCTATAGCCACGGTTGTTGTTGTTGATGTTGTTGTTGTTGCCTTTTGTCGTTGTTGGTGTTGTTGTTGTTGATGATGATGATGTTTTTTGTTGTTATTGTTGTCGTCGCGGTGGTCGTTGTTGTTTTTGTGATTATTATTGTTGTTGTCGTCGTCGTTGTGGTTGTTGTTGTTGTTGTTGTTGTGCCGTTCGTGCCGTGTCGTGGTTTTGGCCATCATCCATACGCCGTGCCATACGTTGAAAACGATGCCTTTGGCTTCAGCAGGCTGACAGACGGACGGCCTTACTACAGCGGTGTCAGAGGGACAGATGAAGGGGGAGATCCCGAGGGCAGACGAATGCGCTGATGACAGGTAGACAAAAGCACCAAACATCGCTTATCTTAACCCACCGTTGGGACGACCCACTTGCCGGCCACTCCTGTCTACAGTGCAGTGGTCTGTAGCAGTTTCTTCAGCAGCAGCAGCAACAGCATCACCTCCACCACCATCACCATTATGACCAGCAGCACAACTCTCGTCTGAATGCAACGCGACGATGGTTGGTTGACGCCCCCTGATCATCATCATCATCACCGTCAGCATCGTCTGATCATCAGATACGAGTAGATACGGATACAGATGGACGTGCGTCGTGACCACGGTGGCGGTGGCGGCGGCAACGGCAGTCATGGCGTCAATGAGACTGGATTCCATCCAGTCAGAACCACAATGATGATGATGATGATGATGCAGCGTTGATGGTTATGGCCAATGGTGTATGGTCGTCGTCGGGTTGCGGATAACACTGGCTGATTGGCTGGTTGGTTGGCTGCTGTCCGCGGGGGGGGGGGGGGGGGGGGGTTGGAGGGTTGCAGTTTGCGATAACATGCTGAACCGATGAACCGCTGATGGATGCATGCATGCATGCATCCATGATGACGAATGGCATGAAGAGGTAGGTCGTGAGGTCGTAGGTGGTAGTTAGGTGGTTCCAGGCAGCTGGTGTTCCAGTGCTGTGTATACGAGATTTCAGCCTTATGAACGGTGCGACCGGAAAATGCTGTAATACACATCGGAAATATAAAAAATAAAATAAACAAACGCAAAATTGAGAGAATCACACACGACGAGCGAGCTGCGCCAAAGTTTACCGTGCACAGGGCTGCATTCGCGGCAGAACGGATGGCATTTGCGGATTCGACGACAGAACCTCCCGCCCCCCCCTAATTGCTCTTCACATAGCTATGTCAGCAGTGATTGTGATACGTTCGTACGCTCGTATCATACGATAGACATGCGATATATATATATATATATATATATAGATATACGACATATATATATATATATATATCCACCTGCATACTATGTATTTCCTACATGTTTGTTTATATGAGACCATGCCCGACATCGACGAGTTTGACCGTGGTCGGAGGATTTATTCGTATTTTCGGCGGAGTGGGCCCGTTGCCGCTGTCAACAGCAATGTGGACAACTCCAGCAGCAGCAACAACAACTACAACAGTAACAACAGTTGCATCTACAACAAAAACAGCATTTGTACGCAAATCGACGACGACGACGACAACAACAACAACAACAACATCATCAAAAACAACAACGACATCATGTGAATGAGTGGTGGCAGACGGTCAGCTGTCACCAGCCACCACAACACAAGCGGTCATTATCAAGCAACGTTAAAGTGGTTTATCTTTAAACGAAAGCGCACGAAAGCGTCAAGCGTCTACGCTGCCAGAGACGTCGACCGACCGCCGATATTTTCGCGACTGTGCTCCGCAACAGTAACAACGACAACAATTTCTACTACTATTATTAGTGTTACTACGATTACAAATAGTGAATGGGTGCTAGCTATTCAACATACTCGGCATGCATGTGCATGCATCCATACATACATACGTACATATATCGGTACAGCACCTATGTATTGGCGATTGGTATCTCTGTGTCATTTCTTTCTCCCCTGTTTTCTCTCTTTCTCTCTCTCGCACTTCCTCTCATTCGCTCTTTTCCTCTCTTCCCCTTTATATAAATATGTAGCGTAATAAGCGTGTACATACTCTTCTGTTGTGGTGCGTATTTACGGTTGTCATTGTTCGCTGGCGTCATTGTTGTGTCGGTGGGGTGAGGCGAGGCGAGGTGAGGTAAGATGAGGTGAGGTGAGGTGAGATATATCCGGGTGATGACAACAAAAACGGTTACCAGCGGCCAACCAGCCAACAGCGTACGCAGCTCCGTAGCTTCGCCAAGTAGTAGTAGTAGTAGTCGTCGTCGTAGTCGAAGTAGTCGTAGCGCAAAGGCAAAGGTAGACAGGCGTAGGCACGTAGCGGTATCATAGCGCGGCCAATCCGCCCCGCTTTCAGCAGCAGCAGATCGATCGGTTTTGGCCGGGCAACGAACGCCGACGAACAATATCGTCACCACTGCCACCGCCGCCAGGACGGGCGAACGGACCAAGGGACGAGCGGACAGATGCGTGACGGGGCGCGTGCCCGATCGCGACTGTGTGTCCGTGCGGTGATTGATCCGCAATAGGCATTGCCTGAGCAAAAAGCCGATGACACCCAAACGTCGATGGTCAACAACACCGGCCACAGTGAACAGCTGAACGAGTGTATGCGTGTTTTAGTAGTAGTAGTAGTAGTAAAAGCCTGTCGAGCCCGGTGGCGTTGTTTCTTAAGTCTGCGCCGCGCAACCGGACGAAACACAGAGGTGCGCGGGTTCGAGTCCCACCGTTGCACATTTGTATTTATGGGGCATGTCCGTCTATGAAGCAATGTGAAAAACAGTTCCGTGGACGTTCAATCTTGGCTGGGGGTCAGCCCGAAAATTTTACTAGTGTTAGTAGTAGTAAAAGCCTTCGTAGTAACAGCAGTAGTATTAGTAGTAAAAACCTTCGTAGTAGTAGTAGTAGTAGTAGAAGTTTTCGTAGTCGTTGTAGTAAAAACTAGTCACTTTTGCTAGAAACAGTCACTTTTGTTGACGTTGCTGGTGATGATGGTTATGGTGGTTGTAAGTTTAAGAGCCAGCGCAGTCGCATTCGTCGACCGGCAGAGCTGAGACAGACAACAGATCGGACGAAGAAAAACAGGCAGACGAGAGTTAGATAGAGAACGATCGAGGAAAAAGAAAAAGAAGAATCGACGACGATGACGACGACCACGACGGCCACGATGACGAAGAACACCTTCGTCATCGTCGAAGAAGAAGAAACCAAGAAGGCAAGAAAGCAGAAGAATCAGCATGAAGTGCAGCACACAACAACGAAAGGGTAGGCGACCACACGACGCTGGCTGCTCGCCATTATGGACAATAATCATAAATTGCGATTAGTAGAGACTGTAGCCATAGTCATCGTAATTATCATATATTATTATATGCAGTTAATGCGACAATAATGCTGTTTTAAATAATTTTTCATTATATATATATATATATATATATATATATATATATATATATATAATAAGGTTATAATAATTATTTTTATTTTTTTTATAATAAGGAACGACGCGTGGCGTTTACAAGCGAACTCCAAGAAGTCTAATGAACAAACGGATGAACGAACGAAATAAAGCTACGACTGGCTTTAGATTAAGGCTTGAATGAGCGTTGGGTGTCACCACCGTCATAGGATGCGCTGCGGCGGCATTGAGCCGTTGAATTGTTGTTGTTGTTGTTGTTGCTATTGTTAGTGTTGTTGTTGTTATTGTATTTGTTGTTGCTATTATTTTTGTTGTTGTTGTTGCTGTGGTTACCGTGAAGCGTGTCGTCACTTGTCGTCGCTGAGTCGTCAAAATGTAAAGTCGTCGATAGCTGAAACGAAGCAGCAGAGCCAACATCAACAAGATAAGAAAGAAAAGGGGGCGGACGAAATCTCGAATAGCACCATCACGAGCCATCAACAAGTGGTCGCCAAAAGAAATGACATCAACAACAATGACAACAACAGCAGCGTTTACAGCATTAAAAACTTCGCATAATAATAATAATAATAATAATAATAATAATAATAATAATAATAATAATAATAATAATAATAATAATAATAATAATAATAATAATATTTTTTTAGGATCTAAACTTTCATAGTTTTATTATAATTTAGAAGAATATATATAATGCTTCACGGCGTTGCTGCTCGTCGGCCTAGTTGCTCCTTCTGCGCGCCGTAGCCGCTCTATCGCTCATGCCCGTGAGGAAGTCCTGCCCGCCCCCTGGCGCGAAGGTCCGGGTCCATCCAGTCTCTTATAGTTCCGAGCACTGAGGTCGCGTTACCCCTTTGGATCTCCAGGGACAGTCGCTGGGAGAAGTAGGCGTGCGCCCTCTTGTCCATCGTCGCCTGCCGTAACGCGTCGCCAACCCGAGAGATCAATGCTACCGTGAGGGTAATAATAATAATAATAATAATAATAATAATAAGTTCGCAACTGCTAAACTCTTGCAAGTGTAATTTGCAATAGTAATATTATTTTTACCAAGAATGACATACGCATCAATAAAATCGACGAGCAATAATACTACTAATTTCCAGCATTGTTTAATTTGGTACTTGCTCTCTTTCCTTCATCCCTCCCATTTTTCTCCCGTGGCTCGGGCTGTCCATTACTATATTGTTACTATATTAAAAAGTCATTATTAAAAAATTAATTCGACCTAAGGATTTCTCCAAGTTAACGATCACTGACGTTGCCGGTTCTGCTCGTGGATGTTCGCTAAATACCATGCAAAGAGCCGCCCGACGCATCGGCGGTCTTTGGACTTTATTGCCCGGTGGTACGGTCGATAAAGTGTTCAAATTGTATACATATATGGACGATTACGGTATTGTAATTATGTAACATCTTGAAATGCAAATTTATTGCAAAATAAACAATGTGTATATATGTTAAAAGTACTATTATTATGATAATATCCACGGCATTAATCAACATTGCTACTGCGACCTCTTATCGAGTACGGCTATGGCGTTGCAAGATAGCAAGAACAGTAGCAGTAGTAGAAGTTCCAACATAGGGGGGTTCACACAAATGCGTACTCAAGGCATGTGACTTAAACAGTAAAATGTTTATTGTCCAGAATAACAGGACTACACGCTCGAAGTTTAATAATTATTTTCATTGAGAGACCTGCTTTTAGTATACGTTTTTCTCGGTCATGACCAATTTTTGTGTCCACATTAGTTAAATTAAAAACCATACGAACGATTTTAAAATAGTTGCTTCTGCATAGCAACCCACGGAACTCTTCTAGCAAATCTAAAACACGTTTTGGACTGACTCTCGACCAACATTTAAGCGAAAAAAACAATCGATTCGCTATTGCATTGCCTCGTAAGACGGATCCCATAAATACAACAAAATGTGCAACGGCGGGGATCAAGCCCGTGCACCAATGTGCCTCCTTTGGTCGCAAGGCGCACGCGAATGCATCACGCCACCGGGCGTGACCTTTTAGCAAACCTCAAATTCTTTGCCAAACTGACTCTCAGCCAACATTTTACGTCCACGGCCTTGCTTTTGCATTGCCTCCTACGACAGAACCCATACATACAATTGTGCAACGGTGGTGATCAAACACGTGCACGAACGTGTCTCCTTCGGTGGCAAGGCGACGCGAATGTACCACGCCAGCAGGCTCGACGACCTTCTGGCAAACCTGGCCGCCCTTTTACGGTGCCACGAGAGTGAGCTGGCGGCACCAAACCTTAGGAAATGCCACTTAAACTAGACGCCTCATGCCGCGTATATATATATATATATATATATATATATATGTGCGGGCCGTAGCACTTAACGTGTGAACGGGATTCGTACAGATATGGCTCGCTTACGTTGGCGGCAACACCATCAAAAACAACAGCAAAACAACATCAACAGCAACAACATCAACAGCAACAACAACGATGACGAGAGGCGTCCGTTGAAGTACTTCGCCGAAGTTCGATGAAGTCGAAGCGTCGCTGCCGCGGACGGCTTCGGCGGCGGCGGCATCGGTAGCAGCAAGAGCGGCCGAAATCGCGACAGCAACAATAATCACAATAAGTCGGGGGCATGAACACCAACCGCAATGTGAGGACCACGGTCGATGGTCCGCCGACCCGTCGACCGGCTGGCCCGGCCGGACGTCATTGTCGTCGACTAATAAAGCCATTTGTCTGGATTAGTCGCACGTACAGAAGCAGAACAGCGCGCGAGCGAGCGAACGAACGAACGAGTGGGCCACGAGAAAGGACGCTGCCGCCACCACCGACGCAGCCGCCCGTACTGGTGGAAGCAGAAGCAGAAGCAGCAGCAGCAGAAGAAGATACTCGATTTCTGCTGCTGCTTCCGAAACGGGCAACAAGCAACTACTTGCGATAAGATGGTCGGCTGGTTGCTTTTTGTTGGGTTTCCTGGGAATACGAGCACCGGTAGATAGAACAGACACAGGATGAGAGAGAGATGGATAGATGAGACAGAAAGACCCAGAGAGAGAGAGGGGGGGGGGATGGCGGGGAGAATATCCGCGCGCGAGAGAGAATGCAACATCTTTTTGACGCGCCCTGAACAGCAGCGACAACGGCAAAAACCTGTACACTGCTTCGCTGCGCCGTCTGATTGGTTGATTGGTAGCCTAGTGTATGGTGAGCACATAGATGCGTGTGTGTGTGTTTGTGACCATAGGTTCATTTCGACATAGCCCTCAACAAACTCTTATATGACAAGAGTCGACCATACGGTATACATATAGAGGCTTAATATGTGCATTTATCACATATCTCTGTAACCCGAAAATCTAATAGTAAATTAATATTTAATTTAATTAATTAATTAATAATTTCATTTAAAATACGGGCAGAGCGAGCAACGACAGGTCCGTGTACGGCTGTGTCGATCACCTTTGTCCTAAGTGGAAACGAAGCACATGAAAAATATAAAAGAATGCATATTTTTTATAAGGAAAGACCTTGTTAGAGTATGTATTGCGTGTTTAGTGTCTGCCATGTATTAGTCTAGGCAACTTAGAATCTGTGCTACACGTTTAGCACCTCGTTCCTCTTGAGCATAGAAGGTTTCGCAGAGAAAAAGTAGGAGAGCTGGAGGCGAGGGGCACACGGCAAAAGTGGAGAAGCATCTCCGCGTAAATTGAGGCTGCTCTTAAATAACGTTACTCCCGGCTTTCAGCAGCGGTAAAAACAAGAAAGACCAACCAACAACAGAGATAATTTTCACTCAAATATTCACACACCATGCCTAAAAGTCTTAGAAGTCTCTTGATGCAATTCAATGTTCAAGAACCTGCGCGTGTTTTTTGTATGCCTATCCTACGTTAGGTGCCCTCGTGGCAACAGCAAACAGATTAAAATTCTTCTCGAGGTCCTTGAGGTTCTACCGTTGATTTCGTCGATGACTTACCGCTGTGCTCCGTATCGATCCAGCATCGAAGTTATCGCTATGGCGTTGTTCGTGTGGTTGGTTCTGTTGTTATAATTGTTGCGGTTGTTGTTCCTGTGGTTGTTATTCACGGTTATTGTGGCTGATGGTAATTATGATTCGTTGTTACCGCTGTGTAGTTGTGGTTATCGTTGGCTCTTTCTTTCTCGAGTGTTGTTGTCGTTGTTGTTGCTGCTGGTGCTGGCTGTTGCTTTGTTTACTCTTTCACTAGCTACCAGCATCGGGTCGCCCTCCCGTCCGCCCGACCTGCCTCCATTATCGATACGCTTGTTATCGACGAAATACGGCTGGTTATCTCTCGCCGGCAATTGAAGCGCAGCAACAATACCCACGGCTGCAGCAGCAGGCAATATAACGAACGATAACAAGACAACGCGATGTAGCGATGCGTAGTTATACATACGCAGTACGCAGTGCGTAATGCGTAGACTAGTCTCGTCGTGGACAGAACGCCGCTTCAACAGTGAAAAACCTGATGTAGCATTGACGGAACGTCACGCTGCGCCGATTCGCCCACAAGTCTGGCGCCAAAACGATTCAAATGTTCCTACTTCCCCACTGCTGTAGACGGTTTGAAGTTAGAAAAAAAAATCTTTTTGGGGCTGACTCTCAGCCAAGATTTAACGTCTTTGGGATTGCTCATCGCATTGCTTCATAGACGGACCCCCATAAATGCAAATGTGCAACGGTGGGGTTCGAACCCGCGCACCTATGTGTCTCCTCCGGTCGCATGCCACCACGCCACCGGGCTCGACTTGACGTTAGAAAGAAGAACGAAAGAAGAGCAAAGTGGCCGCAGTAAGCACAACCATTAGTTTACTTGTCTGACTAAGTGGCTCATCGCAATGCCCGAGATGGTGACGGTTAGCGGTAATGAATAGTTAGCGAATCAGAGCCACATGTGGCTCGAGACTATCCTCATACTTGATTCAACGTCTACTGCCACTGCTGACTGAGATGAAAGCAGCACCGGCTCTGCTCCTAACTAACCAGACAAAAAAATCTTCTTGCCTCGAATTTAACCAGAACCCCCCCCCCCCTCCCGCCGTTTTATTAAGTTTATTGTCGCTTGCTTTCACGTAGGACGTAAAACAGTAGGGGTGGGCACTGCATCATACCGCCAGAAAGCGGTATATATATACAAATCAGGTATATCTCTTTCGCTATAATTCTTCTTTTATTATGGCATGAGAGAAACTATTCTTGTTTCAGTCTTTCTTGTTCTAATTTACACAAACGTATATATAGCAACGTAGCATGTATTCTACGTTAGGCGTCTACATCTCCTTGCTCAGATTGTCTGAGGCCCTATTACAAGGACGGGACTTCCCCTGATGTACCCCCAGGTATCACGACTGTTTCTGCTCGGCAGTTCAGCAATGTGTGTTTTTAGGCAATTACTGGCTTGCACACAAAAAAACACATTTTTAGATCCTTCAACATGCATTCAGCTTGTTTATAGGCAAAAACCCAAAACATGGATTAGCTTGTTTATAGGCAAAAAAATTTTAAACTCCTTCCACTTCGGCGCTTAACCTTACTGAACAGAGGGGAAATTGTGCAGTATAATAATGCGTGTGCCAGACAATTCGAGTTTAATCAAACTGACGTTGCTGAAACGTTTAGGTAAGACAAGCAAACAGACATAAACATGATTAATCATAACCATGTGTGAAGTTGTCTACTTTGAAAAAGTCACTAGCTAGAGGCTCTTTTTATGACCTGCTTGCTAAGCATATAAAAACAACTGTGCGTAAAACATTTCATATTTACGAAGTTTGTCGTTGTTGCAATAATATTAAGAATGTAATGGGTCCAAAAGGTTGACTCAGTCTGTAGGGAGCTGTAGCAGAACCACATACGAGTATTTCTATCGATCAGTAAACGACGCAGTACAGACTGCGTTGATTAGAAATTATGATTTTTATGATTATGCTTTCGTCGTTTTTTTCCGATTGAGATTGACTCGTGTCTCACTAAGAAACCCGAACGCATAGGCAAAGATTAGCACACGCGAAGATTCGACAAAACACCACATACCACCACAAGTGGAAATGCATTTCACCTATGTTTTCGCATACGCCTCAATGCAACCTTAAATACTATATAACCAACGTCTGTTGCAAATTTTTAGACCAGAGAGGTCTAAAAATTTGCAACAGACGTTGGTACCGACAATTGCAAAGACAACAAATTTGACGACAGCAACAACAACAATAACGACAGCAACAACAACAACAATGACGACAGCAACAGCAACAATGACAACAGCAACAGCAACAACAATGACGACAGCAACAACAACAATGACACTATGTCAAATACTTTATTTCATGTCTGTACCTTATTGAGTAGGATATGGTTGAAGCAATTCTCAATACCAACCAACTATTGCCGTAAATTGTGCCCGGGAATGTCGCCCGCACGACAGCCAATCCAACGCCGATTTCTCGAAACGTACTATTGCATATCTTTTTTCATACCGAGATGATTCTGGCGTGAGACCGGTTTGCTCAATTTTGTCGACGTATCTCTTTTACCCGGAAGAACGCGTTGTGTCCTGATGATCTTGTGCCCGCTAGGTAGGAAACGTTCGCGGGACCCAACCTAGTGGAATTTGGGCTATAGTCGGCCAGCGATGGTGGCTTGCATCAACTGTCACGGACAGCTGAATGGAATGAGCATTTATCTAATCACATGCGCGCCCGGACGTGCAGCAGGTCGCGACACTTTTCGTTTAGGAGCAACTTTCCTGCCCATATCTCTAGTCTTCAAGTCAAGCCAGCATTTCGCCGAACAACACAAATAAACTATAGCAGTAGTAAACAGACACTTACACAATTTACGAAGCAGCACATGCCATCTAGTGTATATGTATAAATACACATGCATATACATGTTTATATATATATATATATATATATATATATTAACATATATATATATATATATATATTAACATATATATATATATATATATATATATATATATATATTAACATACAGATACACGCATAAATATGGATGCATGTCTATACACACGTCTGTATACTCGCATACATATAAGCAACGTAGCAATACTGCAATTTCAGGGAAGTTTGCTGCTATGTTATTTCTTTGCAAATATATATATATATATATATATGTGTTTGCGTATGGCTGGTCTGTACGATGATACAAAAGCTGTTCTATACAGTCTTCCGCTTGTACGACGTTGCAGGTGTGTCTATAAATCGGATCTAGCCAATTTTATGTGGCTCATGCAGGTGAGCAGGCAGTATTGATCGTGCCAGGCCGCATCAGCTAGCGAAGAGACAGTAATTTATCTAACAGAATATGTCACAATAGCAGGAAACAAATGTAAAGTCGAAGTCCGAGCAAAGGGTGTGGCCAAGCTAGGTCTGGTATACCGTTAGCCCGAACGAGAACAGCATAAAACACTTATCATCATCGTATTTACTTCACTCATATTGAGTATGCATATAACATGAACAATTATACATATTATACAATTATACACTCAGCTGCTCGCGGCATGTTATTCGAGAGAGGCAGTGCAATGATCCCTTCGCAAGGGCCAGGCAGGCAGATGCATGAAACTTCGTACACGCCTGAGAGCACAGTCGACAGACGCACTCGGTGTACTCTTCGTGGAAGCTCGTATTCGAACAAACCAGGTGATGATAGCCATGAACTATGTATCTGGTATAGACGTGGCGATTGTCACACGCAAGACCAGACCAGAGGTGAGAGGCCCTGAAAACATCCAGGTCTCCGACCTCTCGTCGGACTTGTTTAACTTTATTTTCCCATTCCGAGATAAAGCTCTCGAATGGTACTGTACGAGGCGTCTTCAACCTCAATCGAATTATCTCAACAACTGGTGCACAGCCTGACATTAGGTACACAAGCATAAAACACTTATAATGATGGCGAATTTGTCTGGTATACGTAAACAACATATTACCTCAGTAAGCAACATACATGTAGACGACATTTTAACCTCAACAACTTAAAGGCCCAACAGATGACACTCTAAACAGTAAACACTGCAAGCTAATCATAAATATTTTTCGTAGCAACAAAAATTGCGAAAAAAAATGTATGCTCTATTCCACAGATGAATTTCCTACTAACAGCGTTGTCTCAGAAGGAGACCTGGATTTAAAAAAAAACAGTGAAATCTGGTAGCAGGTGTTCGCATTTACGGGGGTTTACTATATGGCGTTAATGAGCCCACAACTTTGAGATGTGTAGAAAAGGGCCTTTCGTCACTTAGGGATTTTATAAGGAAAATCAACCTGGTATCTGTCTATCAAAAATCGTTTATTTATAAAAAGCCGTTTTTTCTACTGACTTATTGATACTCAACAGTGGCCTCATCGTCGATTTAATTTTAAGCATATAACCATAATTTTACTAAATTGCTCTTATTTATGTAGTTTCTGTAACTTACCTAACTAATTCAACACACACATAATGTAACATACGAAAAATAAACTATATATATATATATATATATATATATATATGGGGAAAAGCTAACCCAGTGTTGTCTTGTGTGTTTAAAATATTAGCAGCTATAATAGAGAAGACGCAAGTTTATGTTTGTTCCAGACTGTGCCTACAGATCTAGCTGTTTCAACATTTACTTAATATGGCCCTCTGATACTTTAATCACCGCAGCACACTGGTGTCGCTTGGGCCGGGCTCAGCGGGTCGGAGCCCTTAGGATAATCACGGCGTACGGGAAGATGAATACAGCGGCGGCGCCGCCGCTTCCACTCGCCGGAACGATCGCCTGGGATCTAATGGCGGGAGAATGCCGCCGTCTGTGGAAAGACCCTGCACCCAAGATGGAAGACGAGCCGCAACATTGCATCTCTGTATGAGGCAGGAGAAGTGAGACGGCCTGGAGGAGGTTTCTCCAGACGCCAGTCTCCGGAAACTCAGACCAAACATTAAAGACCGGCTAAATCGACCGGCGAAGAACTGACCTTCCACAACACCCAGGTTCCGACGGGTCACGAAGACGACGTTCAGTTCCATCTGTTCGGTATCGGAAAGGCTCCCAGCCCCTGCGTGCGCTCTCTGTGCCGATGATCTCGAGGACACTCGAGAATACACGACTCTGGGGTATCCAGCAAGGCGAAGCAGCGCGCCCCCGCAACGTTCTTAACAAAAACAACATCGAACATGCTGGGAACAGACCAAACTAGCTTATTATTGTGATTATTATTATGATTATTATTATCATTATTGCAATCGGCACAAAATTTTATCTAGCCTCTAATTCTGTGTATTTACGCCAAGTTTTGTTTTTCTGCATGTTCGGCAACCCATCCTACCTTCGTCGCGCTGTGGCATAAATAATACGGTGCGGCCGTGCAGGATACTGTCGCATCCCAAACCAGGCATTTGCCTTTTTCCCACGGCGGGATGGTCACACCGTCGGGCATAGCCAACAGACGAGGTCGCGTCTGTAGCAACGGGCGGAGTTTATCTCTTAAGGTCTTGAAAGTACTTTGTGGACTAAGTGGAGCCCCAAGAACCTCTAACTCAACCGGGTTAACTCGCCTGCAGCCTGGTAAAACGGCAGCAATTGTTTTGAATGCCTCGTCTCGTTCTTTAGTGTTCGCCCCAACCGTTATTACTTTGCAGTTGGAAAGATTGAGAACTGTCCCCCCTTCATTCGCAAACTGCAAAACCTTGAGTAAGTCAGCGGCCACCACTTCTGCCGGCCCTCCTAATGTACCATCATCCAGGTACCAGATGTTTAGCGAGCTTCTCATTTGTACCACTAAACTGGAGATTCCTAGGCTAAACAGGGCGGGGTCCAGTGGATCTCCTTGTTGCACTTCATTTGTCGATTTAAGTGGTTCTTTGTCACACCAGGATAGAAGTGATGGATCCCTGTAACTTTGCCATACTAGCGGCAGGAGTTCTGGTACGTGAAGTTTTACTTCTTCTAATATTACGTCGCGTCGTATTGTGTTAAAAGCGTTGCTAAAGTCTAGCTTGACTAGAACCCGCACAAAACCGTCTGTTTCGATATATGCTCGTACAGCGTGGACGGCTGCCTCCGCGCCTCTTTTTATAGAGACCCCTACTTGCCTCGGTCCTAAAGCTTTTATTAAAAAAGTTTTACTGATGGCGATAGCCACTTTTGCCACAAGCCTTCGGATCGTGAGGCCACATGCTATGAGTCTGATTGAGCCGTCCTTCTTTTTTAGGGCCGTAAGGTTTGCCCCGTAAAATATTGTCAGGCATAGAGAAGGCAGGCTGCCGTTTAGTGCCGAGGCTACCAGGGAGCAGACTTCTTCTAGAAGTCTCCCGGATGAGGGTACTAAGTTGTCTAGCATGTTCCGGAGATGTCGGGGGCGCAGCCCATCTAATCCAGATCCAGATGCTACGGCAAAAGATCGGACGGCGTCAGAAACCAATTTATGATGTATAGTGTGTATTCCTGTTGTTATTGGCGCCTGGGGGGATCCTAAGTGTTCGCTTGCATCTGATAATGGAAGGGGTGCTTTCTTTTTAATTCCTGCTTTGTGTGATCGTTGAATGGTGCAAATAAGTCGGTCGAAGGCAAGATCCGTGCGGCGGAACGCACATCGCCTTCAGCCAATTTGCGCTCTGCCATCTTTCCCCTATCGTGATCTGTATCGAGTGGTGTATCGTACTGTTTACTATTACGGTTACACTCGTCTAGGAAACTTGCAAGTGTTTTCCATCGCAATTCAGTAATGTTATTTCTGATTATTTGGCATAATGTTCGGTCATTGTGCCTCCGTGCTGGGATGCGTAGCATGAGTATTGGCAATATTAGAAGCTTCTCCCAACACGCATTGTCTTTCCTTGCGTTGAAATTGGAAAGTGCTTCAGCGTATGCTGCGCAGCATTTTTCACTGGCTCCTCTGGGTATCACTTTGATTAGTTTAATGTTTCGATTCCAGGTTCGCATCTAGTGGCCTGTTCGGGTCGTCTTGAGCCGAAAGCGATTGAGTTGATCGGGGTTTATGTGGGTTGGAGATTGGGAACTCATGGTAAATTCGTAGTGTTTTGATGCTCTTCTTCGCTCAGGTTTTCTATTAAAATAGTGGGCGTTGGTGTCTCTTTACCTTCCATGGCTGATATCAAAAGTGCCTTTCCAGGCTGGGATTCTAAAAAGTCGAGCACTTTCGCGACCACAGGATTTTCTTCTAGCCAGGCACTTAGTAGACTTCACAATTTTCCATATCTTTAAGATATTGTCAACCATGATTGAAATCTGAGAAGGCAACGGCTGTTGTTGATTTTGCCGAGTGACATTTCTATGTCCACTTGAGGGCTTGGCCGCTGTTTTCTTCTGTAGAATCGGCGGCGGAAGGTGGCACAATGTTTTACCACTCTTGTCAAGTACCGGTTGTGTGCCGGCGGGCCTCGCTGCGTCGGCGTATGATTTCTGCCCATCCCTGCTCGTGATGGTTGAGCTCGTGCTCGACGTTTGCTCGAAGCTGGGAAAGTCGACTGTTAGATTCGAAAAACGGTTAGAAACCTTTGTGTAAAGTTTCTGTTTCTCCGTCTCCATATACACTCTTTTTACTTCGCATCGGCCATCGGTAGCCGAGTGAGCGCCACCACAGTTGGCACACCGAGCTTTTTCTCGACATTCCCACATTTGGTGGCCGGGACGTGCACATCTCCTGCACGTAGGATCCTCTTTCTTTATGCAAGCTGATGCCTTATGTCCGAACTTCTGGCACGAGAGGCATTGTAGTGGTGAACCGGGACATAATGTATCTTTGAAAACCTCGCCTATTATGTCTACTTCAGCCCTTAGGGTATTGCTGAACCTCAGTCGCACACTGCTTGAACATTTCTCTTGAATTTCTACTCCGCAAACATTCTTTAGTGCCCTGACAGATGCTATTTGGTCGTGACTGGCTGCACGGATAGCTAATCTGCCCTGCGACGTGATTCGTGCGTGTGCGCCAGGGATAGATTGCTTTATTTCGGTGTATATCTTTAGAACGCTCAGCCCTTTCAAAGCATCAGGATCATTCCGGCACTCAAAAATTATCTCTAGGCTGCTTCGGCGTGGACTATAGGCTGCACCTTGGTGTTCTTGGTATACCTGTCTGCCCATCAACATCGCTACCTTCTTGCGAGCATCTCTGATGGCGCGATCTGCTCTGGTAGGTTTGTACTGCCAGTCAGCGTTGTTGTCATCTGGGATCCCGTCATTGTCCGTAATTTGTTCTCCAGAACTTTCCTATTTATTAGTCTCTGCGCGTTTCTGATTTGATTCCATTAAGCTATCCAATGTTTTCTCTTTTCTCAGCGCCAGTTTGGCAGCCACAGCTGTTGTTGCGGATACTTTGTTTGACGGGCGACACTTTGCTGAGCAGCGATGTTCACTGTCCCATTCGGCTCGTTTGCACGTTGCTGCTGGAGACGGTGAACGTGCGCTTCTTTTAGATTGCACGTTCTCAACGTGCAGTGCACCGGAAGTCATACAACTGTTTGGCGGCTGCGAACCGCCGGCGGTGAAATAGAACACTTTGCCTTCTTGACTTTTATCGGCCACGGCTAAATTTGGAAGTGCTAGTCGCGTCGCTCACAGAAGAACTGCAGGTAAAGTGAATCAGAAATCCCAAGCTTTGGGTGATCACTCAGTCACTTTGCACTTATCACTGAGTACGCTTGCACTTTGTTAGATAACAATTTTGCGGAGCTCAAACTCAATGCGACTACCTTTGTCCGAGCGTAGCGGACGAAAAAAATGTATTATTATTATTATTAGTGGTGTCTCTGTATGCGCACCGCATTCTAGTATGCCTAATATAAAAAGATTACTGCTAGTACGACGCAACATACATGTTTTCTTCAAAAAGTCAGCTTTATTGCGCGTAGCGACCTTGTCATTGTCCTCAGTCAGAGAAGACTAAACAGCCTGTATTGCATACGAGGCCATTGGCGCCAACGTCAGATCGAAGAAACCGACAACTATACCACGGGCGTAGTAAACATTGTTTCCTATGTTAAGAATACTATTCTCAGGTACGGAAATGGTTGATCGTGTTGTATAAGCTCTGACCTTCCGTCGTGGCGGGATTGCTGCAGATGAAACGACATTGTTGGCGTTGTTGTTGTTGTTGTTGCTGTTATTGCTGATGTAGTTATCTTGTTATCGTTGTTGTTGCTAATGTTGTTGTTGTTGTTGTTGTTGCTGCTGTTGTTGCCATGTATCTATCTACCTGCCGTCCATCCATCCGGGTAGAAAGAAGCTACGACAACGTTCGTGATGGCCCTTTGTAGTTGCGTGTGTCGTGCGTTGTAGCGCCGCGTCCAATAAACGACATTGAGGACTGAAGTCGAGCGAAGAAGACGACGGAAAAGAAGAACGAGGCAACGAAGCGAACAACAACAAGAACAACAACAATAGTAGACACAGCAAAAACACATAGACGTCTATCACGCGCCAATTCGCGTGCCGGACCAGTTTAGCGTGCAAAAAGGCAGCGACCTTTCTGCGTCACAGCTGGTACTATATTTGCCGTCATGTATTTCACGGGTCGTCCCGCATTTGCTGCTCGTTCTACTGACGGGCACTTGTTGTTGTCGTTTTTGTTGTTGTTGTTGCTGGTGTCGGTGTTGTTGTCGTTGTTTCTGCCAATTTTGCAAAAGTTGTTTTTGTTGCTACTTGTGTGGGTCTTATTTTTGCCGCCAACACAATTATCCATCATACTGTTGGCGTACCGCAGCGTTACCATAGGTCGATGAACGACCGTATAGGCTTTACCGCGATCTTCACTTTGAATACATGTGCGTATACAGCTTGTAGGCGTATACGTCTTATAGGCGCAATGGCTTTCGTATGATACAGCCCAGACTCAACACATGCGTGTAACCAATAAACGTACTACTTTAACTGAGCCCTTACGTTCTTGGCGTCCCTGCCACAGGCCTAACGGCATATTGCGGGCGTCAAGACATGTTTTGTACTGAATATATGTTTTAAATAATAAGGAAATAAATATGTATGTTATAAAAAAAAACTGTTCTGCATGGCGTGTCCGAGCTTATCGACTACGTAAGGTTTGTGTGGATTAGGATTGCTCAACTGAACTGCCTTCTTGATTGATTTGTTCATATGTGGCCAACGCGTCGATTGGTTCATCGGCCAGAGCTATTCCCCGGACCGCTGTAACACACAAATTGCGTACCGCATTTCACTTCATTGCAGATATAAGAAAGTGTCCCCTTCTTTTTTAGCTGCTGTCGCGGCTTTTCTGTCCACTGAGAAGGACTATCTCTACGATCTAGTCTACGATCATAGGCTGGCACCGGCTGCCTTGCTCCAAAAGCACGTGCTTAACATTGCTGCTCATCGCACACCAATAATTAGGCAGCACCGAGCAGGGAGCATTCATCTATCTATTGGTGACCGCCCCTACTTCATGCTGAAAAAACACGTTTTATCCGCCACTATACTAAAAAGGTTTTTACCTTGTTTTTCCAAGGTCCAATGTCTTGCGACGTCCATGGAAGCGGTATTGAACTCAACAATCCCTACGCTGTAAGCTACGTATAGTGATCATGGCAAAAATGCGAATGGGACGGCTAGGAACGCGAAACAATCCATATATGGTGGTGCACGTTTAGAAAGAAATAACTTTCTAGACTTGGTAAACATATTCCAATAAATACATCATTGACCTATATAAAAAAATGCTACATTAAATGTAAACTCGTAAAATTACTATTGTTTTTTTATGACAATGCATGTCGTGTTTAATATTGACAATAAAAGCATACCCATTTCAATGGACGTTCCCGTATATACAGTGTCTACATAGTACAATGCTGTTCGAGGCTTCAGTGCCATGTGTGTACACAGTAAATAGTACACATATCCAGGCTACTAGGAACCCTCACTACAAAGCACTTCAAGTTTGCTCAGTAATCTCTAATGTAGGCCTAGGTGCTTCGCTCGGCTGCCATCTGACACATCGAGAAAGACCTCAGTGTTTTCAGCATGGTGGGCTAGCGCGTTATCATCGTGGAGGTACCATCGCCTAAGAGACGCTTTAGAGTTCGTCCTGGTCGCATTGAGCACTTATAATAGGCATTTTTATGCTCATCGCTCGTCAAAGTACCAGCTACCTTTAGTACGACCATCACCGAAACTTCACGCCTGACAAGAAAAGTGGCAGCCTCACCTTGTTAATCGACCATTGCTGCTTTTTTTATGTATGTGTGGGGGAGGGCGCTCCAGCGCATGACCACGGCGAGCTCCGGGACTTGAGTAAAAGGTCAGCAAAAGTGTACGAGGTGTGTTCAAAACGTATCGCGACTTTTGAATTTTCGCGGGTTACGTATATTCGAATTTCGATTTTTTGTGGCGTTATGTTGGTACTCATGTCTCTCACTTATGCCGACAAGCTCGGCCATTTTGAATGTTCACTTAATTGTTGACAGCTGCTTTGCTTGCACGTGTTTTGGATCGTCTTCGATTTTTACCTATTCAAAAAAATGGATCAAAGAACCTGTATCAAATTTTGTGTGAAAAACGGAATTAAGTGCGCGGATGCATTCCGAATGTTGACTGTGGCATACGGAGAAGCTACCTTGGACCGAAGCAACGTTTATCGGTGGTACAAAATGTTCTCAGAAGGCCGAGAAGATGTGAACGACGAAGAGCGTGCCGGACGCCCGAGCACTTCAACAACAGACGAAAAAATTAATGAAGTGGAGAAAATGGTATTGGCCAATCGTCGAACACCGTTAGAGAAGTTGCTGAGGACCTAAACATATCGATTGGCTCGTGCCATTCGATTTTTATCAATGATTTGGGCATGAGACGGGTCGCCGCGAAATTCGTACCAAAATTGCTCAATTGCGACCAAAAACAGCATCGCATGAACATTGCTAATGAGATGTTGGACTCTGTCCGCGACGACCCAAATTTGCTCCAGAGGGTCATAACTGGTGACGAATCGTGGGTTTATGGTTATGACGTGGAAACCAAAGCTCAATCATCTCAATGGAAGCTGCCGCACGAACCAAGACCGAAAAAAGCGCGCCAAGTTCGGTCGAATGTGAAAGTTTTGCTGACAGTTTTCTTCGATTGCAGGGGCGTGGTGCATCATGAGTTCTTGCCACAGGGTAGAACGGTCAATAAGGAATATTACCTGCAAGTTATGCGCAATTTGCGCGAAGCAATCCGCCAGAAACGCCCGGATTTGTGGAAGAACAAAAATTGGCTTTTGCACCACGATAACGCCCCTGCTCACACATCGTTGCTTGTGCGCGAGTTTTTGGCCAAAAACAACACACTAATGATGCCGCAGCCACCGTATTCCCCAGATCTGGCCCCCTGTGACTTTTTCTTGTTCCCTAAACTGAAGAGGCCCATGAAAGGACGACGTTACGCTACGCTTGACGAGATAAAGACGGCATCGAAGGAGGAGCTGAACAAGATAAAAAAAATGGTTTTTTGAAGTGCTTCGAAGATTGGAAAAACCGTTGGCACAAGTGTATAATATCTCATGGGGATTACTTTGAAGGGGACAAAATAGATATTCATGAATAAATGAATAATTTTTGAAAAAACACAAAAGTCGCGATACGTTTTGAACACACTATGTATGTAGCACCGACATGCTTGAGCTCGCCATCTTCTGACACCTTTGGGTTTGAGAGAATCGATTTGAACCAAACATCAACAACGATGACGCTATCTGCTAGTGGCTTCGATTCTAACTCCGTTTCCACTACGCTGGAAATCTTAATAAATTCCCAGGTGCAAAGCAACCGCCGTATGAAGCGATATGTTCTCGTATCGACTAAGTTTGACCCTCAGGAAGGACTGAGGTACTGATATTTTGTCTGTCGCAACACACGATCAGTTCCAGTTATAGTAATTCACGCACGTTTGTTAGAGTATTACAAGTCAGCTGTTTCAGCTGGTACCAAGGCCACCATTATGTGTATAACAGTGGTGTCCTATATATAACCCTGGATCTAGGCAGGAGCCTTGACTCCAGAAGGAAAGAAAAGTTATTCCAATTAACGATAAGCAGTCTCCTGCTTTGGTGGCAAGGTTTTCACCTTTGTTTACGGCAAACCGACTAATCAATATGACAGAAGGCGGAAGAGAAGTCGAACACGACAACCCATGATCATGGGTTACTTCCATGAGCTGTGTAGCCGTCGGCCGTTCTCTTACCAATCAATGCTGCTGTGAATCAGGTATGTCATTACTTTCCAGACACATATGATCTGAGTTGACGGCGTTATTCTCCATCACCAGGCATAGAATAATTTCCTGCGTCAACAGCCGATCATTCTGAGGCAATTCGCACAAACTCTTTTTATATATTGATGTCTCAACTGACTCAAGGAATCGCGGTAGGACTTAAGCATCGTCGAAGTTGCCTATACATATAAGTGACAGTGGCTCGGCTCAAACTAAAAAAGCTTTGTGTCCAACTGTTTTTATTTACGTTTAGCTTCTCTCAGACTCTTTGTAGATGCCTTTAGATGTAAGCTTATTAGGAATTGTTTACTAGCCATCTTACCTTTGTTGTTATGAATTATGCTTGTATATATGATTTTACGTATATGCTGCCGTTGCTGAAGTCGTTGAGGATTGTTCGACGGTGAATAAATGCAATAAGATGAAAAGGGACTAATCGATCAATAAGCCGAATTATATATATATATATATATATATATATATATATATATATATATATATATATTTGCCAATCTTATTAATTAAAAAAATACTCTTCATTGTTACCCACAACATTCCCCATAGCTGGACCAGACTATCGATTCCCATGGCAAGGAATCCTGGTTCTGCGTCCCGGGGAATGTTTCCACTTGTGTTTTTGTTGCTTCTGGTGAAGTGAATTTCTTTTGCTGTATATGGTCTTCTGCTTACATTCGAATAAGTGGCAGCTCGAGGGTGCGATGACCAGTGTGAACGGTGGAATGATGATAAGAATTCCCAATCGAAGACTTCTTTCTATCTTGCGAAGGCTGGGTCAACTCACACGTGGCCTCGCGTTTTCTTGGCGGAAGATAACGCTATTTCTATTCATGACACTGCGTCGCTTCCGTTGAAAGGCTTCAAAAGCTTGGCCCAACTGATCACAGAAGACACCCGTGTTTACCGTTTGAAAATGAGGATGAAACTCGTGGTGGGACGATGCCATGCCTATCCCATCAAACACAGAGCGAAATTTTGCGCAAATAGGTTCGTGTCTTTGATGTCTTCTGGCTGGGGAGGCTGGCCTGGGACGCACCAGAATCTTCCATATTTTACATTGTCGTATAAGACCTATTTATCCTCACAGGTAACCATTCGATTCAAGAACTGTCATTCCTTGCGTTTGCCAGGCTAAGAGAGCTCTTTGCCAGACGCGCTCCACTTTGTTGCGCTCGCTTACATCATGAGATACGCATTGGTTTAACTTTGGCACGAAACCATAAGCTTGAAGGCGAGTGACGATGGGTGAGAGTTACGTGCCCAGTTACATCTACTGTCTAACCTAATACACACACAAAGTGCATAATGTCATACATAATCAGAAACAGAAATGCAAGAAGCCAACTATGCCTAAGTCTAAAAAAAAAAACGTGTTAAGGAGAATATTCGTTTTAGCCAAAACAGTTCTTGTCGTATATTTGTAGCGCACTTTAGACGCCGTGATGTCCTACTGTCTCCAATTTACCCACTAGAAACGCACTCGCTCCACAAATCGCAGTACTTAAGTGCGGTGCTGTTGTCATCGTGAGAGAAATACCGCTTGATGCTACTGGTGGGAACCAGTCCGGCCGGCCGGGAAGAGAAGCCGTGGTGCTTGAACTTGTTTTTCCAAACGTTTTGCCTTTTGGCTAGTGTTGTAGTCACGAAGAGCCATTTTCATCGACAACAAACTAGGTACAGCAGAAACTCAGTTACTCCCTAGTAATCTTAAGCGCCTCCTATATACTTAAGTGAAAAAGGGAGAGATGGAGAGAGGGAAATAGGGGGGGGGGGTGAAAGCGGAATAGAGAACGAGAGAAAGCATAGAGAGGAAGAAGAGGAGAAAGAGACAGGAAAGCAACAAGAATATTTTTTTTCTCAATTTCTTAGTGGTAGTAGAACTGGCAGTCAAAGCAGCAGCAGCAGCCGCAGATCTAGTGGAAGTAGACGCTATAGTTAATGACAGCGGCACTTAATCACCGAGTCACTCTTCCCTCGCTTAGTGTCTCCAGCCTGACGGGGCCCAGCCCGATAGGCCTACGCTCTTACTGTAGTGGCTTGCTGCTCGATAGAACCACAACAATAACAACAACAGCAACAACAACAACAACGGTGATCACGGCTACAAACTGATGCTTGTTATGATGAAGCTAGTGGGGACAACTGGCACGGTTCGTTGTACTGTAAGTTCCTTTCCTTGTGTATGGCGTCGTCGTTGTCACCAGTGTTGTGACGGCAGCGAACCTAAAACACAAACTCTGCAGCATACCGTGCTTCTCCTGCCGGGAACGGTTATTCTTGTTGTTGTTGCGGCATACTCGCAAAGTAGGCGAGTATTCCATAACAACATTAACGATTGCTTGTCACACCACTGTTAATACTACGATGTAACTTGTCCCGATCCAAATGCTTGTACCCCATTACCAGTACAGCTTCTACTGCATCATCCACTACACGATTGACAAGATGACCGCAAAGGAGAAAAAGCTGGCATATAGCCTGACCTAGATCCTGCCGAGGTCACGCGGGGCAACGGAAGGCCTAAGAAGCTACTTCACTTAGCCTTGCTAGAGGAAGTCACCGTCATGTAAACCGCCACTTCAAGATGGACACCAGTCGCCAATAGAGTTGAAGAGAACCACGAGCAAACTTCTGAAAGCGCCAAGTAAACGGGCACTGCGAATGCTCAGCAGTACATACGAAACAGTTGAGACAACGACGTTGATCCCGATAGTCAAGCTGGTGCCGTGGCGCAGGACAATCCAGGAAAGAACACGGACGAGGAGACGGACAACCGGTCGTTACGAAAAACCAGATAGGCAAGGGTCCGGACACCAAGTGTGTCGTCATGTGCGAGATAGACGAGGACGTGACTCACACAGTGTTCCTCTTCGCAGCATTTGATGACGTACAAGGACAAAACACATCGGCAGCCATCGCTCCTCCGAACATGACTGGCGGTGACCGATCTAGTGACCGCTGCTATGAGAGCTCGAGGATGAGCGATTCTCATAAATACTGGCATAATGAGAAGGAAAATCGAGCAACCAACAAAATTGAATGACGGTTCAAAATTGAACAAACACCGGAAGAAAATAATAATAATAATAATAATAATAATAATAATAATAATAATAATAATAATAATAATAATAATAATAATAATAATAATAATAATAATAATAATAACAATAATAATAATAATAATCGAAACGCAGAGAAGACTCTCCGTTCGATTCTATCGAAGTAAAACGGACAGTTCAGATACAAATTGTTGTAACAAGTAATCAATTAAATCAAGCAACTAAACAAAAACGTTATCTACTACAGCTACGACCGTATTTGGGTTTGCTTTCCTCCTTCTAAACGAGAGCAGTGCGATAGCGCGTTATTGCGATTCTTTGATTGAATGAAGTCGTTGAATCAGCCGGGACGGCTAAACCATATTATATGAGTGCTAGCCGTGCTTATAATATATATATATATATATATATATATATATATATATATATATATATATATATATATATATATATATATATGTATATAAATATATAACATAGAAGGGCAGGAAGACTTAGTGTGCACCTCCGAACATTTCTTACATCATTCCGAATTAAGGTTTATTTGCTTATTCCATGAATGAGCAGGTTCTCTTTTAACACACCTTATACTCTACTCATATAAACCTTAACCAATTTCATGATGGTATACTAGAGGTGAAGGAGGAGGAGGAGAAGGCGTAACTCGCGAGGTTCGTGCGATTAATAGTCAAGTAAAGTCGGGTCACTGTCTTCGTCTGCCCAGTTATTTTACACCAGTTAAAAATTCATGGCAAAGCCAAGATGATACAAGCAGCAGTTTCTAACAGCCGCCTTATTTATTCGTTGCAGCCGTCAGAAAACAACGAAATAAATCAGAGACGCGTCGACGATCCATCCACGCATCTAATCGCATATGTGTTCGTCCCCCTTCGCCTCCCACACGCACAAACACACACACACAGATACAGACACACCTGGAGACACATTTCCAAGAGACATCCAGCCATTTCCAGAAGCTCCCGACGAACCGACGGAGGGACAAACCATAGGCAGATAGGCAGACAAACAGACATACAGATTTGCTCAAACGCAGACAATCCTATGATGATACATAGCAGCTGCTGCTGTTGTTGCTGGATCTAGAAGAGGGAGAAAGAAAGAGGAAGTTTTTCTGCGCCTACAAGCCGAGAGACAGAGCGATACAAAGTTTGTCTGAGGGCACAGATTTCCTCTTTCTATTCCTCTCCCTCTTCCATCTCGGGCTCTTTTTCAATCTCTTTTCTTCCCTACCGCTCTTTTTCTCTCGCTGGTTCGCGCTCCCAGATCATTAGACGACACCGCCCCGTTTTCGCTGCACGGCTTCTCTTGCCATTAGCCACCAGCAGCAGCAGCTCGCAGAAGCAGCAGCAGCAAAGGCGGTTCTACCAGCCGCAATGGCGGTTTCACCAGCAGCAATACAGGCGACTGTATGAACGCGTTCGGGGACCGCCTCGCCTCCTCCAGCGAGTTGTTTGGCCCATCCCCGTCTGTCGGTAGCCAGACGCCGGAAGGCGGGAACGCCAACATGCTCCGCCTTCGGGCGGCAGCGCCCCGCTCGGCCGATGGCGATGTCAAGATTCTTATGGCGGGTTTTCTTCTTCTCTCTGTCTCTCTGGCTCGCTCTCTCTTGTGTCAGCTCGCCCACTTTCTCTCATTATCTGTAGGTTCCCCCCCCTCTCTCTCCCCCCCCTCTCTCTCTCTCTGTGTATCTCTTGCTCTGTTGTGCTTTGTGTCGTTTCCGCGCGCGACCCGAGTCAGAGACGGGCGGCCACGGCTCTACATACCTCCGATGCTGTCTGTGCTGCCAGCGAGGCTCTACTAGAGCTTGATGATGGGTTGTATGCAGCAGATGATTTGCGTTGGCCATGCGTACGTGATTCTGTCTATGTATGAATGGATATATATATATATATATATATATGATCGCTCTGTATGTCTGTCTTTCTGTTTGTCCATGTGTTGGCGATGATGGTGATGATTCCGCCGCCGGTTAGGGCGGTGGTTTGTGAGGCTGTGTGTGTGTGTGTGTGGGTAAACGCATATGAGTAAGAGTAGAGTTGCCATCAGCCTTCCTGCCGATCGACCGAGTTCATGGTGGTGGTGATGGTGGTGGTCATGGCGCCGCTGATCGATCTGGTGGTGAGAACCGGGTGGTGGTAGGAAGGGAATCACTATCCCTCTTTGCCTGGATCGTCGTCGTCATCATCATCATCATCATCAACATTCACCACCGATAGAAGGAGGAAAAAAAGACGATGAAGAACTACAGGAAGAAGACGGCCATATCAATGATGATGACGACGATGGTGATGATGATGATGATGATGGGATGTTCATGAGAATGATGTGATGTTAGAGAAGAAAAAGGAAAACGCATGCAAACAGCTTTGGAAAGTGGGAGGACGCTGGTGGGGGCCGTATTGATGATGATCATTATACTATGGACGACAACAACGACGACGACACGAACCAGCGAACGAAGGAGCATAAAGACGACTGGAAAAACGAGAAAACAGAAAGAGGAGGTTATGAGGATGTTGTCAGAGTGCCGGTGATGAGGATTATGCTGATGATAACGAAAAAAAACTTGGCACAAGGAGCACAAAACAAATCCAGTAGAGT
>QVRM01000863.1:50000-138786 GCA_003439945.1 Dermanyssus gallinae
TATATATATATATATATATATACATAAACGTTGGACGTTATAATTCCCCGCATTGTTTACCGTGTCTCTAGTAGTTTGTATTGGAACGTGTTTTCCTTTCACTGCAAACTTACTGCTCCTGTTTCCATTTTGCAAGGAAATTTCATCTATGATACAAGTGGATGCTTCTGTCGGTAAAGGCGCTTTTGCATTTTCGTTGCGCCGGCGATCACCGAGATCACACAGCTGCCGGAGTAGTGCACGATATTTCTGTCGCGTGCGGAGAGCATGTTCCTCCACTCCAATTCCAAACGAGATGGTGCATTCCGACCCAGTGGATTTAACAACAACCGTCTTAAGACACTTGCAAAAAAATAAGGCCATCAAATAATTCAGGCTTAGTCGTAAATAATATTTGCGAGCCTAAACCGTTATCAGACATCTTCACTTAAAGGGGCTTTATTTGCAAAAAGCTGAAACGTTCATTTGCCACAGCTTGATTAAACGAAACAGGAAAACTTGTTTTATTAAAAAAATCTAGCATCTCATTTGGCTCCAAAAATAAATACAAACACGGATATTTTTACCAAATTATCATTAGAAAAATCGGCTATTGACCTAAAACAGATAAGAAATAATGTGAGTTCATTCGAAAGGAAATACATCAATCCAGGGTCACGCAACACTTCAATCATAACCTGCCTGTGGCAGCCCTATGAAGATTTTCTGCACTGATAAATGCTTGAAGCGTGCAAGACTGAGTTGTACAGCTGCGTCAACTAAACGAGCCATTCGCGCAGAGAAGCTTTAACTCACAAGAGTTATCCCGCTTCATGACACTATCAGGCCCCAATTCAAAGGTTTCCAAAATTGCCTTTCAGGCTTTTATGTTCTACAATAACTACCGTATACCCCTGGCGTCGCGTTAATTAATTTTCACTTACTCTGCTTTGTGTTAAACCATATCTACAACGAGTCTTTTGTTATCAAAGCTCACCTTGCAAATTCGTTAAGGTACTACTCCGAAACGAAGGAATGTTTCTTGTTTTGAAGTAACGAAGCTCACGTTTTGCAATGCATGAGTTGATCTTCAACGCAAACAAATTACTGAAAGCGCAATTTAAGAAGTCTGCATCGATGGTTGGATTTCGCGTTATACGAACTGCTTTTTCGATGAGAATGCTGTAGAAGTATAGTGAGGTGTTAAATTAATACTCATTAGTGAATAGGGTGGATGGGGCAGTTAATTTGACCTTTATTCGTGCATTTTTGCTGCTACTATTATATGTATATATACAGGTAGTTCAATAGGTTCTTAGAATGAGCTTTTTAGAATTTGAATTTTGGCACGCTTTCACCGCTAATAGGAACTGCAACTTTTCGACTGCTAGCACTCAATATATTATGGTGATTGGCCGTTGCGATTTCGTTTGATAGCTTTTCCCGTGCAACGTATCGGCGTGATTTTTAAAAATGGAGAAAAAAGAGTTTCGAGTGGTTATCAAGCATTTTTATTTCAAAGGTTGAAATGCGACCCAAGTAAAAATTTAGTTAGACGAGACGTACAGTGACTCTGCGCTATGCTTTGCCACTGTTTCCAACTGGATTAATGTGTTAAAAAGAGGTCGCAGGAGCACCGAGGATGAACTACGTCCACGAGGCCAAAAAACGGCAACTGATGAGGAAAACATAGAGAAAGTGCGAAAAATTCTTGGCACAGATAAGCGAATGAACATTAAGGAAATAGCGGAGGCATTAGGGATTAGTTTAGGCAGTGTGCATTTTATCCTACACGAAAACTTGAAGATGAAAGAGCTTAGAGCAAAATGGCTGTCGCATTTGCTCAACCAAGGCCAAAAAGACGCGCCTGTTTTGGCTTTACAGCGAAATTTGGCCAAGATGTCGAACAATCTGTCGGATTTTTGGTGCAGATTCATGACCGTCGATGAAAGCCGGGTTCATCACTACACTCCCGAGACCCAAAAAGCATCTTGCCAATGGTGTGCACCTGATGAAGGACCTCCGAAGAGGGTGCGGACAACGGCATTGACCGGAAAGGTGATGGCTAAAGTTTTTTAACGTAGAATAATGCTGGTCGACTACCTTGAGAGCTATATAACGATCACAGGAGAATATTATGCAAGACTGTTGGACTGCCGTTAGCAAGAACTCATCGTGAAACGGCCCGCTTTACAGAAGAAGGTTGTCCCGTTTCACCAGGGCAATGCTCCTGCACACAAGTCCCGGCAAGCATCGGCAAAACTGGCCCAACTGAGGTTCGAACTTATTGAACAACCCTCCTATTCTCCAGACCTGGCCCCTCTGATTATTTCCTCTTCGGACATTTGAAGAATAGTCTCGGTGGAAAGCGTTTTTCCAGCAATGAAGAGGTTAAGGCTGCTGTCAATGCCTATTATCAGTCTAACGACGCGGAATTCTACTCAAGAGGTATGAAAGCTCTGAAATCTCGGTGGGAAAAGTGTATTGAGCTTCTCGGGGAATATATCGTATAAGAAAAATTTAAAAACATGATTTGGAAAATTCTCGGTTTTCATTCTAAGAACTTATTGAACTACCTGTATATATATATGTATCTGAGTCAAAGCGATGGAATAGTAAACATGACTTTTTACGCGCTATCTCGGCCGTTTAGTTTGCAGCTCTTTATCAAGATAGTACGGACGTGTGACATAATATGCTTTCTAGACTGATTTTCTATAAAGGACCGATTGGCACTTGTACAAGTAGCCAGTGAACGATTTTTTGCATACAGCTTTTTCATTTCTAATTTTTTCGTGCAAAGTTTTAGGCACTAACTTTTTTTGTTAAGGAAGGTCTCGGGATTGCATAGTGCACGAGCGTCACCGGCTCCTAGCGGGAATTATTGTGAGACTCGCAAATCAATCTTCTCAGGCTCGGAAGCGCATGGCATTCCTTCGCCAGCACCCTGCCTAATGAGACGTTTATTATAAACTCAGATATCTCATAACGACACGATTGATCTTTTTGACAATTTTTGCGGCAGTGACCTCAACTAGATGCCCAAGGCGCGCTTTTTCGTTAGACTCATAACGGCTGCGTTTATTATACGACCATCTTTATATGCATAAATACAAAAATGAACAGTCGCTAACGAACTGACGAATGGGAATATATGAACCCGCATTGGCTACTGTTCAGTTTTAATTATAAAGGCGTTACACAAGTCACATACAACTGTAATAAAACGATTGCCTAATTCCTTGCGCTTGCTCCTGCTTGATAATGGCCGAATCACACGAGGCAATCTAGCCTTTTGAGCATTGGCATGTCACTCGTCTGGGATGCTACCGTAACCAACTTTTTAGCATCTTTCATGATCAATCACGGGCGACCCGGGCAGGAATCACGCGGTCTCTCAGACCGACTGTATGCCGAAAATATTTCGATATCAAGAATTTTTTGGATTTTTGTTTTCTTGCGTTTCAAAATCTAGTCGGGTCTGGACTTATAACGGCAACATTTATTAACACTGCAACCGCTGCCAACATGCCGCAGAATTATTCCGCCAACTAACAATCTGACAATTGAAGCACAACGTAGAAACGCCGCTTAGGTGTTGGGTACTTCACACAAGTGGCCTGAAGGCCTGACCTTGGCGGATATTCGCGACGGGCTGTTACGCAAAAACGAGCTTGGTATAGTGTTATCTGGTCAAGCAAAGCCCGCAGTGGCATATCAATACAAGCGCCGGAAATTAAAGGTTTTGTCATTGTGTACAACTTATTTGCTTAAAGAGACGCACGTGATCAATCATGATTCACTGTCCGTGGCAATCCGGAGACGCCGTTCCTCTAATCCACCACCAACGACTCCATGATAATTTCACCAATGGACGTCTTTAGGTTCGCTCAGTTTATCATCCCAGTTGCCGATGTCTACGGAGGCTGAAAACGAGGAACGAAGCAGCAAGAACCTGCTGTGCAAACTAGTTAGTTTTGCATGGTCTAGTGCATGTACATTTAAGCTTAGCAAGCCATGTATCCAGTACAGCAGGAATATACTCGGAGGACAATGGTACTCCCAGTAAATTCAAAACCTGAAAAGTAATTACTTTAAGGCCAGACAAGAGCTCCCGGAGTATCGCAGTAGCGTTCCCTGTCCACGTCGAGTCTTTAGGCAGAAACAATGCAATTTTCGCTTAGCCGCGTCCGGTTCCAATTCGCCTCCTATCAACGAACCCTGCGGATGCCTTCCGAGACGCCCCCAAGGGACTGCCGAGGGCTCCACTGCAATGCGACACAGCACGAACGCCGCGTGTTTTGTATCTATTTTGTTTAAACACTATAAATTATTTGGGCATTTTAGTGATGCAACCAGAGCCTTAACCGCTGGGTGGAACAAGGGCGGCCACAACGGGTCGCCTGTCAGGTGCCCTCTTTGTGACACATTGATCTCATCAGATGTCATTTGCACGACTTCTGTTTTCTGACCCATCTGCGCCCACTTTTTCTTATGGTATACAGGTGATACAACCCCATCTATCGAAGTTAAACTTTAAGGCGCTTGACCAACCATCGGCTAATGCGGCTAAATATGTGTTTTCTGACCCATCACACTCAACATGTGGTCCGTCTGCACCGTGTTCAAGGCGTTACTTACGTTAAGTCCAACTTTAATATAACTGTCGGTTCCTTGCCAGACCTAGAAAATGCTCGGGCCAAGTGCACGGCATTTCCCGGCATGCGTTCGTCGCAAGCTTTAGTGGACTTTCGTCAACTCCTTCCCTAAGGGGTCTGCATTGTCGCAAAAATTGACTTCCGAAGCCAGTTGGCGATCGAACCCTTAGAAAATAACGCAATTGCGAATAGTGGGTTTTCTTGCTGACGGATGAGTGGTTTAACTTTTTATTCATCAGTATTATTCGAGTATTAGCTCGTTTTGCTCAGCCTTCAAGTGGAATCGTCTAAAGGTCAATTGATTATTTGTTTTTACAGGAGGGAGAAATGCTTTTAGGCACGCTGCGCAGGACTACACGCCAACTGGTAGCTCGATTACTACATCCACCATACCAAAGCCTTTGTATTACCCTGCTAAAACCCTCATAACTCCTGTCATCCCCCACAGCCGGGTCCTATAAAAGAAATTAATATTGCTCACAGTTAAGGGGGGTGGGGTCTCTATTACCATCGCAACATATCGTGTAACTATCAGTACCGGTTCTTGCTTAAAACTCTATAAAATAAATTTTCTTGCCAGCTTCAGGTCCTCACAAAGCTCATATCAGATCGACCGCCGCCGAGACAACATCAACCATCATAACTTCGCTTACCGCATAATTTACGATGACAATTGATTAATTTGGTAGATAATATCGTCGTCTGAGCATGCATCGTCCTCGTAAGTTATAGAGGAGTGGCATATCACTGGCTAGCTGCGGCAACCATATGACAGAGCAATGCAGCCTCTTTGGCACAATAAGGACATTATACAATGGAATGTAAAAATCGGGTCGTTTAACTGCAACGACCGGACCGCGAGGTTACAGATGACAGAATGAGGCATCCTAGGTAATATGTTCACGAAATTTTAGGCATTGGGTCATGGTTATATTTATATGTTCTATTACTGATCGTTAGGGTAGATAGTTTCCACCAACGTTGTGACATGTGTGTCTATAAACAATGTGACTTACTGTGTAATCGTTATCATCTCAGTGCCTTTTTTTGTTCTGGGAGGTTTCGGGAATTCATGATGCACATGCGCCACTAGCATCCTGCGTGACTAGTGTGAGACTCGCAAACCACTAAACCCGGATTCCTCCCCACTCCCCCCAAGGCTCGGTATTACTTTGGCATTACTTCTAAGCCGTGGGAGAAGCGTCTCTGGCGTTCTCCTTCAATCAGCTCTATCCCTGACTATCATCCCGCATGTCTACCTGCGGTTGGATCGAGGGATCCCATTTTGTAATCCGTCCTGTGAGGGTGCGTCGAGACCATAGGGGCCTGGCTGCTCCCACCCCCTCCCCCCTCCATCATATCAGTGCCTGGCGAAGAACTACCTTCCTGACTAAACTGGCATCTGCATTTTAGGTAGGTCTATTGCAAAGGCCTGAAAAATTTACAATAAAATCATGATGGTAAACATACATAGCATATGTAATAATTTGTTTAATGATATGTCGAAATTATTTTTTATTGAAAAACCTATTATATTAAACAGTTTTTTTTAATTTAGTGGGGGATTGGATGGTAATGCACCATCTCTTCTTATTGAGACATCTGTGCTCCCCATTTTTTTTCGATCATGGTCGATTTATTGATCCACTCCGGCATTCACCTTGTTTAAATTGGGAACCATGAAAACCAATTTAGGAGTGGCCGGTCTGGGTCTCGAACCCAGGCCTCCCGAATGCAAGGCAAAGGCTGTTGCCACTAAGCCATCTTGCTCAGCAGTTTGTGTTTGTCTCGTATAGAAATACTGGTTAAGTGACTGTTTGACTTGGACTGCCGATCATAGGTCGACCCTCTCCCGATGTCGGCCGATGATCGTTTGGACGGCGGAGGACGTTGGGGTTTCGGCGCGAAAGGCTGTGGCTGTTCTCGGCTGGCTGGTTGAGACATGGCTTGTTCGGTTGAGACATGCATCATTCGGTGAACGTTGTGTACGTTGAGATTCTGGCGCGGGCGTTGTAGCCGTTGGACGTGGTCGGTTAGAACTTATTTGAATTGCGCTATGATGCGTACACAGTAACTTCGTTACAGTATGAATACGGTACCGCTGCATTACAGGTGATTTGGCCCCATTTGACGTAACAGACGCTTAGAGTTCTTACTAGTGTGCTGGCGCTTAACCGTAACCTCCACGTATTGTACACAACCTAAGGAGCATGCACAACCCGTCGAAAATGGCAGCCCCCATGGAAATCTAAAGGGTTACGGACTGATGGTCGTAATCGACGTGTTGTTAAAATAAATACAAATGGCAATGTTAAAAGACTGAAAAATTTAGATCTATAAAAACAGAATCTGATCACTAGATTAGCTGTGCATGCTCTCCATAACTGAATCGGGCCATGAAAGAATCTTGAAGCTGATTCAGACGGCTATAGATGCAGTAACACTATATAGTAGCCTCCTACCGGCTAAACTAAGGACCAGTATGTTTGATTATGACTATAACTTCCTTCTGACGAATCTAAAACGGCTTTATTTACAAGGATGCCCACGTAGGGGTTAAAACAGGGACGCTTTAGTCGCGGATCTAAAGACTTTTGCGGTAGATTGACAGACATCAAACGTCAAAAAAATTGTTCACGTTCAACTTAGGACGTTTAATGCCTCGAATTGCAATAAACTTGAGGTCTATATTTCAAAATCGTACGCACTGGTCATTTTACACTAATTGCCCCTGTTTTAGGATTCTTGTTACCTATCTGCGCAGCGGAAGAGGAGTAATTGCATAGGCACTTCTAGGCTGGGAGATCCATCGTAGCCGAATTCGCAGCTCAGTTTTCAACAAATGTCTTGCCCTTTAAATTGACAAGCTTGCAAAGTGACCGACACACCGACTCAGTTACTAATGTAACCGTCAGTAAAAAAAATTAGACTCATCTGAGCGGCATCGTGAGTAAGCGTTTCGAAGGTGAGATCTGCGCCAGTGTGACTGCTCTCATTTGTCTTTCTCTAATTCTGCTCACCCGAGATCGGCTGTATGCTCCTGACACACGGTGATTTTAGTCTTGCAGTCCGCAGGTAGAAGTATAATATATTTTAATTCGAGACAGTAGCTCAATATTTAGCATGATCTCAGTATGCCAAGTATGGCCTCGTGAAAATTAGCGCACTTCAGTGGATGTGCTGCTGGCAGCAGATTAGCTGCCTGTGGCAGAGATTTGTTGCGAACAAATAGTTTTTGCAGGAGCGTTAGCAGCCGTCATGCAAGCTGAGACATGGTGCCACGCACGTAATCGTACGTGAGACTTTGACATTTGCTATGTATTCTCTCTTGGCGAAAATAGGGAAACACCGTTCAATGAATCTTTTCAGAATTTTGCTGCGATTAAACTCAGACTCCGAACTGGCTCTATGATCTTGTTTGTAATGAATAGTACCAGGTACTACGCGCTCGCCGACCGCCTGCCAATAATCTGGGCAACGTGAGAAGTGAAAAGGCATCCTATTCGTGACAAAATAATAAAAGAAATGCAAAGGACATGTGTTATTTATTTTTGATATTTGGTTTCTATTTAATTTTAGGTATTTTTTTTACTTACGCGTCAAGAGAGGCCTGCAGTTAAGTCCTGCAGACCTAGGTTGTGATTGTCATCGGATGAGGCACAAGGTCCGGATAATTCTGCAGTCAGTGTGTAATTTGACGGGCTCTGTGCATTTTGTGGGCGATCCATTAGTAAAGTTTGATGTCATTATCGAATGACCCAAACCGCCGTCTAATTGAAAAGTGCATTTCAGTTAAACGAAGGTTTGGATCAGTCGATCGCAGTCTTTTTGTCCGGAAAATAGCCTATACACTACTACATCGGTTCTAACTTGGATGCACTTTTTTCTAACCAAAACGTTTTCATCATAAACTTGTATCAAACGATGTTATCTAGGAAGCTTCCGGAAGCACAACATGACCATGAAAAAAAAAAATTTGTCAGAAGATGAACGAAGCGGCCGATTCCCGTAGATACAGTAGTACCAATAGCACCATTCGGTGTAACATGTAGAAGCCATGTAGGGGAGACAGAATTGCAGTTACTAGATAGAGTTAGATGTTTCGTCTTAAACGATGTTTTCGGGGCTAGCAAATTCTTGTAGAAAAGGAAAAGTTCATGTGTTAGAGGGAAGGACTCTAATGACACGGGACCTACCGATACGATGAGGTTTACCTAGAGAAAGACAGTTTGAGGTCTGCACTATGAAGTGCACGGGGGAATGAAAGGAAATCGACATCGGAGCGCCTACACTACGGTAGCGAGCGTAAGAAGTACGACCTGACCAGCAGTAGGATACAAGGGTAACCATCTAACTACGGCGTTTGCAGCCCTCGAGTTTAATCATGTTTCATGTAGCACGAGAACTCCGGTCAGTGCAACGGATATCACGCCGCAAATTTTTCAGTCGATAGCCGAACCAGCGAGAAGACAAGCAATTCAAATTCTCTTTTATTGTGTCAAAGGGAAGATACAGGTATTATTAATGCAAGTTGTAAAATGTTCATTAACATTGTCCGAATTTGTAATACGATTATCCTATCTTGGTAATTAAATAATTACCTTCATTTTATTTAACGCCTTTTGTCGGACTGTCTAAAACAAATAGGGACTGTTTGGAGAAAAATGAGGATTATGTTCTGGAGTGAGATTACACCTTGTAGGCGTTTGTCTTATTGTTTTCACAATATTTTCTTCAGTTTTACGTATATGTGGGCAATACGAAAGCAACTCAGAGCAGCTCCTCATATCGCAAGTACCGTTGTCTTGTGCAATAAAAATAGAATAAAACATTTATTTTGCAATATTTGCGTTGTAGTGGTCATCTGTTACAGTAGTAATATCCCTACTTATTTTCCCTCTTGTACAGTCTGCTCGACAAAGAGAAATTTTAAATCGAGTTTGAATTCCTCCAGGGTTTGTTCCGTGGTACTGGCTTTACAAAGCTTTGATTTATTGCCGGAGTTGAGGCCTTTTTTCATTAGTAATTCCAGGTTGCTGCCATTATTTCTAAGCCTCACGTCTTTACTATTCAGCTTTATGCAAGCTCTATTCGGATATGCATTTGTAACATATATACATGTAAATAAATATCATTGCAGTTTAGAAATAGTTTTCGCCAAGGAATTCGACAAGGCTTTGCTTCGGCCGCCTCATAGTCACCTTTCCAAATGTTGAGTTTGTCAAAACCTAACCCGCTACGCAACCACTCTTCGTATGGCTTGACAAATATCTAGTTTTCATAAAACTGGACGTCCCTATGATTTATAAACATGCAAGCTATTAACTGATACGGCCTGATAGCTGTCGATGCCACTGACGGTACAAAACTTATATGTTTACATATACGTTTATCGGTTAATTTTCTTTTATTCTTTGGGGTCGTACAACTCGTTAAAATAAGCATTTTTGCAATGAGGAATAGACACAAACACTGTTGGGGATATATATCTAAACATGTCTTGTTCACGGTGCATTGAAGATATGCCTCCTATGTCCGTAGAGGGTGGAGATGGTCTAGAATTAAAAACCTCATTAAAAAATATTATACGGGGAAGAAGCAAGCCATGGGAAGCCTCATCCCTCCCCGTCAATTAAAAATATTTGCCTAAATAGTTTTTAACTGTAAGGTTTGACAGTAAAATTACGGATACATCCTATACCTATGGCTAGCCAGACATTGTTTTATAAAAATGTGAGATTACGAGGGAATAAGTTGTTCGATAGAGAAAATGAACATACTCGTGTATTTTTAGATAGAGCAACTGAACACGTCGAAATAAAGGACACATACACATCATATATATATATATATATATATATATATATATATATATATATGAAGGACGTTTTCTGCTTTGTCTATAAGCTCCCACATACTAATAATATTGTAGTTATTTGTCCCCCGTCGACTTCGATGTAAACGATGCGGTTGGCGAAGCTATTGGCGTGATGGTGGATGTGGTCTCGGCGGCGGTCGGTCTAACGGATGGCGCCCAGATATGAGCTTTTTTAGGGCCTAATTTGCAAGAAAAATTAATTTACAGAGTTTTAAACAAGAACCGGTACGGATAGTTACACGATAGGTTGTGATAGTATTAGAGACTCCTCCCCTTTAACTGTGAGCAATATTAGTTTCACCTCTAGGACCCGGTTGCGGGGGATGACAGGAGGTATGAGGGCTTTAGCAGGTCAAACAAAGGCTTTGGTAGTCATCGAGCTACCAGCCGGCGTGTAGTCCTGCACAGCGTGCCTAATAGAATTTCCCCCCTCCTGTATAAAACAAATTATTTGTCCCGTTAAGGGTGACGTTCACCGCTCGCTATGGCAAGTCTTTAGCTACTGCTATTTACAACAGGCGCCACGCAGGCAAAACAAGTCATTTGAATCTTTGCGCCACCGCGTCGAACATGGCCGCCGACAGATAAGCGAACAGTTTTTTTGGCATTTTGATGCGCTACAGTGGCTACATTTTACCGCAAACGTAATAAACAGCTTACAAATATCTATATTATGTTTGTCGAAGGGTCGCAGCTATGTAAAAACAAGAACTGCGATAATTCATGCGCCGGTACCAAACATGTTATCTCGCAGCTTCGCAGAGAAGCTTCGCTCCTAGATACTACAGGTATGGCGGTCGACAATGTGCCAACCCGATCCGCGTTCTGCATTCACGCGTTAGCCCGAAAAACACGTCGAACCCGGTGGAGTGGTGCATCCGTTTGCGCCTCGCGACCGGAGGAGATACATAGGTGCGCGGGTTCGAGGCCCACCGTTGCACATTTGCATTTATGGGGGGTCCGTCTATGAAGCAATGCGAAAAGCAGTCCCATGCTTTAATCTTGGCTGAGAGTCATCCCAGAAGGTATATAGCCAGAAAAACACGCGGTTTTTTTCACGCTTGTTCTCTCGTAAACATTCTAATAGTTGTCACCTGTGAGTGAAGCGCTAATTGTAGGTGCTTTGTTACGCGTTATAGGCTACCTTTCTATTTAATCGATCGCTTGCAAACGCGGCCGTCATTTGTGAAAGAGGTTGTTTTTAATTTGAGACTATCCTCCGTCCCCTACTTCGGGCTTGGAATCGCCGTACGGCACATATCTTCATAAGCATTGCCTGGACGTAATATATATATATATATATATATATATATATATATATATATACATATACATATGTATATGTATGTATGTACATATATATATGTATATGTATGTACATATATATATATATATATACATATGTATATATATATATATATATATATATATGTATGTACATATATATATATATATATATATATATAGATATATATATATATATATATATATATATATATATATATATATATATATATATATATATATATTATATATATATATATATATATATATATAGCGCGAGAGATAGACGTCTTCTAGACAATTGTTTTGCCAGCAGTCCGTGTGGCACTAACTAAGCGCTGCGCTGTTGTTGTTGTTGCTAATGCCGGCGGCGCCGTCGCCTAGAGCGAACCTTCTATGCGAGCGCTTCGGCCGCTAGCAGCCGTGGCGCGGCCATCATCCCAGCCGCAAGCAAGCAAGCAGGCCAGCAAGCAAGCAAACACAGCATAGCACAGCGCCGCAACGATAATGTCCGATGAGCGAGTCGGGCGCCGACTAACACAGCAGCATTGAGTCAGCAGCAGTGGGCGCCGCAGCGGTTTTGCGTGCTGCGTTTTTTCGTCGAGCGTGTGCCAGCCAGTCAACAAGCAAGCGCACGAAGGAAGCGGCGAAGTAACGACGAGATTTTGTGTTCGTGGCTGCTGTAGCAGTTGTGATTGACAACGGGCGACGACTGGTCTGTGGCCGCTCGTTCGTTCGTTCGTCCGTACGTCCGTCCGTCCGCAAGTCTGTTTGTCGTATCTACCTGCATCTACTTCTGTTTCTAGTAGTAGTGTTAGTACCACTTCGAGTTGTTCGACTACTTCGACTTGTTCGACTACATCGATTTCCACTACTACCACAACGACTACTACTACTACTACTACTACTACCGTTGTTGATACACTACTCTTCTGCTGCTGCTGCTGTGAAAGCGACCGGCGACGGTCGACGTGGAGCACGGCGACACAGCCGACAACGCCGACGTGCTCTTGTTACCGTGCTATTTGTTGTTCGAGTACGAATTGGAGCGTTGCTGGTTGTTGTTGCTGTTGCTGTTCCTGTTTCTTGTTGTGTGCGAAAGTGGCAGCCGCGATCGTCTCGTGTCGTCACGACGCTTGCTTGCTCGCGTCGTATTACAAGTAGTGTTGTTGGTCGGTCGGTTTGATTGTTGAGCCGGCGAAAACAACGCCGCTACTAGCGACGGACGCCACGACGACCTACAACGTCAACAACAACACCATCGACAACATCAACGGCGACAACAACAACATCAACGGCGACAACAACAACAACAACGACGACGACGACAACAACAACAACGAGTTCAACGTCAACAACTCGCAAAGCGAAAGCGGCGACGGTCGTTCACAGGACGGGGGGCGGTTAGGGATTCTTCCGGCGGTGGTGGCGGCGGCGCCATTGTGTTTACGAGCACGAAAGCAAGCGGGTCGTGTCGTTGCCGTCATCGACGACGACGACGACGACGTTCCTGTTGTTGTTGATGCTGATGTTGTTTGTTTCTATGTCCTTTTTCTCCTGTCTCACATTCGATCGATCGATTTTAGTAGTTGTTTAGTGTGTCTATTAGCTAGTCGCTAGCCGTGCTTCTGTTACTCGGTGTCGGTTAGATTCAACAACTCAGTCAGTTAGGCTGCTGCTCACCATCGTTCGTGGTGGTATAGAGTAGTGGGGACGACCGGCGAGCAGGTAGACAGGCAGGCAGGCAGGCGTCTGTGGGTGGTGGTGGTGGTGTATCATCTGCTCATGTCGTGTTGTTCACGCTAGGAGCAGGCAGGGCGAAAGGCACTCTTCTTGCCCTTATTCTTCTTCTGGTTCTTCTCCTCTATCGTCATCGCGGGCCCCTTACTCGCGGGTGGGCGGTGCTTGTAACAGGAACACAACACGAGCAGCAGCAGAAGCAGCAGCAGCAGAATGTCGGGTTATCGGGGCAACCCCGGTGGCTCGTGGGTTCGTGGCGGGCCGGGCGGTGGCAATCAGGATTACGCACCGTACGCGACCGGCGGAGGCTACGCAGCGCATCAGTGCCACCAGCAGGGCGGCTATGGCGGAGGGCCGGGTCAATACGGCAGTGGAGGTGGCGGAGGCGGGGGCGGCTACGGAGGCATGAGCGGGGGCGGCTACGGGGCGCACCAGCAGTCGGGAGGACCGCCGACGCAGGGCGGTGGTGGTGGTGGTGGCGGAGGAGGAGGTGGCGGCGGCGGCGGCAGCAATCACCGCTGCTTCACCGGCAAGATCACGAAGCTCGTCGACAACTTCGGCTTCATCGACGGTGACGTGTTCTTCCAGCTGAGCTGTGTCAAAGGCAAGTTTCCGCGTGAGGGCGACACGGTCTACTGCGAGGCCAACTACAACCCCAAGATGCCGTTCAAGTGGACGGCCACCAGCGTCCAGCTGCAGCCCGGCGACGGCGGCGGACACCGGAACGGCGGCGATAAGCGATCGCCGCCCCCGCCTCGCGGCGGCCGGCGAACGTCGCCTCGACGCCTGTCGCCGCGTCGCGGATCGCCGGCCACTCGGCAACGCTACTCGCCGCCCCGCAGGCGGCCGGGCCGCTCGCGTTCGCCGAACCGACGCGGCGGCGTGGCTTCGCCGCTGCCGCCGCTTCCACCGCCGCCCAAGCGGGCCGTCGTGCCACGCGACGGCCGCAGTCCGACGTTCAAGCGGCGAATGTCGCGCGCGATGCTGAACAACGTCGACCTCGAGATGACGTCGGCGAGCGCCGCCGAACTCAAGCGCCGCTATCCGAACCTCTACATACCGTCGGACTTCTTCCACGCGAGCATCCTGTGGCAGGCGGCGTTCCCGCCGCTCAGCCCGCTCGACCTCGGCCTCACACACTGCGCGTACGCCATCTGTCCGCGCGAGAAGCGGCTGCCCGGCGCGCGGCCGCCGCCCAAGGAGCCCACCGACACGTCGTACAAGTACGTGGCCAAAGTCGTGCTGCTCGCGAGTCCGGTGATGGCCGACATGTACGAGCAGTGCTGTGGGCCGTCCGAGCGACAGCTGAGGCATCCGCTCGAGCTCGTCCAGCTGCTCGTCGGCATCAAGGCGGGCAAGTTCGAGGCGATCGGCGGGCCGTGGAGTCCGTCGCAGGACGGCGACGATCCCGAGCACCCGCAGACGCTGATCAACACCGCCATCCGGACGACGCAGTACCTGACAGGCATCGACCTGCGCGGCTGCACGAGCTGGCCGAAGATCACCGAGGTGCGCTATCGGCGCGAGGTGAACGGCGAGGCGTCGACGGAGAAGGTCGTCATGTACTTTCCGGACGTCTGGCGTTGCGTGCCGACACACCGCGACTGGGCCCAGCTGTCGGAAGACCTGCGTAACGAAAGTCTTGCGCAGGCCGAAGAAGAGGAGCCGGCCGCCGAGGAGAACGAGCAGGACAATGCAAAAGCCAATGGTGGTGCTGCTGCTGCTGCTGCTGATGCCGCCGCCGCCGCCGCCGCAGGAGGACAGGCGTCAGGCGACAAGCCAGGGGCCGCTGGCGCCCCGGCACCAGCGGCTGCTGCTGCTGCTAACGAGGAGTCGCAGGAACCGAGTGGAGAGGTGCTTTTGCCCGACGGAACCGACCCGCGCCAGATGAAGGTAGCCGATCTGCGCGTCGAGCTCGAAAAAAGAGGTCTCGACATAAAGGGCGTCAAGCAGACGCTTGCAGAACGACTAATCGAGTTTTTGCAGCAACAGCAGCAGCAGCAAAAGCAGAAAGAACAGTCGGAAATGCAGTCGGGCGACTCGGCCGATCCCAAAAAGGCGACCGACGACGCGAAAGAGCTTCCCAAAGGTTCTCAAGAGGGTATGGAGGTAGATAGCCAGGAGAACACGCAAGATAAGCCAGAGAACAAAGACGCGGGAGCAGCGGCCGCCAAGGATGAGGAGGAAAAGGATAACAAGGCGGCCAGCAAGGCGGAAGATCAAAAAGAACAATCTTTGCCTATTTTTGATCTGCCGACCAATCCGGCTATTGTTGTCGTGCCTAACCGTAAAGCAAAGGGAGGCAAGTTTGACTGCCGCCTTATCAGCGTCTCGCGGTTGCTTGACTATAGCGAGAATGAAAACAAAGAAATTTTGTTTGAGTTGAACTTGTTCAGTGAATTGTTGAAGTCTATGTTTTATCGTGATCATGCGTTTAACTTGTACAAGTGTTTACTCGAGGCCCCTGATCTAAATAGAGAACAGGAGAATCGACTAGCTGCGAAGAAGAAGCGCGAGGAGCTGAAGAAAGAAGATAAAAAAGATGACGACAAGAAAGCTGTCGCTCCCGAAGCCGATGAGATCGAGATGGAGATAAAGGACGAGGTTGACGAGGACTACGAGAAGATCTATGACGAGAAGACTGTGCGTAATCCCAAATTGCTGTTGTCCTGTCTCTTCTTCGACCTCAACCGTGTGGGGTACTTTAGCGCTAGGGAGATCGAAGATATCACGCTTCCACTGAACTTCTATCTGTCCCGCGCCCAGGTTCGGAATATGTTGAAGAAGCTGCTCACGAAGGATGGCAATCTTGAATATAAAAAACTTACTCATCGTAACATGGACCCGGAAGATGCTCCCGAGGGGTATGAATATCCGACTCCGCTCGGTGAGGACGAGTTGAAAGAGCTCATCAAGGGGAACGACTGCGGGAGGGGGGGCAACAACGCATCATCGGGCGCTATTTCGGGATCGGACGCGATATACGTCGACGTTCAGAAGCTGCGCGAACAAGTGGAGAAAAGCGAGCGAGCTAAAGTTGAGGTCGATGCGGCGTTCCTGAAAACTCAGGAGGAACTCGAGAAATCGACGCATCAATACGATCGAATGAAAAAGGAGCGCGACAGACTTGAGGCGGAGCTGGCCAAGGCCAACAAGTCTCTCGACACGCTCAACCAGGAGCTGCGTCAGGCGCATCGGTTTTCGAGCGAGGTGCGCTACGCAGCGTACAACACAAAGAACATGCTGAGGAAAACGCTCGAGTTCCTCGAGCGCTGTCTCGAGCGCGACAGGAAGAAGGTCAATACGACTGGCACCGCAAACGAGAAGAGCGGTGCCGAGGGCAAAGACGACAAGGGACCCCAGCAGCCCAAGACTGAGGACGACGGTGGGGAAGCTTCAAAGGAGGCCGAGGAGTCATCGACCGCCGACGTCAGCGAGTCGGAGCAGCCGAAACACGAGGACACCGAGGAGGACGCAGCTGGCGGCGGCGGCGGCGGCGACGACGACGACGACGTGAAGGTGACCCCGGACGAGACCGAAGAAGAGCCGCCAACCGCCGAACACGACAATGAGACAACGGCGACGAACGCCGCATCCGCTTCCGCCTCCACCGCTGCCGTGAAGGAAGAGGAGGCGACAGAAGCAGCTGTCGAGAGCGCACCCGCCGCCAAACGGCCCAAGCTGTCGGCAAAAAGTCCTGCCAAGCCCAACGGCAAAGCCGGCGTCAAGAAGAAATGAGCAACAATGCACTCCACCGTGCTTGGTAGCCGGCCCGTGCGTGCGAGCATGCCTGCCTCCCTTTCTGTCCGAGGCGGTAACGGTATGGATGACGCCAGATCACAGTCTAGAGGATCAACTAACTCCAATCAAATGAAATGAGCACAGGCACCAACATGAACATTTATTACGACGACGACGGCGACGGAGAAGCAGCAGTAGCAGCGGAAGAATAAGAAGAAGAAGACTGAAGAAATTAACCATTACGATATCAGCAAACAATAACAAGTTATTGAACTCGTACTAGCAGTGATTTCTGTATTGTTGTACATAATGCGAACGATCTACCACCACTACTACTACTACTACTACCACCACCACTACAACTACTAAAACTACTTCTCTACTACTGTCGACAATAACAGTAAAAAAACGACATATAATCATATACGAATAATAATCGCAACAGCAGCAGCAACAGCAACAACAACAACAATGATGATGACGATGATGATGATGATAATAATAAGAATAATGATGATGACGATGTTGACGATGAGGCACTACTATCTATCAATACGAGGACGAGAGATGATTGATATGATGATGATGATCCTGGTGGATGGTTGAGCTTGGGCGAGCTGCTTGCTGTTGATTGTTATGAGCCTTAGAAGCAACAACAGCATCAGCAACAGCAGCAGCAGCAGTCGAGTCGGTCCAGCGATCCAATCTCTGATTGGTGGTGCGGCGAATTCATCACGCACGCGTGTTGTTACTTACTACATGTTCCCAGAGCCGCTAAAAACAACAAACACGGGCCTAGCGGCGACGCCGCAGCCGCCGGCGCCGGCGGAAAAGTCTACGAACAAGATACTTGATGATGGCGGCAGCCGGCCGGCCGCGGCCGCGGTGCAGAGATGACAACTGATGGCATACACAGCGGAGGGAGGAGGCTAAAGTAGAACGGGTCTATCAAGCGATAGAGAGAGCGGCAGAAAGAGAGACAACAACAAAACGGCAAACATAAAGATTACCAATCGTATGATCTTACGTCAATATGATAATTGCTCTATTCATCAGTGTAATAAATTGTTTTTCCAACTTAACGTTACGACGACGATCAATTCCATCATCCGCCCCTGATTGAGGAGGCGCAGGAAAATTTGCCGGGGGGGGGGGCAGGCGGTGGGGGGGTGCTACCTACGTTTAGGACATTACTATTACTTAGACTTTCCGTGGGGAAGAAAGAAGGCACACAGGACAGGAGAGAGAGAGAGAGAGGGCGCTAAAGGGGAAACGAGACAATTTGTACGACAATGTTTGTGTGTATGTAGTATGTGTTGATATTGATCGTCAGCGTCGCCACCGCTGCCGCCGCTCTGAGTCAGCTCTACTGGTCAGATGCAGCAGCTTGCGGGCGTGAGGTTGGGTAGTTTATGTGGGGTGGTTAGCGTGGGGCGCACACCGCTATTAGGGGAAAGATGTTGATTGTCGTTGCTGCTGATGCTACTTCTACCTCCACCACCACAACAACAACAACAAATACCACCTGTACTACTATGACCACCACTAGAACTACTGCTAATACTAACTACATCAGGGCGAATGGTACCAAACCTCCGGTCCTGGCAAGACTCGGGCGAGCGCACAAGAGATGTTGCGCCAGCGAAATCCGTTACGTTCCCTATTTATCCATCCATTGATTTGATCCAGTCAATAGAAGCAACAGCAGTAACAGTGACAATAAATAGCACGACGTTGGACCTTTTGACTTGTTCGACAGTTTAGTAATTAGTTCCAATTATAATCATCATCATCACCATCAACGACAGCAGCAGCGCGAATAAAGCGAGCACTTTCGAGCGATGATAGTGCAGGTTGTGGAGGGCGTAGCTGACGTCGCCAGGCCACTCCTAGCTAGACCTAAACACAGCAACAAAAACACAACAACGACGACGTCGACGAAACAGATGGATTGGATGGTTTGCGTCACACCACGACAATGGTAAGTTGCAGGACCGATAAATAAATATTCCTCAGTAAAAGCTCATTGTTTTCATTGATTGCCTCATCGGCACAGCATGCACTAGAAGTTGTAGTCTAAGTAGAATTAGCATCCGTTAATTCTAGTCTCCGATCGACAAGAATATATTAAAACTTGACTCTCATCTGCTTTTGATAGGCCATAAAAAATAACTGTAGTGTCTTGAAAGCAGGAGTTGTTTGATGAGTGACTCTGCGGCGTGCAGGGACGACACGTCACAGCGATGTTAGTCCACTACTGTGCATACAACTATATATATATATATATATATATACTCAAACATCTCAACTTACACAACATTATAATTAATCGCCTTCCTTAACAGCAAGGAGGCCTTTCCTTCCTCTGTTCGTGTATAGCAGGCCTAACAGGTATATACAATGTGTGGATGTGAAAGCAAGGCTTGCGCATGTGTGCTAAAGATAAGTATGTAGAGTCTCCGCAAGACAATTAGAAAATTAGACTTTTTATGTGCGCTACATCCTTAAGCCTAAGAAAGCGGTGAACTCTTACGCCAAAAAAAACGTGACTCGTTATGGTATCATAGACGATCTTATTTTTAAAAACAGAACTTTTGATCTCATTATTTTCCTGGCGGATAGCAAATTGTGCTCATTTATCTGACGACGGTTTGGAGTGTTAATTCGCCACACACGTACGTGCACTCGTAGACATTGCATATAAACACATTATATATTGTAACGACACTCTCATCATATATGATATGACGACCTTATGTTTTGTTCAAGTGTATGTTTATATGTGATGCCAACCGTCTACTCAGAGTGCGAGGCAAGGTTGTGTGTACGGCTAGCAAGATAGGTTGCCCAATTCGTTTACGTCGTGCCAAATAGGCTTACTGGATCCCGGTACGTTGCATGCTAAGCATACAGGTAAGCTAGTGGCTGATGCTGGAAGCCTAATTGGACTCATAGTGATATGTTTTGTTACGTCAGTAACAGGAACCTTACCTCTTTCTCCGACCCTCCTAATCTTCAATCAACAACAATTTGCTCCCTTACACAAAAATCGTACTCGAATTTTTACTTAGCTACTTCATCAATCAGTTTTCTTGCCCTTTTTTAGAAGTCTTATTTGCCTATAGTGTTGTTAATTGAAGACAAGAAGAAAGTTTTTTAGATTAATTTATTTGTATGTGAGGTTTCTCAACTAGAAACTCGAACCGTTCCGTTGATAAGGCACGGACGCAATTGAGTGACTGTTGTCTTAAACGCGACTACGCGCCTGTACTTGTTATGATGTAAATTATAAGATTTTTCCCTAAAATATAGAAGTAACCGGCGCCTTTACTATCTTACCATCAACACAGCATAATGTTCAAGTTCATCCTTTATTTGGGCTGACTGTCAGAACTGGCTGCGCTCCGCATAGTTCTAGTGCCAGGCTAGCTGACGTGTTCTTGGGTAATCCCAGCACACGTTTCACAAAGCACGCCTTTACGCGGTATACATTTTTGAGATCGCGTAATGTTAGGTTCGGCGCAATTACTGAGAGACAGTACTGGAGTATCGGGGTGAATTTCACCCTGAATATTTTCACTGCTGCGTGCACATGCATAATCTCAACATAAGAGTGAGTTCGCTTATGATAAGAGTCACTTGATTTGCTAACATTTGCTATTTCTGGAAAACTTTCGTGCTTAAATTTATGGAGAAGTAATGTGCCAACGAAAGTACCTATTATATGGTTATTAAATAAAGGCCGATTTTCAATCGATCTAAACTAACCAGCATGTCTCTACTATATTGTGTAAGGGCTCTCCTTATGTTGATTATTATGCTTGCTCTGCGTAGAATAGGCAAAATGTGAAACTGAGACTGTAAAATCTCGTTTGCGGTGTAGTTTGGCTGAATACAGCAAAGTATTGAGAATAAGGACTACGAAGCTCACTGACATTGGCATTTCTACTCGATAGTTTTTCATATGGTCAGCATCACTCACGACCTGACAGGAGCCGATACCATTCAGCCGGTACAACGGTTTGTTTCTCAGCGGCTCCTAAAAGCGTGCAGTAACTGTGGTCGTAGCAGTGAGCAGATTATCCACTGATTGCACAACAGGCATAGCTGAACACTTTGTTCGTGCCACTTCATTGTACAACTTACTACATTGTATGCATCTCCTTGGAATTATAATTGTTCAGTTGCTACTAACTACTGGATCGGTTAGAAAGCTCTGTTGAATACGTACGAGAAATTCGAAAATGTATTTCTTTTTTGCTTGCGGTGCCACTTCAATTAATCATACACGAGAGCGGATAAGCAAGTTCTAGTGCTTTGAAATATGGTGCCAGCTTTACACATGCCAAATTTTACGCCTTTGGTGGCGGCGTTTATTGTTTGAGTTTGCTTGAAAGAAGTGACGAGAACGAGGCTCGACGATGATTTTTAAGAAATCGAAAATAAAAGAACAACAAATCTGCATTAAGTTCTGTGTTAAAAACCAAGTCATATGTTTTAAAATGGTGGACATTTCAAGATTTGCCTATGGTGATCAAGCAGTGTCCCAAACCTCTGCGTATACGTGCTACCATCGATTCCGCGACTGACGTGAAGAGATACGAAGATCGTGAAGAGATTACAGTCTTTACCGATAGTTGATGCGTTAGAAGGCTTGCAGCAAAGTTAGTTTCAAAAATGTTGAATTTCCAGCAAACAAACGGGAAATTCCTGAATTAAACCTTCGGGTGGTAGTAGAAGATCCTGATTTGTACACGATACGACATCGAGACCAGCACCTAATCCTCCCAGTGGTGCTTCGAAGGAGAGTGTCGATTGAAGAAATCCATACAGAACAGGTCCAACACCAAGGTTCTTTTGACTGTTTTTCCTTTCGACAACAAGAGAATCATCTTCCACGAATTGTCACCTCGTTCTAACGTTAATAAGACATACCGCCGCAAAATTTTTCAATTATTGCACGAGAACGTCCGACGCAAAGGGTCTGAACTCTGGGCAAACAACTATTAGGTCCTCCATCACGACAACGCACCGGCGCACACATCGTTACTGATTTAGTTAGAATTATTTGATGGAAAATTTGGTTTCTATATTTACGCAATCTCCTATTTGCTGGATCCGTAATCGTGCTATTTTTCCTGTTCTCACGGATAAAAACTTATATCCAGACTCGAGAGGACATAAAGAAAGCTCCGCAGGCGCAACTCAACTCGATTTTGAAAGACGCGTTTAAAACATATTTCGAAGGATGGGAAAGCCGTAAAACTTTCAGATATTTCTCCTCAGAGAAAACTCTCAGAAAAAGATAATCATCTTAAGAAACAAGATCAGCACAAAAAGGTGAACAGGGTTAAACATTTCTTCCAAGTTCCAGCAACTTGCGGCAAGTCGCCACAGATACATGCGACAAGCGTTGTCATGCTGGAATATGAATGCTGGAATAACTATGGCTTTATTTTCGGCGTGTCTCGCACGAATGCGTGCTGCGGGCGTCTTCCTCGCAAACTGAAAGTTGGTCAGATATGTAAACATACAGTTAAATCCTCTAATTTCGTCGATCATACGATATATATTGAGGCAACGAACTCAGATTGACCTATTGTCAAGGTCCATTCGAAGATTGTCAAGGCTAGCAATTGTACGGATAGGTGATTACCGCCGATTCCGGATCGACTCGTTAACGCCCCGGACCTAGCTTATCAGAGATATCAGCCGGGATACCTGCTGCTTTGGCTTAAAAGGCTTAATGACAAGACACAGTGGATGCTTTTTAAGGATGTCTTGCTTCAAATCGCCCTCAGAACTGACGGAGGTTTATTCTAGTATATGAGCGTTTTCGCTTCACAGTGATTCGATTACTCTTAAGCTTATTTGTAACCTCCATAGTCGAACTGAAAGCTCCGTTTCAGCTCCTGGATAATACCTACTTTGAACACACTAGCTTCGACAATTTTGCAGGCGCTCACAAATTTGAACACCAAATGTAAACGAAAATTGATGTTCAAAGTTTCGACCCCAGAGCCACGCGTTGTGGCAAACTACTATAACCCTTTCAAGTGAGACGTAAGCATGGTCAAAATGTGCTGTCTAAGGGCAATCAATCAAGTTGGTTATTTGATTAAATGCTGGATTAAGCCACCCTGTAGTAGCAACAGCTACTGCTCGAACGGAAAATTAATATTGAATCCACATTGGGAGGGGGGCAATATGACCATGACTGGGAATTCGTATGGTTTCACATATTGTGTCATATCTATCTACATACAAAATAAATAGACAATAAACATCGCTTTCTTTAATTGGATTGTATATATTCTAGTAAAATCTACATATGTAGTATGCACCTTGAGAATAAATCTTAAAAAAATAGTTATGAACAACATTAATATTACACGTGGTCAATAATCAGTAGCATGAATTATAAAGTATGCGGCACTTGATAAAAAAATTAACTCGGCGCTTCAATTTAGATCCACGAGCAAAGCTTCAAGAGTTCGCGCGGGTTATTTCCACTAAGAAATTTAAACTCTTCTCGAGCCGCCGCCGTCTTCGCTTTCGGGTGCTGAATAAAGTTGGTCGCTATGAAGAAGTCTATTGCAGACTCAAACTCCTTATCGGTATAGTTTTCCAGTCGAACCGGCAGAAATGGCTCAAAAAATTCGAACCCCTGTAAAAATGCAGTACAGGACAATACGTCGTTAGAGACCTGGTAGACTAATATTGTTTAGGTTAGTTACAACTTTAACCCAAATCTGTGTCGGCATGATGGTTCGGTCGTATGTGCCGCGCCATAACGTATGCATGATAATTTGCAGTAAATCGCTCGTAACATCACAGCGTTGTCTCAATCGGCACTGCCTTAAAATACATCAAGATGAAGAGTATACAGTTGGAAAGGAAACTAAATGCAATAAACGAGCTTCGTCTGAGGTCCGCTACAATGAGCTGTGCCCAATATCTTACCTGCCTGTGTATCGTAGCCTTGTCAGGAGGAACGTGCTTTACCAGGGACACAAGGGAGAGATTTTGCAGATGACTGCAGTACCTCTACAACGCCTCATTAGCTGTCCATAAATACTGCATGGCTGTAATCTAAATAGCACTCCGGTGTCCTCACATCGAACCTAAGGCATTCTAGCCACACCTAACGCTCTACGAAACGCAAGCAGTGACTTAAAAGACTTCGAGCTATCAGAACAGGCATCTAGTCACAATGTTTGCTGTACATGGTTTGCATGAGATCTGCACGAAGAGAGTTCCACGGAGTTACCCCGCCATACAAGCGCAATGTATGCGGACGTTATTGTAATATTTACTACCCATAACACTGGCCGTGTGTGCACCTGGTTAACAAGCTACAGTAGAGAAACCAATGTAGCAAGCATTTATAAACCAGTCTTTGGTATATATATATATATATATATATATATATATATATATATATATATATATATGACCATGTACGTATCTAATAACTGGCAAGTACCATACCTTTTTACCAAGCAAATACTGAGGCATAAAGGAGGGAACGTTCTCGAGTTGGAGGTTACGGTGCTTGAGTGACAGAGCGCCCTCATCGACCGTGACGATAACGGCTGCGTTTTTCCAGTCGTTCGATAAGATACTCTTAAAACTCTGGATCAAATGGAAGTCTTGCGATGGCACGTAGGATCTGTCGACGCGTCGCTGGTACGAGTCCTCCCAGATGATATTTACGCCTTCGACCGCAACTAGCGTCTTCATCCTGATAGCATGTAACAGTAACAATACAAAATAACGTTACATCGCGTTAACTAAGCAGATATTATTCAGTGGCAAGTACCGTACGTCCTAGGTCGCGGAACCCGCAGAAGCACAACGAGCATTGAGAATTAAATTAGCTTAGCCATAACTCGACGTATATATATAAGATTGATATACGCTATTCGGTATGACTTCCTAGGACTATATTCGCCTCTAAGGCCTCTAAACGAGGTCAGGTCAATTTATACAGAATTTAATAAAATTCTACGATCGTATACCTAAAACCTATATTTTAGGTAGTTTTTTTTGCACAGGGGATCTTAGTGAAAATAAGCGCCGATGAATACTAGCACGAAGACTTTTTTAGTAGTTTCTTAATCGACGATACTTAATTATTGGCATCACAATCGCAGTATAACCTGATCATATATATATATATATATAACTGTACTCCCGTGTTGTATTATCCTTACTTTCCGGCATTCGTATATGCCTTGACCTCTTCAAGAAGGGCTCGCACGCAGAGACAAGCATGTTTGGCACGTTTGATTCCATGCTCAACGATATTGGTAAGTGGCTCGCCCCGAGCCGTCACGTCCTAACAACATCAATAAATACATTAGTAGTGAAAAAGTCACTAAGCAGCAATATGATTTATACAAAATATAGCTGTAAGTGCAAAAGATGTTCAAACATGTACTACTTCAATTAAACTTTAATATATATATATATATATATATATATATATATATATATGGATTTTAGAGCAAAAATAAAACGCGCTACGTACATAATTATAGGACATCTACTAGGGGTAGTGTTACGTGCTTAATAAACCAACTGCCTATCATGCCCCAAGAATATACAAATGATCACGGAACATCAATCTCAAGATTTCTACCATCAAATATGTAAGTATGCAACTACGCAAATATTAAAAACGTCAGCGTTTTTATTCTTACAGTTCCAGAGGCGACATTCTCGTTTCCATTTAATTAATTTGCCCCACAAGAAGCCTACATATGAATTTCGTAAGAGTGTTGTGTGTAATCCGTTCGAATATACATAGGTATCTCTACCTATGCCCCTGTCTGACCTAAATCATATATATATATATATAATTCAACGCGATATAGTCAGCCACCCGGCATTGCGGCACGGAGAGTCGGTACATCCAAGCACTAGAACGCTTAGTTAGATTTGCAGTAAACATATATATAGCCGCCTTTACCAATAGAAGTAGCCCAAATAACTATAACTGCGCTCTTCCTGCCAAGACCCGCGCCGGAGCAGGTACTCTTCACGGTCCTTCTAAAAAACACCCAAGGGTATTCAAACGCACAAATTGATAAAATGCTCGACAGACGACTAGTAACAACAGACTAGAAGACTAGAAGGCGCTGTCACCAGAACCAGCATGGTTTTCGGGCCCGACACACCACACATTCGGCTATCAGCTATGAGTTCTCTGGGCCCACAGAGTTAAATGAACTAGCTTTAAGAGGCTCCTCAAGCAACGTCGGGACGGAGAGCATACTAATCAGTAGAACAGGCACCCTAAGCAAATGGAGTTAGCAATGAGAAGCAATTCAGCCGGGGCATTCTGGATACTGGGCAAACTCATTACTCCCTGCGCTCACAGAATGGTAAAGCCTTAAACATGGTTGGTTACCGGTTGGACTTGGTTACCGACCGCTTAACGCTCCAGGTCTAGTCAACCAGGAGTGCCGGTCAAATGCCTGCTACTTTGGCTTAATAGGCAAAATGAGATGAGAGTACTACCACGTAGAGCAGAAAGCCACGGTGCTATCGGCGTCGTGGCACGAGCAAGGGCGATCCTATAACCCACACGCCCGAGGACCGCTCATACTCAGAGAAAGAAAAGGCACATGTAGTACTAACACTAGAGCGTCGCTTTGAGGTAATAGTCATGGTCAGATGTATGGTTGCTAAACGATGAAAAAGCTGGATGACTATCGCCTCATACATTTCGACAGTAATGAGGACCAAGGAGCAAACGCAAACAGCCAGACGAAAGACCTTTGGCCCAGACTAAAGCTTCAGCGCGCAGGAAAGTTCTCATGTGGTCCCGAATTAGTTAGGAAGTTAAAAAGTCCCAAGTCACCGAAGAAGTACAAAACGTGTACATTAGTGGCTAGGGCTGAATGATGCCAGCGGCACGGATCCCATGGTGTCCAGTGCTGTTATCGGACTGGACGTACGCAAATGCGTTCCATGCGTAGAGTGCAACAAAAATTAAATCAAGATTCAATAGGGGTAACTGTGACAGATTAAATAGGCGCAGATAAAATTTCAAGCAATGTAGGTAAGTGTGTTTTTGATTCCAGTCAGCAAAAATGCAATGCTACTCTACCGTTTCGCTCCACTTCCACTCCTGACTCGTTGTGAGGTTGAGCCGTCCCAGAAGGTCCGCGTTTAGCAGCCTGAAGTGCTGAAGCCATATGACGGCGTCGAGCGGATTATCTAGGATAAGGGGATCCTCTTCGTTGACCTGAATCTCCTTCGGTCGCTTTACCCACTCTGGAACTAATGTAATCAAAGGTGATACAAACCAACAACAACAAACACATTTAGTTATCGATTACGGCCACCGGCTAGCTGTCATTGTACCTTAATTAAAATGTCCACGCAGACGGGCAGAAATGTATTTTCTTTAGGAATAAGGCTGACATTACTAAGAGTTGTTATCGGTGCGACTGGCGAAAAAAAAGATTAAGAAAGGTGCGAATGTCTGAGAACAGATTGTTCAATGAAGAAATATCCCAGCGTGTTCGGAAAAAAATCTGCTTCATCTGAAAGGCATCTAACGGCTTTCTAGCGGCTAGCGAAAGAAGAAGGGTCGCTTTGAAAACAGTTTGCAAAATCAAAATCCTGTGATATTATATAGCCATACACACGTCATATGGATGTATGGAATCTGTAAGTATATATATGCAGATTTCACACATACATCTATTTTTACATGTTATGTTTTATTCTCCTCAAAGAGAAGCTAACCGAAAAATAAATGCATACATCGTGCAAAGATAATGGTCTGCGCGCACCCATACTGCCACCAGCCTCAGTAAGACAAGTATCCTGGGATCAAGGCTTCAACAAAAGCTTTATTGCCATTACAGATGCCCGATAAATGCGATGGCATCATCAAACTACTCCCGCCAAAATTTTCCGGACTGCAAAATGCATTGCCACACCTTAAGGAAGGCTATCTTCCTACATAATCAATACATTTTGCCAATCGAAGGGGTTGAAAACACCCCAGCTCCAACACCAGCACTCTATGCAAAAATGATCGCTCACGTCGAACAAAAAGACAACGAGTTCTCGACTCAAAGCCTAGGGGAGACAGCGACCAGCCTCTGCGGCTCCCTTAGGACAAAAGGCATACGGTGGCTATCCCGACAACCGCTGAGATCATACTTATAAGTTAGGCTCTGATGCAATAGCCAGGCATGACACTGGAAATCCGAGTCAAAGGCCAGAAAATTGAAGTCTCATACGACAAAAAGTCGAGGAAGAAGCCTGAGTCTACGTTCGAAATAGAGGCCAAGGGAGCTTTAAGAGCAGCTACAGGAGATATCCACTTGATCTTGCGAGGTATTGCCACTGGCATATTCCTCCAACATATAAAAGAGAAGGCATCTTTGAACCCAACAGCCCAAACGGTCTCACAGATTAAGGCTGTCATAATCAAATGGCATTCTCAAAGGGCTCACTACGAACGGAGCGCTGGAAATAGCGCTCATCCTTGGTCTCTTAAAATAAATCGGCAAACAGCCATTCATGCATTGCTAAAATGCCCCAGAGGAGATTCAACGGCTTCTACGTCAACCCATATTAATCTTGATTGGACCTGGTACAGAATAGACGAAATTTTCTCTGTACCACCGTGTCCCATGTCTGAGTTTTGACTATACGACCATGGATTGTACTCCAGCGCGACCAAGCTAATCTCGGTGGTTCAAATTCAAAGGTCAAGGGCGCGTCACAAGGGGCTGCACGGCCAACATGAGATGCTGTGTATGTAAACAAAAAGTACACTACGCCACTACGGCGTAGTGCCCAGTAAACGTAATACGGGTCACAAATCTCCGCAACAGCCACAAACAAACAACTATTATTAAGATGAAATCACTGCAAATAAACCTCCGCAGCACCCTTAAAATATACAATTGGGCGTCTTAATTCGCGGAGAAGCAACTCTTCTCAACCTCGATCCCACGCTAGCAACAACGTCTCCTCAACTGAAATATTCCCCACAGAATAATTTCCCATCTCAGTTGAACAAGTCACATTTGTGCTCTTCTATATATATATATATATATATATATAGACGTTAACCCGAGTTTTCAACTAACAACGAACAGTCTATCGCATAGATGTTATATATATATATATATATATATATATATATATATATATATATATATATATATATATATATATATATATATATATATATATATATATATATATATATATATAACATCTATGCGATAGACTGTTCGTTGTTAGTTGAAAACTCGGGTTAACGTCCTTTGTCTCATGAATGCCTCCACTGCAGCGTTGCTCGCTTCGAAGGAGGAGACACGGCTGGGTCAAGCGCGGCGGGCGGCCACATTCAGGAAACTTTCTGTACGCAGCCGCATGTACGCGAATGACTAAGAAATGCAGTTTACGCTTGTCGCTCCCTCCGTTATTACCTTAGCGAGACCGTCGGTCAATGCATTACCAACCGTGGCGCTATCCACCACTGTTCTGTAGCAGTAATAGTTTTGCAGAAAAATTAGGCTAACGTGAACAGCAGTGCGAAGGAGTCCTTATTATGCCCATTAACCTAAGGCAGCAGGGTAACCCACTGTGTGACTCCAGGAGCCAGTGTGTCCAGAAGGCCGGAGGCAAACCCCCCGAATCGTGAGTAAACCCACTGTGGTATAGCAGAATACCTATATATCAAACAAAGCTATACATATGTTTTGTACATGACTGTGTATGTTAACAATAGTAGTAGTAATATATATATATATATATATATATATATATATATGCTCAAGGTTAGCGCGAGGTCCAACAACAAACTGCATGTTAGACGTAATACAATTGCTGCACTCATGAATGAAAGTATTGGAATTATGACCAAACGGGATAATATTTATTTAATGATAGCGCAGTGACCGGTCACTATTTCATTAGTAGCAAAGGAAATTAAAGGTAGGAAATAAAGGACCTTCGCCTTCGGGAGTTTGAGGCCGAGCCTCCGCAAGTACTCACGCCAGTGGTTGCCGATGATAATCCAGTCGGACATCAGCGCGTAATGAAGTACGTGAGCCATCGTATGGCTTTTGCCCGTGCCTAGACGGCCGTAAAGGACAATACGCAAAGCGGGTTGTGTGAAGTCGTACTGTTCTAGGTAGCTGCGCACCTCGATGAACGGCTGGCGGACCATAATCGAGAATTCACCGCTAAGTTTGTGCAGTTCGCGTGCTTTTTTGCTCAGCTGGTAAATACTGAATAATCCGTTCTGGACGGCTTTCGGCACTGTGTAGTACCGGCCAACATGTTCGGCGGTGTGTTTTCGCTGCAACCACGAGATCAAATCATTAATTTATGTATGATCATGCATATCATCATGTTACTTGTCATCAAGTTACGCCCGGCCCCGAATGATACAGCCATACGGGTCTCTACGGGCAATTGTACGGGGTGACTCCAACTAAAGTTCACAAAAACAGCACAAAATGTCAAACTAATGAAGCAGCTGTCGTTCGAGTTCACGCAATGATATTCAGCGATTATCACATTATGGGTATCAAGCGATGCCAGTACCATGATGATTTTGCAACATAAAGCTGTCTCTCTAAGTGCATTTCAGACTGCATAAAAGCGGCTCCTCTCACAACGTATGTGCAGGTTGATTTGCGCTAAACGGATGCGCTGGATGGGCGATGTGCCGCCCAAAGGAAAAGCGAAATACCACTTGAGCCTTCTTTAGGGCATCGAGATTTAGGGTATCGAGTCTTCAAATACATCGGTTAAGTAGCACTTAGCTCTAATACAGGGACGACATATGGCACCCAACTTATTAAAATTAAAGTTAACTTTAATTGTCGACTGTAGATACCGATGACTTGTTTTTTAGTGTATAATAAATCATATTATAAACACACTTTATATAATTATTACAATCTAAAGATGTTGCTGTCAACTCTAGTAGATTGTTCTAGGGCTAGACATTTAAGACCAAAATTAAATGTTATTTTTTCAAATCTGTAGAGCTACCTTAAGCTTTTCATAGATACAATTCCCACCAATCAACGTCTAAGAAAAAAATGCCCAACTAATGTCTAGTTATACAACGAGATTATCGGCGTTTATCGACGAGACCTTGAGGACCCCTGAAATTACACATCCCATCCACTAAGTAGGATTTTACTAAGTGAAGCTCGGTTTTGAATGTCCTGATACTTCTCTTGCACCAAGGCCTCGTCTGAAGCCTTGGAAAGTATTCCTACAGCATGATGAACAAAAGTATTCCTACAGCATGATGAACAAATGCTGCTTCCCCAGCCCCCAGCAGGTAGGCTATAACATATAGAGAAAAATAATATGCAATCTAGACACGCCACCGATCAAACGTCAAACGCGCCTCGAAAGCCGGAGCTCTGGATGCTACGAACGTTTACCGTTTAACGTTCACCAGACCGCTAAGCGCATTTATGTAATAAAGCTGTGTTTAAGTGATTTTCAAGTTTCCTTATATACAACGCATATGGCATTCTCACTGAAGTGCAATTGTTGTTCATCGAATGGAGCTATATGGAGAAGAACTTAGAGAGCCGTACCGGGTCGCTGACGGCTGTTCGAAACGACGCGGGAAGAGGGTTCCCTGTCCCTGCTGCGGGACCTGCGCTGCCGGCAGGCTCACCGCCATGGCCCGTGGGATCTGCTTTCTCGGCTGGCACCGCGGCCGCCTGCGTCGTCAACGTGCGACCACGACGACTCGCAAGCGGCGAAAAACTGCATCCTGCTCTTCCACCTGTCAAATTGGCGCCTAACACAACAACGCACCGAACATTCACTAGATTGTCGTTAACCAGCTCTGTAATATAGACAAACAGTTGATGGTATAGCAGTTCAATCCAGCCAGCTTATTAAGGGTCAAATAATAAATCGATTCTGGTTAAAAAAAAACCCGCGATAAAATGAGGTACATCATGTTTACAGCACATATACATATGTATATATATATATATATATGAATGAAACACATAGCGTTATTTATGAGTACTTGCAAATACACTCGAAAGCATACTGCGGAAATATATACATATATATATATAACATACTCAAAATTGATTACAAAAAAAGTCTCCTGTTCAAACAATATTCGGCTGCTCTAAGTTACTTCCTCTGATTCAAATCACACCCCTTTCACTGGAATTTTTAAATGGGAAAATAGCTAAAAATCGCATAGTCGTCTATGTCAATAGCAACTAGGAAGTAGGACGGGCAACGGGGAAGACTTTGTCTAGTTAAGAAAGACTAAAAGTCTGAGTCAAATGCCATATGACAATTGACGATCCAATTGGAGTTCACTATATTTCTACTCAAAGCCGGTTACTTGGACACTTTCCGAAGACGGAAGAAAAAGCTCCCGGTTGCGCATGGATGTGCTTTGCACATTTCCACGCAGGAAAAAGTTTCCCTGATTCACTAATACACACTTATAAAATTGTACAGGTTAAACACCGTTTGAACACACGAGTGGAATCTGCAAATGCATCGTCTTAAAGCATACAAGGTACGGCACCAGTGTAAGCAAACTGGCCACCCGTTCTCCCTGTCTATGCAACCATGACATGCTAAGCAAGATATTCGATACAGATAACGCATGAGGCGCTCAATCAGTAATAAAGTTGATAGTGAATATCCATCATTTGAAGAACGACGCTCTTACTTGAACCGGCTCTTTCGGGCTTAATTTTACAAATCAACACCAACAACAACAATAAAAAGACACGAATGTCAATCATCGGACGCGGATAAAGCAAATATATATATATATATATATATATATATATATATATATTATAGAATGTTGGCTATACAACAACAGTGGGCATAGTAATAAGTTCATTAATATTGCGAACCAAACACTGCAGCAGGAGAGACAGCGCTGGGGGGGGGGGGGGTGAGGTGAGGACTGGTAAATCAATATCATAATACTAATAATCATATTAATACTATGAATCACGTGAATAATAAACGTGCAACAGATGAGGCCCGTTCGTGCCAACGTATCTCACGGTGGTCAACGGCCGCAAAGACCGATCGAAAACTTACAGAAACGTGCGCGAATGATGGGCACCGCCATTGTTGTGCACCGAACGCTGGAGATGTTCGACACTCGGAGAACACTCGAAGAGACCAACAGAGAACGAGAAAGAGAGAGAGCCGGGTTGCTTGCTGTCTGTCTGTATATTTATATACTATATTTATTTACTATTGTTGGCGGCACCCACCGACGAGGATGGCGGGGACAACCACAATGACACGATACGAATGAAAGGAGGAAACACCACAGATAGAAGAGATGTTCGCGCGTATTCGAATCTTGTACTGATTGATGTGTGTTGGTCTAATGTTGAAGGTGAAACACAATTCGAGCACACATTGCGAACTCGGCCCAAACTAAAGCCAATTTTCAGAAGAATAACCCATCATCATCATCGGCCGCAGCAGCAGCTGCAACAGCAACACCATACATAAGAGGCGCCGTAATTTCGTCTTCAAACCGTTCCGCGTTCCGAGCTTTAACGACTCGAACGAGTTTTGTTCGCGTGCGTGCACTCTGTTTATGATAGAGACCGGTGTGGAGCTGAACTAGACGAACAAGATTGTACTACTAACAACAACAACAATCATAATAATAATCACAATCATAATCATAATAAGAATACGGATGATAACCATGTGAACCATCGAACGACTAGCAAACTCGAGGGAACGCAAGCAAAGCAGAGAAAACTGCGCCGGTCTCAGCTCACTCACCACCGATGATGACCTAGTCGTCACGGTGGTCAAACAGGAGGATATCAACAGCGGGCAACAGAATAGAGGCCATGACGTCTTTCGCGCGGAAATCATTGACGACGTGCCTTCGGGCAGCAGCAGCAACAGCGGCAGTAACAACTGGGCCGATTCGGCGAAACGGGTGAGTTCGAGAGTCGATACGGTGGAGTTCTTCTCTTAAGCTACACTACTTCTAGCACTTCGATGACTGCTACGATCTATAACTAGACAAGAAAAAGAACGAAAGAAAGAAAACACAAGGAAGGTACATCGCACCAATCGGATCCACACCCGTTCCGCTGTTCCACCTCCATCTCGACAGCGGCTAGCCGGCAAGCGCGCCGGTTAATGCCGGGCCAACAACACACGATTTGATGAATGAATCCCGACGAACTCAATGACCTTCGTCTTCACTGAAGAGAAGACTCTCAGGCAGTCTTCACTTCATCATCCAGTTGGTCCGGCTGTGCGCGTAGGAACCGTGCGCGCGATTATGTTCCGGCCTCCGTTTCTCGCCGTCTTCACCCAAACGAGCCTTATGGTGTGGCGACTGTTACCTAGCCTAAGTCGGTGATGGTGGTAACAGAGTAACTAACTGTACTAGCAATCGTAAGTAGCCTAACCGAGTGTGCTCATTCTTCGAAGTGTGAGATGAGGCCATCTTCGTCAAGTCAACGCACTGTCTGTTCTCTGGAGGGTGGATCTCTTCATAAGGTTTGGTTGTTTTACTGGCGTGCATCTCAGACACTAGCTCCGTGAATCGCGCACTTTTAACCCATTGCAACCTCTTGCTTTCTCTATCACTCTCTGCTTGTCCTTGTTCTTACGAATGAAACCAAAGCTTTCGTGCGGGAGTCACCTTCTGCGTTGAAGCGTAGTGATGAGATACGGCTGTGGGGTGGTGTCGTCCCCCCCCTTCAGGCATACGCAGTTGACTGTTCCCCCCGCTCGACCTCATATTGAAGTCACTGACGTGATGTTCTTACATCGACGCGACCCTAGCGCGCTCTCCCTCTCTCGGTGAGCTCACGACGTAGTGAGACGATCCATCGCAGCAGACAGACCCAGCCGCTTGTTTAAGAAGCCATCTGCAGGAACATCTCAGGATAAGAAAAAGGAGAAGAGAAGAATATACTATACTGTCCTGTAGTTCGTTGCCTGGCCACAATGCAGCCTGGTCATGGTGCTAGCCGAACCGCGGCGCCCGCGACCGACAACGAAGAAGATCCTGTTGACAAGATGCTCGAACGAACGGGATGCGCCAAGCAGAACTTCGATCTTCAGATGTGTATGGCCGACCAACGCGACTGGCGTAAGTGTCAGGACCTCGTCAAACAGCTCAAGGACTGTATGCAGAAGTTCAACCAGTCACGACCCGCGACGAAGTGACGACCGTCCACTTGCACGGTAAACCGGCACTTGGCAATGGCCCTAATTTAATAGTGCGCGCATCCTGGGGACGGATTGATTAGTCCGTTCAAGCATGCTAACGAAAGTCCTATACGTTGTTCGTGCTATTCGTTCTATTTATGCTATCGTTCAGATTGTCTGCAAATAGACACGTCTAGATATACGTGTATAAATGGCTATTAAAGGTTAAAAGCGTAAATAATGCACCTCTCGGTCTCGTCTTTGTCACATTTCTTCTCTAGGTAAGCCATCAAGGAACGAACAACTAATATATATATATATATATATATATATATATATATATATATTAAAAGTCGACATCAATGTCAATGGACAATTTTTAAAGGTATTTTTCTTGTGGAAGCTAATTTGGGATCATTTATTCAGATTGGGCGTGTTTATTCTGTTTTTGCTAGGCGGCATGGGAGGCAAGGCGATTTTCGCCCCAAAGATAGTCTCCGGTGATTGCAGACACTTTAATGAAATCCTTATATTAGTTTGTTTTTATCAGTATTGGGATACATGCACCATAATTCTGTCAGTGTGGCTAGCCTTTTTAGGTTTCCACCGTAGTCCGGTATCTAGCCAATAATTGAACCTCACTTGCTAAGATATCCATGTAATCTAGGTACGTATTACAAGCATTGTCCCTCATAAGCGCCTCCACGAGATATATGACCAACTCAGTTGTTAATGTCACAGTTAAGATCAAATCGTAAAAACACTTGCTCACATTGCAATGTGTATACTAGAACACATACAACTTCAAGCCATAGCTACCAAATTTGACTCGTTGTCTTATCAGGCGTTGGTTTCAGGACGCGTGATACAGCGATTTGCACATTGGGTAGCATCATTGATCAGACTCTCTAGGCCAAGTATAGGGCCATAATGTAGGAGCAAGCGCTTAGTCCTTTCTGGCTTACCTGTTTATTTGCATTTGATAGCCTTTTACGGAAGTTACTGCTTCACGCAACGAAGCTGGTGAGTGGCCGCTGTTGAAAAACTGCATAGTTTTGCGGACGAAACAGCTACGACGTAGAAACGTGTGCACGGCCCGTTCGGGGCATTGAGTCTATCATTTTAGGCTCTCATCTAGACTGTTCTTTATCATCCTCACGATAGGTAAATATATATATATATATATCGATTATTTGAGTGCGATAAGGTGGCCACCAATGTGACCAGTACGGAACTGTTGTGACCAGTGAGAAAATTATCAACGATATTCTTTCTTAGATCAGCAACGATTACTAGAGATAGAAAGAGAGAGAAATTACCAGAGAGAGAGAGAGAGAAAGAGAAATAACAAAAACGTGGCACGTTGCATTTGATGTCAGATGTTTGAAAGAACGACAGAATACAAATATCGATATATGTGTTATGTTGTCCTCCGTCTTTTCAGGGTGTGCATTCAAGCCGTTCGCGAGGCAGGACACTCGCACTGGCAAAATATTCGCCACATCAAGGCGGAAAAGGACATGAATAAGAGCAAAACAACAGAGCGCCATGTTCGAATACTGATCACAGCTGTCAATCTGGGCGGCGGGCCGGATCCCCGCCATAATAAAATGCTCGCGCATGCCATCGAGACTGCCAAGCGTACACAGGTATAGTAGCATAGTATATATATATATATATATATATATATATATATATATATATATATATATATGCGTGCTCTTCATATCGCACGTACGTCGTCTGTTCTACCAGAAATGTGCGCAACTTTTTTCCAGTCGATGTAATATTAGGTTGTTAAACGCGGGAAAGTTTAATTAAATATCTTTGTGCAAGCGCTGTAGCCAATAGTTATCGTCAGCCACGTAAAAGTGCAATCAAGAACAGTTCAGAGCGTGATGATCTTGATGCATGTAAAGCACATATACTAATCATTGGTTCATCAATCATTGTTTAGTCCACAATTTAAGTGACGCTGGTTGTAAACCCTATGCAAGAAACAATTTGTTTTTTCTTTTAAGAAACCTTTTTTTTTCTTGTATAGCCTGTTGCTTACCGATAACGCTACTGAATAACGTTGCCAACAATACTGCCGTGCTACCGACATCGTATTGCATCATTATCGCTTGTTGTTTATTTTTTCAAAATGTATTTCTTCCTAAGTCTACATGGGCTAATTAATAATCTCTAATAATCATTACCAGGTCGTTACTAATGCGGCGATCGAAGCGGCAATCAAGCGTGCAGTGGAGGGTCAAGTCGCAAAAACGCAACGTTTAATGGTCTACGAGTTCATCGGCGAGAACGGAGTGTTGGCCTTAGCTGACTGCGAGGTCGGACAGGTCTCGAAATTTGTGCACACACTGAAACAGGTGCGATGGCGGGTGTTTACCGATATAATTGTGCAAATGATCTCTGTTGGTTAGCGACGTCATATGGTATGAGATACGACGCGATGAGTGACTGCGGGCGCTGCTGCGGAGCTGTTGAGATACATACATGAGAGAACAACAGTGGTGCTCTGCCAAATTCGCGTGAGGTTTCCTTAGACAGAGTAAAATGCTTTGCAGAAGAGCACCACTGCAAAGTTTTTCTGCAGGCAAATTTCGATGCCTTGTGCGTCAAATGGCAGAGGGTGAGGGTACTAATATGGCAAACACAGACTCCCGCTCCCTGACGGGAAAGCGTCATCATGCATTGTCGAGCTTAATCAAAGCCATTGCCCGACCGGCTAGACTATGTCGAATCAGACGACACACCAGAATACTCGACTGTTAGGAGAAGTCGTTGGTGCACTAAACCCATAAATTCGAATCGACACTATTGTCATAGATAGTTTTGCAAACTTCGCGGCAGCCCGTATGAAAGCAGAAGCAACAATAGAAGAGTAAATGCGAAACACATACAATGGTTCGATGTGTTCGGTATAAGTAATTGCCTATTTTTCATTTGTAGAATATATTAGACGTTTGGCGTGCACACTCGAAAATTGGACACGGCGTCGGATTGTCCATTGCATTCGCTAAAATCTTGCGCAAATGTTCTTTGATCTCACAGATTATCAGAAGGCATGTATGGGCCATATCGAGGGGCGGAGTCAAGGAGCGGTTTGAGCGGAAAGGTTTTGTCACGGTCAGCGGCAAACAGGATGGAAGCAAATTCGATCCAGATGAAGCTCTTGCAGTGGCTCTTGATGGTGAGAGCTATACGCACGTATTATTTCATCTGTACCAATGCATGGGCATATATGCTATGACTCGTTCATTATAAGAGCATATTACTTTCGTTTTGGTTTAGCAAGGGAGTAACGAATCTAAAATGATTTTCGCAAGAAAATAGGAACATACATAGTGTGTTCAAAACGTATCGCGACTTTTGTGTTTTTTCAAAAATTATTCATTTATTCATGAATATCTATTTTGTCCCCTTCAAAGTAATCCCCATGAGATATTATACACTTGTGCCAACGGTTTTTCCAATCTTCGAAGCACTTCAAAAAACCATTTTTTTTTACCTTGTTCAGCTCCTCCTTCGATGCCGTCTTTATCTCGTCAAGCGTAGCGTAACGTCGTCCTTTCATGGGCCTCTTCAGTTTAGGGATCAAGAAAAAGTCACAGGGGGCCAGATCTGGGGAATACGGTGGCTGCGGCATCATTAGTGTGTTGTTTTTGGCCAAAAACTCGCGCACAAGCAACGATGTGTGAGCAGGAGCGTTATCGTGGTGCAAAAGCCCATTTTTGTTCTTCCACAAATCCGGGCGTTTCTGGCGGATTGCTTCGCAGCAAATTGCGCATAACTTGCAGGTAATATTCCTTATTGACCGTTCTACCCTGTGCCAAGAACTCCTGATGCACCACGCCCCTGCAATCGAAGAAAACTGTCAGCAAAACTTTCACATTCGACCGAACTTGGCGCGCTTTTTTCGGTCTTGGTTCGTGCGGCAGCTTCCATTGAGATGATTGAGCTTTGGTTTCCACGTCATAACCATAAACCCACGATTCGTCACCAGTTATGACCCTCTGGAGCAAATTTGGGTCGTCGCGGACAGAGTCCAACATCTCATTAGCAATGTTCATGCGATGCTGTTTTTGGTCGCAATTGAGCAATTTTGGTACGAATTTCGCGGCGACCCGTCTCATGCCCAAATCATTGATAAAAATCGAATGGCACGAGCCAATGGATATGTTTAGGTCCTCAGCAACTTCTCTAACGGTGATTCGACGATTGGCCAATACCATTTTCTCCACTTCATTAATTTTTTCGTCTGTTGTTGAAGTGCTCGGGCGTCCGGCACGCTCTTCGTCGTTCACATCTTCTCGGCCTTCTGAGAACATTTTGTAACACCGATAAACGTTGCTTCGGTCCAAGGTAGCTTCTCCGTATGCCACAGTCAACATTCGGAATGCATCCGCGCACTTAATTTCGTTTTTCACACAAAATTTGATACAGGTTCTTTGATCCATTTTTTTGAATAGGTAAAAATCGAAGACGATCCAAAACACGTGCAAGCAAAGCAGCTGTCAACAATTAAGTGAACATTCAAAATGGCCGAGCTTGTCGGCATAAGTGAGAGACATGAGTACCAACATAACGCCACAAAAAATCGAAATTCGAATATACATAAAATTCAAAAGTCGCGATAACGATTGAACACACCTCGTATGTATATATATATATATATATATATATATATAATAGACACGGGTTACACTAGATCCCTTAATATGTACTCATTTTTTAGAGATGACGCAAGATTGAGCAGAGGTTAAAATTGCTCAAGTATGCTTGATAAGGTTTATTAACCCCTCTGTTTTAAAAATAAATTTCAAGCGATTTAAGTTTCGACTTTTTCAAGTTAAGGCTGATCACGAACATACTAAGCAGTATCTTGTTTTGTCTAGAGTACCCAGGCAACGTTACCGTGTTACCGAATGCCAAGTATATATATATATATATATATATATATATATATATATATATGTGACGATTTAATGCCCTATTACCCAGCTTACTTTAAATAATTCCTCACCATCGTATGACCAAAGGGGTTTTAAGCTTTCTCTGGAGGTCTGCTTTTAGTTGTCAACTGTAGCACAGTTAAAAAGCTGTTGACACAAATGTTGTGCAGTGGTTTTTATCTGGTCATGGTTGGCCTCAAAGCAAAGACGTGCAGGATCCCCAGACAAAAACCTGTCGGAGCGTCAATGGTTACAAGGTTGCGTCTAGTTAGCGTAGAGTTCTCGACTCGAGTGAACATATCATTTGTTGCAGTCCGCATCCAAACCGAGACGAGATACTACACAGATGTATTTACGACATATGTGGTACTTATAACACCTTCACGACTCACCTGTATATATGGTCTGTTTACACAGGCGGAGCCGAAGACATGCACGAAGTGGGCGAAGGAGACATGATCATACACGAATTTGTGTCCGCCCCCGACGACTACCATAAGCTAATGGGTGCCCTGCAGAAAGGCGGGTACAACATTCATGACGCCGGTCTGAAGTGGATACCGTTTTCCACCGTCGAGCTGAGCGACGAGAACATAAGCAAGGTTTCCGCCTTCTGCGATGAACTCGAAGACTTACCAGAAGTGATCAGCGTGCACACAAACGTCGCATAAGCGTTCAGAACGTTACGTCCAGCTACGTGTACAGTCACTGCACCATTGGATAGACACCGTTATCCAGAGGTTACGATAATAAGCGTACTGTTATTAGGAATTATTGGGTCATTGAGGGAACATATTTTCGGTGGTCTCTGCTCATTAGACGTGGTGCTGGGATAGAACCAGCGATTCACGGGATCATAGACCACTTTCACCATAACGTCCTGCCATTGTACCGAAGGGGTTGCACTGAGGATTTTCAACTAGGACAGTAACCAATTGATCGGAAGTTTGTTACAGGCGATATGGCTGTTTGTCAGGGAGTAACTGCACCCCTAAGGCCGGACTTGGAGGTTTCTATAAAAACACTAAATAATATAAATATAGATGTGTAAGTAGAGTACCAATAGTGGTTGTTGTAACAGCATTCAGTTTTTTGGTGACAACGTGAGACGCGTTCTCTTGACGTTGTAGTGGAAAATGTGGTTTTAGGACAAACGACTGTAGTTTGCCCTACAGCGGATTCAATAAATCCAAGTTGTAGTGAACTTTTACTATGTTCTCGTGTTGATTACTTTAGTGTGTACGTCGAATTCTAGCGATACAAGATCGAAGGTCTATGAACGTACGAACAATTCTCGCAGTAATATCAGGAAGCCCGTGCTATTTGGCCACTGCCCTCAAAGAGCAGGGAAGGCAATTCGATTTTAGAATCGTCGCAGTGCAGTTATTCAACAGAGAAGACGGCAACAGAAAATGGCGACAAGCGTGTAAGGTATAACGTACTCGAAACTATATGCTAGTAAAATGATGATACAAAAAACAGAAATGAGGCAATGTTTAGAGCGGCAACAGCTGCAGTGAATATACATGTGTACGTAGGTCCTTTAGGCACGCTACACCATAGTAGTCGATTCCTTCAGGTATAGTATGCTACACTGTATATATAACCCAATGCTTCTACGTCAAGATGCATCGCAACAATTATCACGCCGTACAGTATATATATACATACGATAAAGAGAAACAAATACACTTTCAAAGGACGGGTCTCGTTTAGTTTACTTCTTAGCGTCTTCCCAAGCTACACTACTAAGCCGAATCCGTACCACAGACAGTGGTCCCTGCCGTAAAGTGGAATATGCGCAGACAGGCCGAACTGTGGTGTCACGAATCCAGTCACACACAAAACTACTACTACAGCAGCAGCAGCGACCTGCTTGCTTGTCCATGTCGAAAATTGCCAATACCATTAGACCAGTCAGCAAGTGTTTGCTTACTCTCGGCGACAAAGTAAAGTTTATTCGATCACATACTAACAGCAATAGAGTAAAAGCGTCATCAATTACGCGAGTTGTTACGGCTACATTCGAAGTATGAATGACGAGTGCACGAGTGTGGCGACGACAGTTTAGCTTTCCTCGTTAATTAATGTTCCCACTGTCGGGTGACGTTAAGGTTGTCCAGGATTTCGGCGAGATAAACGGACCGCAACGGAGCTCGTTGACGCGGCACAACCTTATCCACATGCTTGACCCCACGCTCTATGTATTCTCTGCAAATCATCAGATCAAATCAGATCATCGCACGCACACGCAAGACAACGTTGCAGTTAATAAACGAGTAGTTGAGCAAACGTTTAGGTAAAACTGAGATAAGACCAACATTGCTAGGCTCGAAACGGAGGTGATCAGCAATCCTAACAGAGAGAGAGAGAGAGATTGAGAGCCGCGATATGCTGAGGAGCCGGAAGCTGGATGGGCTCTTCTCCACTACGCGCCTTCTACAACACTATTTCGCTACAGATACATTACGCCACCACCCACAGCGAACAAGTGTGTACGTACCTTGGAAGATGTCTGGCCTCGGCTTGAGTGAGATACGCCTTTGAGAGGTACGCAATGTTCTCTTCTTCGATAGCTAGCCGACTCCACATGCGAAGTTTGTGTCCCTTCTTCACATCAGGCACGATTCGGTGTTTTCTGAAAACGAAAAAGATAAAGATGAGATTCGTTCGTCGTCAGCCAAAATCGTTTGCCTCTCGCGCGAGGTGCACAGAAACGAGCTAACTATAACCGAATGTATTCGAATCGTGTATCGTCAGTCGCTGTTGATGCACGCCGATTGCTTACGGTGGTTATGGAGAGCATAACCTTTTCTACTTCGTATTCAAAACAGTTGAACCGTTTATAGGTATTCTTCATAGCTGTGTGTACGTATATATAGATGCAAATATGGGTGCACTGCGTTCAAATGAATAAAGAATACAAATAACCCTCCTTGCGACTCATCTGGTCTTTGAGTCGCGCGTTCGATTCCGGCGTGCCATATCATGCCCTTTCGATGCAGAACTTTCTTTAGATTTTCCAGATTGTGTTACAGTTTTGATAAATAGGCATAATTATTTTCCCGGTTGACGCTGCTGAGTGCTTCCCAGCATTGGTATTGCTTGGAACTGGTATTGGATTCTTGCGGTCTACCGTATACCACTTGTAAACATATTACCGAGACAAAACAGTATTCACACTTGCGGTAACCAAACGTCGCATTTCTTTACCAAGAACATGAATGGTCAAAAAGCCAATATTCCCTAATAAATTAAATGAAATAATTACACTGAACGTATATTGTTTCATATCCGCAGGCATAGGAATAAAGTATAATGCTAATAATATTCATATTTGCGCCATTTGATTAATAATCACTCACTTGTAACTGAAACGTCATCGATTCTAGAAGAGAGCAGTCCCGTGCGAGAGAGTTGCTTTTCTTGTTTCAAGAAGACTGCTGTCACTGCGTAAAGCTATGCTATTCTGCAATAGTGCAAACGTGTCGTTTCGCGCCGTTACTTATCTCTTACCAAACAGAACAAACAGAAACTTCGTTTTTGCACGTCTCTACAAATTGAACATCAGCGCGCGGATTTTACAGCTCTCTAGCAAGCGAGTGAGCTAGAACCGCGCACCCGCAGCATAGCACATGTGTGCTGAACCTATGTATTCACTCACCCAAGGTGGACTGCGCCGGGCGTTCTCTTAACGAACCGGAATGGTTGACCCATAACACCCTTCTTCTTGAACACGCCAAGAACGACATCGGTTAACCGCATTTTGCTGAACTTTCACACTACCGAATTGCCACAAGAACAAACTCGCAGAGGCTCGTCACGATCACCGTGCATTTAATGCTTACGATCTCTATCTTCTAGTATGTCCGTCCACTCGGTGTTGCGCGGACGGCTTGTTTTCGTCCTCACGGTGGCAGACAATATTTATTATGTACACTGCAACCCGGAACGGTGCGACGAGAACGGCCACAACCACAACAGACTAACCAGACTCAACAAATACCGATACACAGATTGTGTGTGTGTGGATATGTGTGATTCAGGCAAAACACGATACACACAGAACGAACATGCGGTAATTTCCGACCCCGGCAACCAGCATCCTTGTCGGCCGTTACACGCTACCGGCGTCGGCGCATACCGACCCCATACGTCGCTGTGTTCAGCTGCCATATGAGGAGCCGTTTGTATCAGGGTTGTCATTGACAAGGCACAATTTTCTCTGCTCGTGATTAGTTAAGCGGTGATTGCTTGATAAGCACAGGAGCTTCGCTGCTTAGAAGGGGAATGAGGAAAGGCGTTGTTCTGGATTTGAACTTAGATTTGAGCTTCAACCTCAAATCGAGAAAGTATCCAGAAGACGTATTTCAGTACGGTCGTGCATATACATACAGTCACCGCCCAGCGTAATATTAGAGTTAACCGACAATTTCAAAACGCACCGACCCCAGACCTGTTCGTTTAGCAAGGCTATGTCAAGGCTATGTTCTACATTTCCATCCGTCCGATACAGCGCATTTGAGATCGATCCGGCACCGGATTGCGTACCGAGGTCTTTAAAGTGATATTCTCAATAACTCATTGGTTTTGTTTCTGTTAGAAGTACGCAAGCTTCTTTATTTTTTAGTCTTATCTCATAGCAGCACAATCCGTCTCATACACGGCTGCTACTGCTGATGATGGTGATGATTCGTTGTGTAGACGACACAATTTGAAAGTTCCCGCGCCATTTTGCCTTGCGCCGGTAATTTGTCGCTCTATCTATTGTGTACTAAAAGATCATTGAAATTGATTGCCTCTATTTATTGTGTACATTAGACAATTTAAATTCATCGCCCCTATCTATTGCATACATTAGACCATTGAAAGGCATCTGATGGGCGTCACGTCAAGTCTTATGCAGGCCGTCACGTCACACTGTAGGCAATACTTAATTCAGCTTTCGTCGATTTAAGGTCGTTAAAAATAGTCGGTCAGTAACAATAGCTGAGCGTCCATTTGGTGAGCAGCGACGAATACTCAATTCACCTGCGACGCGTGCACATTTAAAGAAGTGAACTTTAGTGGCCGTAAATGGGTGCGCCGTAATTAGATCCATAATGCTTGAGCTATAATACTCAATGGGGATGCACATAATTATATATATATATATATATATATATATATACAAACAGAAGTGTAAAACTCCACTTTACGCTACACACATTCTTCTGCATACGACTGCAAACAGTATGGACGCAGAAAGCGATTTAATTGGAAAACATTCTTACCGTAGGTACCCATTGTATCTAACATTTTATGACTAATAAGGGAGGGGACATCATTTTAAGAGTTGAAGAACAATGCCCCAGGAGCCGCCGCACAACATTTGTAGACGTCCTCAGACAGAAGACAGGAGGGGGGGCGGGGTATCGACAGCAGGCAATACATGGGCCCCACAGAAACGGTTGTCCTTTGTGGAATCAGCCTATTACTCACGTAGCAAATAATAAAGCAGGGCATCCGCAATATTTATCTTAAGGCCCAGGAGTCTACCAATATACGGAAGCTCTTAGGACAACTAAGAATAAAGGCACTTGGCATTTCTTGGTCTCCAAGAAAGCGGGCACACGGCCGCTGTATGTAAAAACAAAAAGGCAGAGAAGCAGGAATGCTACAGGTGCAGGTTGGGGGGCCATCTCGCCCGTGACTGTAATATTATAAATCACCAAATGAAACGTGTTTGAATGCGCAGGTTACTTCACCCAATTCTTCAAGGCTAACATGTAGGAACGCCAAACAGTAATGCAAACTAGCAGGGACAAGACAGGTGTCGTACAATCTCATGAGAAGCACGAGTAGACAAAGACCGGGGTCTGCTGGGTTGATATATACATATTCAGAACATAAGTCCCAACTGCTCGCATAAAAATTTCGAGTGATTCCTAGACGATTTTGCGAATATGATACGCAATACGCAACTGGGAAACGGTGCCCTAATAACGAAGAATTCCAACTCAGCATCGGAAGTCTGTAAGTCACCTCGAGGCGACAGAAGGGCATAAACCTGTTAGAATAGGCGGCACTTCTTGATCTCCAAGTATTAAAGGAAGGAAAAGAGGCTACGTTTTAACGTCATGGTGGCATATTTTGCGTGGGCATAACGTAAGACAACATGTACAAAAAAGTGCACCCCAGGCGAAAAACTACGCCACCCATTTACTGGTGGCACTCAAGCACTGCTAGAATATAGGAAAAACCGGCCCAACTTAAACGAGCCACGACCGACAGCCAAACCAGGGGTTGAAAGAAGCTCCTCCGTGAGGTCGAGGCCTGAAGAAAACCGGCCAGGATAGCTAAGAAAACAGCAAACTAAGACGGTTCAGACGGTTCACTCAGCCGCGTGAGGTTCGAGGCGCGGCACAGAGACGAAAAACTGAAAAAGCCCCGAGGCCCGACGAGACGAGACCCAACGGACAAGCCAAAGCAGTTAAACTCTTTTCTAGAATGTACCCCGAAACAGTGGCCGAAATATTCAATACCTTGCTGAACAGTGACACCTTTATGCTATCTTGGAAACGAGCCGAAGTCCTCCTCATCCCCGGGGGAAACGAGCGATATCGGCCTATATGCCTGCTGAGCACGCTAGCAGAAGGTTACGAGACCATAATTGAGGAAAGGCTAAAACTGTTTGCTGAGGATCACGGCCTACTATTGACCGGTACAGTATGGCTTCCACAAAAACAGATTTGTCCTAACCAATACATCAGGTAGCTGGTAGGGCGGTGCTAGGTAAGAATTATGTCCAGTTACCTCAAGAACGGTCAGTTCTTAACGGTCAGATTAACTTCTCAATGACAGCCTGGGTCCCACAGTCTGACCCGGAGTCTAGACTTATCTTCTCTGGAGCTTGGCGTATGACGACGTCCTCCGACTGACAGACCCAACCATAGTTGTATACGGACCTAGCCATAGTCGTACAGGCTGCCGACGAGCTGGAACGGAGTAAGAACAAAGCTGTACACTTGACGACCAAATTGATGAGACACTAAAACGGTAAAGGAGGCCCGCTACCTCGAGAGTAACGCTAGACACGATGATGACCATAAAAAGAAAACGACAAAAGCCCAGAATATAGTAGTCTTCAGGGTAATTCAAGGGTAACGCACAGTTAGCACGTAGCTTTTGTGCTGGCAGGGCTGAATTCCTAGGACCTCAAGGCACTCGAAAGGTAACGATTATGGGACTTTCGTGCTCCCACGCAGAGGGCAAAAGCCCGGTAGACAAACGTCACAATGGAAACATAGCAGGCTGGGTGGGACGCCATCCCCACAGAGTGTCCTGGAATTTCTCTGCAGGAACTGCTGCCAGATATCAACCTATGGACGGAGAGGCTAGTAGACAACCTCACCTACAACCTCGTCCAGATCCTCAAGGCACGGAATCGCACTTGTTTCGAATTGGAAAGGCTACGTTGGTGTCATGCATATTTTGCCAAGAGGCACACGGGGATACGCCGGGTCATACTACGGTCAAACTACAGCGTTCGGCCTGGAGGTTGTACAGTCAAAGAGGAGCAGACACGTCCTAGAAAACTGGACCCTGGAGGAAGACCTACATCACAAGGTCCGCAATTTACCTCTGGTCACCCTAATAGGGGTTCATAGGATCTGTCCTATTCAGGAAGCAATCCCTGAGAGCGCCCACCACCTTCTCCTGAGGGCTTTTTGTATTGTTCTTTGCAGATCTGGGCCATCAGAGAGCGGAACTTAAGGGAGGAGATGCATTTAATGGGTGTGAATCTGAAGGGACTTGTAGCGATCGTGCGTAACTGCATGTTAACCTCCTCCACAAAAAATATATATATTTATGAGACGGCAATAATTTTGCTGACAGGTACCTGCAAATATGGTATTTCGACATCTCCACTAATGTTTTCTCCATTTAACGATGCATTTAATTCGCTTGACAGATCATCGCAGAGAACTTGATTTGTTCAATTACGTTTTTCTTCAGCCAAATAACAAGTATTACAAAGCCATGTAATGGATGCACCACCAAAATGGTTCTGAATAAAAAAACATATCCAATCTAGATATCAGAGTCCAGCAAACAGAATGAGCTTAATCACGTCGAAAGCAAATCTCTCAAAATGCTTCTTCGGAACTACGCGGCTTCAGGGAGCAACTGACTTGCCGAATAGGCGCAAAATTACTGGTACAGCCAAAATTATTTCGTAGCGAAAGAAAAAATAGGAGTCTAGATTATGTAACGTACATAAGATTACCTCTGAGAATCGGCCATTGATCAGTTACTGGATTTTAAATAAATAAAAATAAATTGCTTAAACAAACTTTGTACAAGATGTGATATCGAGCCGAATGCTGTAAACCTTCCGTGGCTCTCGATTTTACTGAAGAACAACGACACGCGAGCACTATCACAACTTGAGTGTTTATATTATCAACCGTTTCTTCGATGTGGCAATAAACAATCGCAGAAGCCAAATAATGTTTTTACCGCATGACTTGAAACAATCAAGAATATTTTTGCCGAGCGTGTAGCTGGAGAATCGCACAACAAGGCGGCCTCGTGGGCGTCATCGCCTACCTAGCCTTCTCTTACTCTTTATTCGGTAAATAAAGGCGCTTTATATTATATTATATTTAAAAATAATAGACGCTTTGTCTAGGGCCGCTAGAAGCAATTCGCTCACGGAGTGTTCCAAACGAATACTTCCAGGGCTGTATTTAACAAGATACATCTACATAAGAACGGATACGCGATACGCGAGCATTTTAACGTTAGTTGCTTTTGTTGCCGCATCAACGAATAACCGTTCTAGATTTAAGTTAAGCAGAAACCAAAGGGTGGAAACTAGGAAGGCTACATTCCGTTTTGCTCTGTTTTCTAGCTCCGTTTGCCCACCAACAGCAAGTTGCATGCACTGTGTCGTAAATATGCCAACGTAATGATATATCAGGGCACAACGAGGGGTAACATGGATTGACGAAGATTTGGTGGCTTGTAACTCATCCAACGTAATCTTGTGCAACGTAGCGTTTATTCCACTTCACTGTCTTCACGTAGAGCAGCCCTGCTGACCTGAGTGTGGCTGGACCGGCGATTGTCGATTTCATCATATGGGCCGAGAGCTGCGGCATTAACAATATCGTTCATTTTAACATTTTAGATTAGCAAAGTCACGATACTGCATAACGGCGTTCATATGTAGGCTATCATCATAAACATTATTTTCTGTTGTGACTGCGCATGCTCTGTCTTGTGCCTGAAACATTATGCCAGAGACATCGTCGCCAGCGTACTCATTTGTCGTCACTCCTGTTTAGGCTAGTCCTGTACAGGCTAAATCGGGCGAACAGGCACGTGGTGGTCAAATTCTCGACCCACGGCTATCACCATGTGGTTTGTCGAACGGAGTCGTTTCACGACCCAGGCGAGTCTTGTGTCTGTAAATATTGCGAAGCCCTTTGTGATCTGTACCATGCCCAAACTTGTTCATACCCGCAGTCTCTGAATCACCTCGAGAAACTTAAGAGTAAGCTGAGGGGACATTCTTGAACAACCGGACTACACTTATGTACTCCTATTTTACCTAGATTGAGTATTACACAGACAGTGTGAATAAAATAAATTGAAATTGTACAGGCTAAATTAAAAACAAACAATTATCTTATCTGGCTTTCTGAAGTATTTCCCCAACTAAGATGCAGCTCCGGGAGGTCACACTCATAAATGAGATTAATTATAATTCTAATTATAATATGTTATTAATTATAAAATAATGCATCGTCTAGAGTATTTGCTGAAGCAAAATATATGTACACCTGCGCCAGATTCTTGCCTCAAGCTTATCGGGCGTATGAACGGCCTTCCGTAACAAATCGTGTGGTGCCTCAGCCACCTACTAGCTCATCGCCCAGCTTAGAGATTACTCCCCAGGAAATGACGGCCATCCCACTAAACAGCAAGAAGCGCTCCCCACCTACAAATCTTAGTCTGGATGGGTACGCAGCTCTTGTTTCGACAAGGATGAAATACCTAGAGGTGATGAGAGAGGACAAGGAGTTAATGAGAAGTCTACACGCACAATAACAGATTAACGCCGCTCCCTAGCGTCTGTCGTGGATAGTATAATGCGTAATACTGCCGTTCATCGAAGCAGGTTACAAAACGATCATCCGTCGAACGGTTTCCGGACAAATCCCAGAGACCTGTGAACCAAAATTTTGCCCGCGTTTTATGACGAGAAGCGACAACAGCCATGCAAGCCATAGCTTCAAGTATTCTCCGGCCGTAACACGCCAAGGCACCGTAAAGCTGAAACAACCTGTAAATCGCGGCACAATCATTGCCGTTTTCGTTGATCTCGGGATGTGCTGGTACGAATAGCGGTATGCTTTTTTAACGTACCCGTTGTTTTGTGCTATGTTAATGCTAATCACTACACGGTTCAGAAGTACAGACTCTGCAGAGGCAAATCAAACTCTGACCGTTGTGTGACATATAATCGAAATGTGCTCTTTTTCTCTTAGATTGGATCTTTTCTCTAACCTACACTACTCTTGTTGCAAGTACGCCGTCAACCCTACGGCTATGCGAGTAGCAGGGGATGTAGGGATGCATTTTTGTTTCTTCAAACTCATCCTGAGGCATATCTTCAATGCACTGAGGGCCGAACATGTGTCTAGGGTTTCCCTAACAGTCCTTGTGGTAGCAAGACCGCTGTTGACTCTCAGCGGCATGGCGTGGTAAACCATCTATACTAAATGAGCGTCGCTCAAAGAAACTTCGATCAGCCGGCGACACAGTCTGGTGGATGACAACCTTGACCAGCGGCGCACTGGTCCTTTGGAACACGCCGCCACATCTCATAGTATACTACCGCATGCCGAGTAGTCGTAGCAGCAGCAGAATTGCTCATGGCAAGGCGAGTTGTCTCAATATTTATATAGTAACAAATGCTCAAGAAAACTTGAGGTTACTGCCGTCAGTTTAAATTGTGGCGCGCTATTGTTGTCATCAGCTGCTGCTGTTGCTGTGGCGGAGAAGGTCGGGGTGCGGTGTGGTATGTATGTATATCTGTCTGTCTGCCTGCCTGCCTTAGGAGGGGCCGCCCGCCGGTATGAGGCGTCTTGTGTCTGCGGGGCCTCCGCGCTGTCCCCTTCGCCCGTCACCGGGTTGCTCTGCTGCCTCTGCTGATGCCATCGTCGTCGTCGTTGTCGTCCAGAACGACCCGAGGAAAACGACGGCAGCGCCATCGCCACCGCCGCCCACACAGCGCTCACTCTAGACGGCCGGGTGGGTGACGGGCTGGGTAGGTGGCCCTCACAGAGCCTCACTACTACGAATAGCAAACAGCAGCAGGAGCAAGAGCAGCAGCAGTAGCAAAAATACGCGCATGCGACGGTGATAGACGCGCATGCGACTTGCTTGTCTCGTCGCTCCCTTACCCACACCACTATTGTGGACCAGCTGTTGTGCTCTTTCCCGTTGACCGCGGCCGTTTCCCTGCCTCCGCCACCGCTGCCGCCACCTCTTTCTCCCCCTTTTCCTCCGCTTCCACCATCACCACTATCGCCACCACCATCGCCGCTTCTAAAGAACAGCAGAGGAGGAAGGAGAACAGCAGAGGAGGAAGGAGAACAGCAGAGGAGGAAGGAGAATAGAGAAGGAAGGAGAATAGAGGAGGAAGGATTTCCTCCACTACTGCTCGCTCACTACTACTACGACTAATACCACTACTGAGAGACTACGGCCACAAGCGGTAGCTACAAGCTGCAACGACGATGAAAAGGACGATGACAACAACAACAACAGCGCCGTCTCCGCCGCCGCCGTAAGAATCAGGCAGTAGCAGTGTCTGCTTGTCTGCCAGCCAGTCAGCCTGTCAAGCCAAGCAGCGCGTCAACGCAAACGCCGAACGCCGTTTGCCCGCTGTCAGAAGCAGGCAGACGCAGCAAGCAAGCACTTAGTGGTCGCTCTAGCTGTTCATGTTGCTACTACGGTGTTGATGCTGCTGGAAAATTACGCTATTTTGTGCGCCGTTGATTATTGTTGTTGTTGTTACTGGGTTTTGTTCCCCTGCTTGTTCTTCGCCCTCACTTTCTCACTTGTAGACCTTCGCTAGCCGCCACTAGACGCTACCGATAAGCAGGGTCCGGTGTGATCTCGTCTGATCGCCCTGCCCTGCGACGTGAGACAGGAACGGTGGTAGACGCGGCGGCCTACGGCGGGCCTGCGAGCGAAGCGATTCGCCGCGGCTCTGTTGTTGTTGTTGACGAGGTCCTGCTGAGGAACATTCCGAGGCAGTACTGGTTAGTGAGTCAGTGTGTGTGTGTGTGTGTGTTTGTTTTGTTTGTTAGTTAGTAAGTCAGTCAGTCAGTCGGTTGGTTGGTTGATTGGTTAATTCATCTGATCAATTAATCTCGGTGGTTAGTGAAAGTGGTGGTCAGTGGTGGCAGCCGCCTTTAGTATACGGAGTGTGTTGTTGTTGTTCAGCACATCATCTTCTGCTATTACCATCTTGTGCTTCTTTTCCTCTTCTTCCTCGTCCACCATCAGAACTACTACTACTACCACTACTGCGGTAGTGCTTGCACGGATATTGTACTTCGACTCACCTTAGAGTAGACGGTGCGCGTCGGTGGCTGTGTGCGCATTGTGGTAATTGTGCGTGTAAATAAATATCGATCCATACATCCGTCCATTCAACAATACGTCTATCTATATATGCATCCATCTATCAATGTGTTTGTGCACGCGCGTCTAAGAGCCGCCGGTGAATCTATTGGCCATGTGCAGCAGTCATAATTGACGTCTGGACTGAAGATCGTCGACAACGTAGTGGCAACGGCAGAGAAACAGTAGCAACGCGGTTGCATTCGAAGCCATAAACGCACTTCGCACTTCACGGCGGGATAACACCGACATCTGCGTGTTCTGCCGCTCTCACTCTTTGCCGCCGAAGTACGAGGATAACGCCGAAGACGACGACAAGAACGACGACAAATTCTTGCTGCATTCTGGCGGTCATCAGCTGGAAACTAATACTACCGGCATCTTGAACAACAGCAGTAGCAGCAGCAGCAACAACAACAACGACGAGCACCGGTGCATCGATAATTTCCGTCCACTCATTCGATTGTGGTGCCACTTCAGCCGGATGGTGGTCATCTTAGCGGACACACCGTACACCGAGACACGCACATAGGTGTCTATGCCTATACAGAGGCGACAGAGATAAGCACCTCACGCATACTCTTTCCCTTAAAAAAGGGAAAAAGACAGCAGACCATTTAATCAGTGTCAATGACGTGTACGCGGGCACGCCGTGACTCAGTTGTGCAGCGACCTTCCAGATACACGGACGCACGCCAACGCTCACAGGCCCCCACCTGACGCCCGACACCTGCCGACACCTCAACGACATTTACGCGTGCCAGTAGATACACGGCGACCGGCGAATCGTTCCGTCACGTCAAGCAACCCAGCGGCGTTCAGCTGCGCGTAACCGGTGACGAATCGGTCGATATAGCGGCAACGGAACGGCGGGGGAGTACAACAAACAACGCCGTTCCAATGAACGCGCGGGAAGGGCAACACAAATCACAACGGAACCATCAGAAGCTAATCGTCATTAATCGTCATTGCTGACTGGCACCACAAACAGACGTGACGGCAGCAGCAGCAGCAACAGCAGTATCAAGATTTGTCGAAGACCAGTATTAGTCCACCGTCGGCTGTGGGCGCTTCGCCAAGACAGCCTTCGGAGAACATTTTTGGACCACACGGGACCGAACGCCAGCAAGGCCGTTCGTGACCGGGGCCGAGTCGGGTGGGTAAGCCACACGGGTAAGCCGCCACCAGAACAACCCCGCCGAAAGATAATCATCATATTTGATCAGAACATGTGATGAACGCAGTGCTATTCTACTAGCTACTCTAGTTCCTGTTCTGTCGTCTCTGGCCGGTGTGGGTTTTGCTGCAGTGCGCGATCGTATCGGTGCGGTGTATTGCCGATTCACGATATCCGTCCTCTCGCATTCAGCAATCGCCACCACTGTGCAAGAGCAACGGATAAGACAAGCACGGCGTTACGGTAGGATCGCCGTAGTGCTTCTTCACAGCAAAGTGCCAAGGTCCCCCGCAGGAGATCACCAAGGTCCCCCGCAGGAGATCACCAAGGTCTTAAGAAAAAGACGCAGAAGAAGAAGAAAAAGAAAACGTGCCAGAAGTTCCAGGATTGGAGACGTGCCACCCGAGCCAGGCGCGAAGAGGGCTACATGGACACCCATCTATACCATTCAGGGCACCTTCCCCACCACCACCACAAGCACAGCAGCCTTTGCATTGATCATCATTGAACAGCGCAGCGATCGCCGGAACCGGAGCAGGCAAAGCTAGCGCCACCTGACAAAGAAGAAATAGATTTCTCAACAGCACACAACGCTCTGTACAACGCGGGTGTAGGTGTTGTTGTTGTTGTCGTCACCTGTGTTGTTCTTGTTATCGGTGTCAGTGTGTGTTATCGTGCCGCTCGATATCCCACCGGCGAGCAGCCGTTCGGCGAGCAGAGAGACCCCTTGAGCATCCCCATCGATCCCCTTGCCAGCTGACCACGATTCGATTCAACTGGTTGTGGATTCGACCGTCCGTGACGACACGATCACTGCCACTGTTGTGTGCCTCGTCAGCGTTGCCATCGTCGTCGTCGTCGTCGTCAATATTGTTAGGAGTTTCGTTTGCATTGTGAACAACAACAACCTTGCCGTCCGAACATTCCGCCCTCACAGGTGCAGGCGCTGTGTGGTTAGTGTACAAGCATAGTCGTCATCGTTGGCGCTGTTGTGGTTTTTAGTGTTGTTGTTATTAAGGTTGTTGTTGTTGTTGCTGTCGGTGGTACCGCGTCGATAAACAACACCACACTGTTACTGCTTAGCGCTTTCGAGCTATCACCACTGCCTCTGAGAAGGAGGCAACAATTTGACAACTGTAAAACATGCTGTGGAAGTAATAAAAATAGTAGCAACGTTACCCCCGCACCCCTTTCTCGACACACCACCAAATCTACATTCCTCGTTATCTTCATCCTCATTGTTGTATAAAGACTCAATAGTCATTACCACCACCACCACCATCAGCAGCAGCAGCATCATCATTATTATCATCATGTGGATGTACGCGAACAGTGTTCGTCGAGTCGCGACCATTCTCGCCACGGACCTCGCCATGCTTGGCCTCGCAATGGCCGCAATGGGTGGTCAAGGCGTAGGTGCGGCTGAGTCGCAGTCGTCGGCCGGAGGTTCGGGGGTACTAGGGGCGTCAGCTGGCGCCGCCGCCGCCTCTGCCGCAACTTCGACGACGAACGGTGCCGGCGGCAGCGGGGGCGGCGGGGGACCTGACGAAGTCGTCTTTATCGGATTCGGAGGGACAGTTATCGGTTGTGTTGTTCTCACCATCACAGCGTTCCTGCTCACCGTCGGGGGTTGCCTATGTTGCTCCGAGGAGAGACTCAAGGTAAGCAATTGGCCAGCTCTGGCGCGTTAGCTAGTGTGTACCTACGTACACACATAAAAACATGTAACATACACATATGTGTGTTTGAGTATGTATATTTTTATATCATCCAAGTTTATTCGTCAGTTATATATATATATATATATATATATATATATATATATATATATATATATATATATATATATATATATATATGTATATTTATTGAGCCTGTCTAATACATCTGTAGATGTATTGGACAATGACAGCTGTGGTTATCAGCGTGTATTGTGCTCTGCGGGTCATTGTAGTACGTGGTAACGGCCAACATCATACATTCCTTTCACATACAGCCTTTAATTGTATAACACAATTCAACTTGCAAACACAATAGTGCTACAGATATTTTGTCTACTCTACTGCATCCCCTTCGTCTATAAAAGGCTTTTAAATGCCGGTCCTTAAATAAAGTATTAGATCACGAACTTTGTACGTCTGTTCTCTCTTCATCTGTAAAACGCGTATGCTGCTTAAACGTCTGAATTGAACTGATATTTTTCTGAATCAGTTCCTTTACAAAAGTTGCCCTAAAAGGCATCAAAGTCTGTCATTTGGGATCCCAAAAAGCGAGCCTTTGTGTACTGAGCAACGTTAGTCTTGAAGCATTGTCAGTTGACTGACCAAAAATCAAGCCGTCTGCTTGGCGTTATGTCACAACATTTATCGTAGAGCTGGGAGCCCGAAAGGGTTTGCGGTTGGGGCCGTCTCGGCAGATGAAACCAGTTTTCTTGGACCTTGCACATTTCAATTATGTCCAGTATTGATAACGCTTTGCTTTGGCGACCTTTTTGAAGTTGCGCGCCAGTACAGCTCTTGTGAATAAGCTTTCCGGCCTAAGTTGATCATGGTTGAGGATGTCTCTCTTCAATTGTCGGCGCTCCTGATCCAACCGTGCTTTAGGTTTTTGGTGGGTGGCTCTTCGCTTTGTTTTTTAAGTTGTTTGAATAGCGCATCAGCCGAAGGCTTCCTTTGTATGCGTTGAGAAATTCTACCGAGAGTAGGAGGTACAGGGCTTATTCAATTTTAGCAGATGAGTTTGGGTTCGACCTCCTTCACATGAATTGACTTAAATATATTCGCGGCGTTTAAAACGACCATTATATCATACCCAATCTGCTAGTTACGTTCTAAGCTATATAGGTAGGCCGCCTACCCTATCTTCTCGTTATTCGCATGTCACCATTCCATTGACAACTGATAAACACTTCACTGCACTGGCTACGCTTCACCAGGTCGCACTTCAGATCACTCGTGATCACGACTATTTGTTTTTGTCAGTGCACCATAATAGGCAGTCATTCATATCCGATAGTACTTTTAGTTGTTTGTTCTACTCTGTTTGTTCTGGAGGACTACATATACAGATGAGTCTTGCAGTTCCACAATCAGTTCCTGTCTATTTGCAAACAGTATTAATTTGGAATATTTAATTGCGGGCACCCGTACTGCTACAACCTACTTTGGACTGCCTCTCAAGTGTGTTTTCTCTTTGTGCTACTGATTCTACGTGTCGTGGTACACATTTTAATACACACCCTATCCATGTGCAATTTGTAGCCAATTTATTCCGGAGCTATCACCACTTACTTTCCCTTCATCGTTTGGGTATCGGCGCTTGACCCCGGCGACTCGCCTGGTATGGCTTTAGCTGACCCCGGAATGGCCGAAAACGAGTTCTTTCTGGCCAGACAAGCCGGGTGCAGCAGATCTTGAAGAAGTTGTCTCCCTTAACCTGCATATATGAGGTAGCTATTATACTATGCCTGGTTAAGGCCAGCCAGTTTGGTTACTTTGACATTAGGCGCTTACATAACTACAGGAGTCAACAGGAATCAGGCGGGACAACGTTGTCAGGCGGGACAAAAATTCGGCCACCAAAGGCGACACCCCGTCCCGACCGGGGTGGAAATCCGCGGGCCAGACGACCTCCCAGCTTGCTGGGTCCCTCAGGGTTGCAAGTGACAGTCGATATTGCTGCTTCAATAATAGGCCTCTATCTAGTATGTTTATCTAGTTGCATGTCGTCATTGCTGGAACTAAGTTGCACTCGGCCCACACAGATCTGTGGAGTTGCCTTTCTTAACCTGCGCATGATAGCTATTGTAATACGATTGGTTGGGCCAGTCAGTTTGGTTATTTTGTTATTCGCGTTTTCCATGCTCTTATATATATATATATATATATATAGTCCTAACTCTCTTTAGTGGAAATTCGCTAACTGCTAATTTATACTAAAACGGGTTTGGGCCAGAGTTGACCTTTTGGGCTAACTCGTTGATTTGTTTGTTCAGTGGGATCTGGCAAGAGCAATGCAGTGCCGCCAGAGGAATAGATCTTCAAAATAAGTCCTTCTTTTCAAGCTTAAAATGCTTAATTTGCTTGGCATCAGCTGGGATGCTTCCAAACGTCGCATGCCCTGCCTGCGGGCAGATAGATAGTCGCAGTCAGTTCAGACGCGAATACATGCACATTGTTCATCCAATGTTAAACAGAAGCCCGACTAGATGACTCGAAGACGATGAGCCGACGCTATGACGGCCTGCAAGGAACGAGTTCGTCTCATTTGCTACACTGACGACATGGATGCGTTTCTGCGTTGGCTGTTAAAATCCTTCTTTGTTTGTTCTTCTATGGTACGGGATCGGAGATATCCGAATATAGTTAAGGGCGTCGTCTCACACATCGAGGTTTCTCACCGCCCGGAATCATCTCTTTTTGGATAAACAGGAATGTCAAGTCGCTAGCACGCGCCGAAGCGCCAATATATCACAGCTCACCTTAACTCATGCGCCGTCACGTCTCGTCAGATGTACGACCGCATACAGCACCTCGGGAGAACGGGACGTTATTTATCTCTTAACGGCGCAGAATCTCATCACCGTTGCAACTACCTTATGCATGGCTTGATAAGGCTTCTTGTTTTATTCTTCCTCCTATTCTAGTATTTAACTAAACAAACTAGCATTTGTTTTGGTATGTTTGGACGACGACGCCGTGTTAACCAACGTTGCCGCAATCTTTTACATAGATCCGAACTGACTTACGATATTTAGCAGAACCTTTTCGAGCAGACTTTAATATTGTGATTTTAATGCCAATGTATTTATCTACTAATATTTTCGCTGTGAAAGGGTGACAAGACTGCAGCTAACCCGATACATAAGCCTGGAATGACGAGACGATGTGCATTCTGTAGAGCGGATGCACTGTGGTTATATAGTTAACGGCAGTGGATGGAACCTGTTATGAGGGAAGTTCTGGGGCAATGGGGCTGCTTAGAGCGACTGAACTTCTCGATAGTGCAAATCCGTGCTGTTTAAAATCAAATAAGCACGCCGATAATGAGCAAGTATAGATAGAGCTAGAGCAATGAACAAGCATAGATAGTCGAGATGAAAATGGACTTATTTTACATGAAGGCTTCTCTTCTTCGCTAATGATCAACTTGACCGAAAACATGTGCACACCCTCGTATGAGATTGTAATACATCTAAAACGCACTAAACCACTGCTGAAGCTAGCCGGAGTGACTGGCTGAGCCTTTTGACACCCACGACGCCAGCCGATCTGGTTAGATTGATCGTCTTGCAGTCTAGAAATTGCTCAAGTGTCAATGTTAAAATCTATTTAAATAGCCGACATTGCCTAATTTTTTGCTGAAAATCATCTTCGGACTTTCGTCTCGCTAACTCAGAACTGCGTGTTTCGGTCAGTTACCTTTATTTTAAATGTAGTAGCTTTGCCAATTTGTCTAACGGTGGCTCGTGTATATATATATATATATATATATGCGTATGCAAGATTTTTCATCAAATACTTAACGTAATTACGGTTACTTGCGAAATAGAAACGAAGAGCCACGGACACACCGGGAGAGTAGAGCTGGAAGAAAGAGTAAGCTAGAGAAACCGTAAAACAGACAGACCGAGGAGGGCAAACTCGGGTAGAGAGAAAGATAGATACATAGATGAACATCATTACATTGTTCGTCTTTCCGTTCGACTGAGGACTTTCATTGCGTATGATATGCTGTATGTTGGCCTGGCGTCAGAGAAAGTGTCAGATCCAATTGTCGATTGATGCCAGCGCACTGATGACAATGATGACTGACAAACGCGACAGCAATAAGAATAAGAAGCCACGACCACAACCACCACAGTGGTAATGTGGCCACCAACGGCTTTAACATCCGTCGGTGGGCATGTTATGATGTTGGCGTGCGTCCATCGGGAACGGTGGCATCCATCTTCGACCATGCGGGCGGTGGATTAACGGTGGTGCCGCCGCCGCTCATAAACGCTCTAGATACGACTTGGGCGGCTACCTCTCGCATCACCTCGACCCAGTGTTGTTGCTGTTGGTTGCTGATGTTGCTGTTGTTGTTGCTGTTGTTGTTACTGTTGTTGTTACTGTTGTTGTTGCTGTTGTTTTTGTTGTAATTGTTGTTGTTGTTGTCTTCGTCGTCCTCGTTGTTGTTGTTGTTGTTGCTGTTGTTGTTGTTGTTGCTGCTGCTGCCGCTGTCTCAACAACGCCTTGTCGTCAAATTGAATTCCGGCGGACGGAAGAACCACCGTTTCGTGCGCATCGCGGCTGAATGATCAATCGCCGCCCTATTTGTTCCGCTACTCAGCCAGCGACCGCCAGCTGACTCTCAGCGTGGACAGCGGGCGGCGGCGGGTCGCCCCTGTTTTGTCGATGCCGTTGTCGTCGTTGTCGTTTGCCAGCTGAGGCAGTTGCCACACGCGGTCTGATTCGTGCTAGAGCGTAATCGTGCTAACCAAAAAAAAAACATCACACAACAAGCTGCATCACATGGCAACAACGGGCAAAAACAGGAACAACACCAACAACAACAGTAGCAGCAGCAGTATCAACAACAACAGCTGTAACAACAACAGCAACAACAATAACAACAACAGTAGTAGTAACAGCAACAGCAGCAAAAACAGCGCATTACTTTCACTGTTGCCGATATTATGACGACAGCACTTTGTATGTAGTGATACGCATCAGCTCTTTTGTGGTAGTACTGACCAGCAACGCTTGATGGTCTTCACTTGCACGAGCAACAAACAAAAAAGCAGATGCAAATCCGAGTGGTGGCATTTATTATTATGATTGCTTTTCGTTCGTTGTTTTCGTTGCCGTTGCCCATTTAACCTATACGTCGTCCAACGGAAGCATAGCAGAAGTATTCCGTTTTGTCCGACGCCATATGCATCATGAAGTGTGCGATCATTAAGCTGTGTATGTTGTTGTATTTTGTTGTAGAGAGGCAAAGTTACAAACGATACATACGCGGTCTTCGTCATCATGCCGGAGTTGTGCTCAAATGAGGAAGCACCTAGGTCTCCCCGGAAGACGTTCAGCGACGATCGCTGGCGCGGATTAGAGTTTAGGGTACTAACCTTGGAGTTTATTGGCAAACACGTGGTCGACGCGGTATCCGTGTAGCAGCTAATTTAAGTGAGAATTTTTGTTTACTTACTGTGTCGCTACCGAGGATTCGTGACGCCCGCCCACTAAGAGCTGTGCCTCTTAAGTCTAACGCTTCCCGTTCCACATTTCCAGCGCGAGGGATCTGCACTATGCGACTCTTTAGCCGCTGACGTGTGAATCCCACGATCCGGTAGAATAGTTTAGGCCGAATTTGACTGCAACCGAGGACGGCTGGCTGGCTTTACCCGGTATCGTTTCGGATTGTTTTATGTGCGTGTTTTTATCCGTTGCAGGGATCAACTAATTTGTATTGCAATCGACCGAAGAGGTAGCCGAACCGAACTGACTATTGTCTGAGCTAAAAACTATAAATATCAATTCATGATTGACGGACTACAGATTTCTATCCAACGTGCTTCTTTAGTTCGAGGTACGGTGCTTTTTGACGCCGTGCCTACATACCTATACGACCGGTCGCTGTAGACAATCAATATATGGGGTGTTTTTCCACGTACGTGAACATATTTATAGCAGATGTTTTTTGTATTTATAGCTTTTTGGTTTGCTACGCTCTGTGCGCGGCCGGGGGTTCTCTTGCTTTCGCGTTTGGTGGTGCCCCTCAGCACAGGATTGTGCTTGTTAACGGTTGTGTCAGAGGACGACGATGACCCACGTCTCCAGGGTTGTTCTTCGTCGTTTTAGTACGATGCTGGTTGTTCATGCGCCCAAGCCCAATCTGCGGCGGGGGCATAAAGGACAAAAAGCCTTTACTCCAAACATAAGCTCTCTTGCGGGTGAATGTATGTACTTTCAAATTATCATGAGTAATCAGCTGTTTCAATCTATTCGTGAAAGGACTCCCTATAGCGACAACTAGGCCGAGCCCCGGAAGACAATCAAAACGCGTTCAGTAAAATCACCTGTCATGCAGTGTACCTCATTTAGCTGCTCGTGGGCGGCGAAGGGTCGCTGAAACTGCAGACTTCTCGAATTTTTATTTATCGTGTCGCCACATGATGGACATCCGTGCAGGGCTTATCGCTTTTGGTCCTGTCGGTTCCAAGGGGTGGTATGTGGCGGCAGCATTGTTGGTGTGCTGTTTATTGTACTGCCAAGGCTGACATTCGTTGACAATTGTCTCTCGTAGATTCTAGTTAGCGTCTAGGTTTTCCGGCATTACTGCTTGTGTGTTGCAGCTCCTGTGGTAAAAAGCTACCAACCATGCTTTGTGGTTACCATGCAGCAATTAAGCAAAACTGCCGATCACGCACGCGAGTTGAGCAGATTTGTGGGATTTACATATAATTCTTGAAACTTCTGAGTTGGCTCCGTTACTTCCGAGTTGGCTAATAAGTTAAAAGGGCTTCTTTAATTACTTTTTGTCGATATCTTCTTTCTAGGATTTGCTTGCACGAAACGCGCCATAAACGCGATACTCCTATCTAGTAGGTTGAACCGTGGCTATCATCTCGTCGGCCTGTATCAGGAACCTGTCTATTTTTGTGTAATAGCAACCAACATATTACCGCAGATGGCATTTACTTGTTTATATATATTTGTATATTTGCAAAGATTGAGGTTCGTTCAACGACTGCGTCGTCTCTTTTTGCTTGCAGACTTAAGACACATCCCCTTGTTGATAGAAAGCTGTGCTCTGAAATTATGCGCAGATCTTTTCATCCCAGACTGACTCCAAAGGATTCGTCTTCAAATATACGGAAGGGTGTAGGAGAAGCTCACTAGAAGTTTTCAGCAGTCACCTCGGCGATTGCGAGGCGACCCTTCAGTGGACCGTGACGTCCTCATTGCAGGATAGCTTGCGAGGACGTAGGAGACCGCCCGCTATGTCAGCGCCGATATGCCTGCCTTTAGACGAGTGGGCCTGTTAGTATGACATCATTTGCGTTCAGGGCTATAGCACTTAATTACTAACTTTAAGACTTGCTTATAGAAAATCTCGGAATTGCTTACCTCTTGCTTATGTCAACGCACATTGGGGCATCAGGTTGCCCCATACAACAATCCCTTGCTCAATAGCGTAGTTGCGTAATGACGTTCATCTGTTTGATTTCGAGTTCTCGATATGCTCGTTTTTATGCTTAGCTGCACAAATTTAATATCTGATGCCCGCCCTTGCCCCCCCCCCATCAACGTCACATCCTCTGTTTTTGGATTCTGCTGCCTATCGCTCGTCAGTTTTTCATTCTCGAAGTTCTAATGCACGTTTTTTTTTTTATAACGTCAAGCTTCCGCTGCCGTGGTGATATTGATTTGTCTGCTGGCCTCTCAAAGTTTGGCATTACGAGGCGTACGGAGCGTAGAAGCTTGACGTAATAACGTCCAGGGCGTCACATCAGAAGGGCACCTCTACCCCTAGGGCGACTTTTCAGACGACTAAATTATAAGTTTCACCGTAGCTTGCCGCGATACCGCGCGGAGATGCTCGCCGACCGGGCCACCCGTTTGTCGTAAACTTTTGCTAACCTGATCTCGTAAGATTGAGCGACAGATATTTTTCGGTTGCTCAGCTGTGCGCTACTGCGTCCATCTTTATGGCTGCTTCTACGGCGGTTCGTGTTGTTGTTATTGTGATTGTCGCTGCGTTTATTGTAATTGTTGTTGTTCTCGTTGTCGCTGTGGCTGTTCTTGTCGTTGCCTTGTCGAGCACTAGCCATAGCGTCATCTGTGATCATTTTTTTCCGAAAAGCCTTTACGTAGCAAGGGTAGGTTAAAAAGCGTAGCATGTACGAATGTTTAATTCGGCGAATACTCGTTGTCGGGTCTGTTGGCCAAAATCGTTACTCACTCTACATTTATCACGTCTGTAGGAGACGAGAGGCAAAGATGACGAAACAGAGATAGACAGATAGACAGACAGACAGACAAGCGGAGCAAACCTCTAGGCATCATCCGAACGATGCAGAGTACAGCAAAAAACACAGCTGTGGTGCGAAGTCTTTCGGCGTGCTGAAAGAGCGCCTATGTCTGAGCGTGTATCTAAATGTGCGGTTGTGTGAGCCATTGACTTCCTGACTTTTTGTACTTCTATATTTCTATCTTACTACTATGTACTGCAACGAACGAGGAATTGCAGTTTTAACAAGAAACAGTATTGCCACCCGTGGCATGACCACTGTCTACGTCATGTCTACGTCCTAGAGAGGTTCATGCACCTCATTGCACCTCGTGAACTAACTTAACTCAGTCTTGCTGCGCAGAGCGTCCGGCGGGCGACGTAGGTTTCGCCGACAATGAAAACGTGTAAAACAAACAACAGAACTATTTATTTGCCAGCTATTGGTGGAGTACGATATATATATATATATATATATATATATATATATATATATATATATTATCCTGCATTTTTTTCAAGACACAATTGAATAACCTGTACAGAAAAAAACATTTGTTCACATAAAAAGCAACATCTTTGACGCAATGTTCATCCAAGGTTCGCTAAACAGATTTAGTAAGCACGTATTCGTATACAAAGCACTGGTCATCGTACAGACGTCTTCAATTATTGTTAAAACCATCTAGTTCTGAGCATGGCAAACATGACTTTCCGAGGGATCGCCTGCGCTGGAGACGCTTAGGAAGCCGCTCCAATTCATGACTACCCTCTGGAGCGGATCACAAACATGTCTCCGGAAATCATAACCTGTGACAGCTTTGAGAAGTCAGCCGAGTGTCTTTTTCTAAAGGTTTGAACCAGAACCGTGTCCTGGGTGCAGGCGACACGATATTAGTATTCGACCTGAATCAAGTCTCGGCGTACCCAGAGAAAAAATTTTTGGCGTTCCAAGTCCCAGTCTCTCGTATAAAATGCTCTGCAGCGAATAGGCAGTGAGGTCCAATAGTCGATTTTAGCAGTTCTCAGGTACTCTTCGGAAATTTCTCCATTGATACATTTGCAAAAACTACATTGGTTCGTCCGTCCTTGTTCTTCGATGTCCTCGAGGTCAACATGTCAGCAGTGAAACCTTTAACGCCAGCGATAGATAGTTACCTTGAACCGAATTCAAATCTCACTGGTCGGTTGAAGCCTTTTAAAATACTAACTTACTTCTAGCCCGCTATCGAACTTTAAGAACATAATACGAGGCAGACAATTTTCCGCCGAAACGCGGATTGATTCGAAAATTGGCCACTTCGATTAGTCGAACGTGGTTTGGGTTTTCGCAGTTGGCAAGCTTTTTAAAATGCTTCTTTTTAAGCTATCTTTTTTTTAATTTTATTTCAAAGCTTATGCAATGCCTATGTACATAAATGTAAAAGTGACAAAGTGGGGCATAAAGAGAGATACACGACAACTTGATGTTCGATTAAGAGCAGACGCGTGCGGGTTATTGATTTTGTTTGTTGGACATGTCTGGCTCAATCAAAACAGACGACAGTGATGACCGACTTTACTACTCTCGCGGCAGCCAAACGTGAAAAAGGCTATATTGGCAGTCTAGCCTTTGCGCCCTAGCGATGGGTGGTTGATGTTCGTCGGGCGAGGCATTTTCACTGCTGCGTCCGTTTGGTTTCACTGGCTTTTCCTTCCGGCATACCTACTCTTCATTTTGTCTTACGAGAGCGAATGGGCATTCCGGACAGCCGGAAGCGACAGTGGTAAAGTAGTTTACCATTATTTATTACGGATGTGTGTATAGACATACTATAAATATGTCTTTCTTTTTCAAATCAAAATGGGTGGGTGTCTGTTAGACACTGGCTGCTAGAGTTTCTACTACTACTACTACTACTACGGGTTGGCCCCTGATGATGGCGCCATTATTAGTGGTAAAAACCGTAGGAATTGTTGTTGTTGTTGTTGTTGTTGTAGTAGTCACCCACGCCTTGGGTTAGGTGAACGACAATTTAAAAAGGTCACGCCTAGTTAGGGTGAATGCGTGCGCGCGCAAGGGAAGGCAAGAAAAAGAGATTGAGATAGACTAAAAGCAATAAGACAGAACGTCGGCTTCCGTTTATCGTTTCTCGGGTTTCCACCGAAACTGTGCTCCGGGGAGACCCGAAGAGAGAGAGGCAACTCGCTAAAGCTGCGCGCCCGAGATCTGATTCAGCCAACACTGGATGCTGTGTTCCATTATTCCTACTTGCATACCACTTTTCGGAATGTTCCGACGTCACCGTCCGTATATAGCATCCAAATATGTACACCCGTAGCGGTGATGTCTTTGTCGCCTGTGTTATAGAAGTTGGTAAAAAGACGTTGTATGTTTAACGATCTTGGTTACGCCCGGTATTTGAAGCATGCGTATGCGCTTTAAATGATCTATATGTATACATACAAACATAGGCGTATTAATGTATCACAATCAGCAGATTAAAGATCGCATAAACGGAAGTTATATTAGCGTTAGTTTACAAACGTTTGGTTATAAATAAAAAAACATAGTATATTTAAATATTAAAGCCACCGACTCTATATGAATACAAACATAATCTGTATATATATATATATATATATATATATATATAGACATATATCATGGCAAGCCACCGACTCTATATGAATACAAACATAATCTGTATATATATATATATATATATATAGACATATATCATGTGTGGCATGTATATATATATATATATATATATATATATATATAATTTGTTAAATTTCCTTAGGCAAGACTTTTTTTACATATCAATTTTATAAAAAGCGGCCGGCGGCTGTCTGCTTCGGGTCGAATTGTAGATCCTTACATGACGTATTTGAAAGAGGAACTATAGAAAAGGGGATCAAATGTATATTTTGTTTCCTTTAGAAAAGCTAGACCGTTGGCTACCGCTCTGTCCGCTTCAATGATGACAGCGGCGTTCCAATTTCAAGTGGCAGTGACTTTCCCGAGACGAGAGGACGGCGAAGGTTAAAGGCTGTCAGTTGGCAGCGTTTGAAAACTCTTGAACTTTTGAAAAGAAAATGATAAATCTGCCTCCTTCTCGAAGGAGATCGAAAAGAAGTTAACAATGTCCGCCACAGAGAAACGTGCTATCGGTTGTAACAGATTCGAGGAAGGTTAAGCATGCATTATCAAAGCGAATCTTTTGCAATCAAAATGGACCCATATCCTACGCTTTTCAGGTGGACCAGGTGTCGATATCAACAGAGATATCGAGGAGTATGAGTCGTTAGCAGATTTATTCGTATGACATATGTTGGCCCTACAACCCGTTTGGCCATTTCGGTACTAAACCAAGCAGTTTGGGTCGAACGAGATGAGCAGAAAGGCGGCAAATGGGAGAAACTAAGTGCGTTATAAGGCTGTCGACAATCATCGAAACTATTCCGCAGACAGGGTGCCGGGTGTACAATTGCAACTTGCCATGCATGTTTCATCGTTTGTATCGTCTCTCTGCGTTTTCTTTTCCACCTCAATTCCACCCGCCTACGTAGATATTTGCCTACGTCAGCCACGCAACGACAGCAGCCGAGCAACGATTTAGATTCTTTTTTGCGACTTAATATGTCACATAATTGTTTTTGTTGTTTATGAACCGTTCGTTTTTTTACGACTATTGTTATGACCGTGTTACTACTGCCACCAAAACCACGGCTATCAACGAAACTACACAGAAATGTGCCTGATTACCAGTAAACAAATGCCGTCAAGCGACGGTTAAGTTAATCGCTTGCTATATTTGTTTTTCGTTGTTGTTGTGGTTATTGTTGCTGCAGCTGTTTGGGTACTATACCGTTGCTGTTTTCTGTGTTTTGTTTTGTGACAGTTTCTTGATCTCTTTTTGCCATTCGATAGGCTGCGCCAAGTAGTAATCAGTCGTAGCAAAAGCAACAGCAACAGCAGCAGCCGCAGCAGCAGCAGGATAAGGGAAAGAAAAGGACAGAAGAGAAGTCATAAAGGTAATAGTGTCAAGAGCTACAACAACGAGAATAACAACAACGGCAGCAACAATAACAACAACGGCAGCAACAATAACAACAACGACAGCCGCAACAACAACAACAACAACAACAATCAGAGCAATAACGACGACAAGACGTTGACGGCAACAACAACAACAATCAGAGCAATAACGACGACAAGACGTTGACGGCAACAACAAAAACAACAACAGCAACAACAACAACAACAATTCCAACGTAGAAGAATAAAAACGGTACGGCACGTGGCCACCAACGGTCCCGACGGCGGGAGCCTCGTTTGGGAGAATTGAGGTGCGTGGCGAGCGGGCGGGTGGACCTCGTTATCGCCACCCTATCAGCTAGAGCCCAGGGCCCAGTTACCCTTCGCAATGTTCCCGATGGTGTCGTCGCCGTTGTGGCTGCCGCCCCTGCCGATGGTGCTTCTGCTGCTGCCGCTGCTGCTTCTGGTAGAGTAATAAATAGACTGGGACATGCGTACTACGAGCATACAAGCAAGCGATATGTAGTAGTAGAAGTTTGTTGTTGTCGTTGTTGTTGTAGCTGTTGTTGTAGCTGTTGTCGTTGCTGTTGTTGTTGTTGTTGCAGTTGTTGTAGCTGCTGTTGTTGTCGCCGCTGTTAGCATTGTCACCCACGCCATATAGTGTCAAAAATCTGCAACCAGCTAGTGTCGTCCGCCGTGCTCTGGCTATCTGTGTAGGCACACATAGTTGTTACGGGAGGGAGACAGAATTCCTTATTGTTGTTGCTGGAGCTGGTGCTGCTGCTGCTGCTGGAGTTGTTGTTGCTCCTCTTGCTTTCGCCTCTCGTCTTTCCCAATCTCGGCGTCATCGTCTGGCGTGCGTAGCATGCGTAGGCATGTCCGACGCCGACTGGACTGTCTGTCACCATTTCGGAAGAACAAGACAAGGCGATTTTGGCGAACACAGAGGGACTGTCTATCGCCCTCACAACGTTGACGACAACAACACCGTCGACAAAGACCATCCAAGTGTTACTTTGCGACGATACATTCAACAAGCGAACGAAAAACAGCAGCAGCGGCAGCAGCAGCAGATACGGCAGACAGAAAAAATAGATGCCAGAAGAAGAGAAAAAGAAAAAAAGAGCATGTTTTTGTTGAAGACGAAGAAGAAGATGAAAAGCAAAGGCAGGTGGTAACGGTGCAATGACAACCGGCGCTAACCGGTCTATCTATCTGTGTAGAGCACAAACATGTTTCTGGCGTCAGGCAGCATATTGTCATGGTTTCTGCTGATGTTCTTGTTACTGTTGTTGTTGTTGACGATGGTATTGTTGTTGTTGATGATGATAGTATTGTTGTTGTTGTTGTTGTTGATGATGATGATGGTATTGTTGTTGTTGACGATGGTATTGTTGTTGTTGGCGATGGTATTGTTGATCGTAACTGTCGCCAAGTTCTGTCGCCAACAAACACACTTGCGTGCCTCTTCTGCTTCAGATGTTGACAACTGCGACGGGGCAGGGGCGCGTAAACGCAAACCGAGAGGAAAAACGAAGCCGAGCCGGAGTAGACTCATTGTTGTATTCGTTCCATTACTACTACTAGTTAGTCAGTAGCAGCAACTGCGCTATGCTATGACGACGGTGATGATGATGATGACAACGACGACGATGACGACGACGACGATGAGTAATGGGATCATTTTCAGCGGTAACGATAACTACATACAATGGCGACACGACGAGGCATTCAACGTCGTGGTTAACTAGGTGGTTGGTTAACTAACCCGATCGATTCGGTGCCTTAGTTCGTTCAGCAAACTACGAGTATGTTTCTATGCTGCGCCATGTATCAGAGCTGCGCGTGGCAGCTCTGAATCGCACAATCGGTAGTTGCGGTAGAAGAGAGCATAGCTAACTCCACGATGACTTCATGTCATCATCATCATCATCATCATCACACAAGATAGAGAGAGTGCAGAGTATGTTTATACATACAGAGTGTCCGAACAAAGGCGGAAAATGTTCATAGAGCGGAAAATGTTCGTAGAGCGGAAAATGTTCATAAAGCGGAAAATGTTTCAAATAAAGTACAGTTGTTTTGCTGTAGACTTAGTATCTCGAGTCGAGCCCGGTGGCGTGCGTGGTGTATTCGCGTGCGCCTCGCGACCGGAGAGAGAGACACACAGGTGCACGGGTTCGATCCCTACCGTTTTACTTTGGTGTTTATGTACTTGTAGGGTCCGTCTTACGAAGCAATGCAACAGCAAACCCGTAGACGTTAAATGTTGGCTGAGGTCAGCCCCGAAAAAAGAATTTAGTGCCAAAGTTTCGATTTGTTCATAAAAAAAAATTATATATATATATATATATATGAAAGTCAGATTTATTATCGCACATGTTTTATAGAAATAATACAGTTTAAAGATTTGCATATGTATACATACACACATTTGGACCTATAAATAAATAGATATGTAAAAGCTGTGAAGTTAAGACGCGAACTTGGTATTCTAGATTGGCTAGAGACGGGACTAGGGTACAAGAGGCAGCTTGATATCTACCGCAAGATAGTTTGCAACGTTAGCACACACATGATGTTGAGACCATTCAATTGAGGGACAAAAACATGGGTTATCATGCTCCGATACCGCTTACCATTGACTGTTTGTGCATACCCGGCTTTGAGGAGAAATGGTCCACTGATCGCTATCCATCCCAAAGGCCACACCAAGCATTGACACGTTTGAGAAGCATCCAATACGCACAAAACTCACGTGAATTCTCGTCACTCCAAAAGCGACAATTTGGCTTGTTTACGAAACCATCAACATATAAATGGGCCTTATTGCTGAAGATAATATTGTTCAAAAACATGCCGTTCGATTACAATAAGAATGCGTTGTTGTGTCGACTAGCGACCCCAGTTTAGTAATGGCGAACTGTCCACCATGGACGTGTTTAAAGCCTTGGCTGTTAAACCACAGTAGCAGAAGTAGCGCTAAAGTCAAAATTTCCGCCTTTGTTGAAACACCCTGTATACGTACGTTCTTGCATATATGCATGCTTTTGCCAAGCCAAATTTTGAAAAGCTGTGATTTATATATGTATATATATATATAGGTAATTTTAACTTAATCACGCTATGTTCGCACACATATGGGCAATTCAAAGTTGTCCAAGCTATCTATTATACTTGATAAGGATATAGGTTACCCTAAGGGAATATTATAGAGACAATAAGGCTATTTCAAAGAAGAACTCTTTTTACGTGCCTACGTAGGCTGTTTGAATACCGACTAGAAACACAAAAAGATATCTGCCTTTCGGATAGCGTCACGCGGCCGGCATCAGAAGACTCGATGTTTTAGTATTTGGTAACCGTACGAGTACTGTGAGCGCGGGCGATGACATCGCGTGCAAACTCGTCGCTGCCTTACGAGGTCGTAGAGAGATCCTGTCAGTGCTCTCTCGCACAGAGAGCGCAGAGACGCCTCTCGCGAACCACCACCAGGCAAAATCTACACCACATATAAGCCGTACGTATGTATGTATGTATGCTCTATGCATTTTATCACAATGAGACGACGGTTGGTTATTTATTGTAGCAGTGATAGGCGGTCCTGTTCTCGACTGATCTAGCAGACAAGGCCCGTACGCTGTGTGCTGAGCTCGACCTGAGGGCCTATCGTTTTCTCCGCATGTTTAGGAGGCTGTGCGAAAGCTAAGTAAGCTTCAGATATGTCGCGGTACGTGATGATTGATGGCGATAACGCTCGGACGCTTATGGTGGCTCGTGGAGGACGAAGAAGATCGAGCATATATGTGCACACATTTAAGTTCTTGTACTCACATACATTCATACTTGATGTTAATACAAACGCATATGTGTGTGATTGTGTTTCGTGTGTATACTTACATATATACGTAGAAAGAAAGAGAAAGAGAGTTATCCCTAGAGATAGTTGTTGGCACACATCTTCCAGCTATATTTCTATTAAATAGCATAGACCTCAAAGCGACGGACGATACTTCGAATACTTATTTAAGTCAGTCTCTTGTGCTTCCCAGTTGGTGAAATACCTATACTGGTTTGGAAACCCCACCCTAAAAAATCTTGAAGATGTACACGAAATCAGGTCATCTTTTCGTTGGCTATAAGCAGCGCCTTTAAAAGTGTTTTCAATCATATATTATTATTGGAAGTGCAGATATTTTCGTATTATGTATGTGTGCATATATGTTTATATTATTATATATGTGTATTTAATATGTGCATCGATTGTCTGAGGTCTCACATTTATCTAAAACTCAGTCTTGTTTAGTAGTTTACGTGTTTGAACTGAGAACAAACGCATTACTACCGTGCATTTTCGCGTATTTTACTTCCCCCCCCCCCTTCCAGTATGGGTTCAGTAAATAGTTTTATGACGTCTAACCTATCCTCCGTCGCCTACGGGCCTGGAATCGCCGTGAAGCAGGATATCTACAATGCACCGAACGCCGCAGATGTCCAGGGTTTATTTTGTGACGTCTACAGGATACGCAAATAGTGCTGGCGTTATTTTTGGTGGTCGTGTCTGTGACGTGGGAGCTGTCGTTGCCAAATTTTGGTCGAACGTTTGCCGGTACAGTTGTACAGAGCGCGGATTTTTTTCTAATTTGTTTTTTATAAAGGATGCCTTTAGACCACAAGTCGTCACCTGAGTCGATGGACTTTTCGTCGAGGTTGCGGGCATAGTGGGTCAAACACGCGAGGTCTCTCCACAGATACGACTCTATATTTTGCTCGTCTGTCTCCCTTTCATTTATCTCCGTATATATATATATATATATATATATATATATATATAAATATATATATATATACATATATATATATATATATATATATATATATATATATATATATATATATATATATATATGTTTCTTCTAGGACTCATACTAGTAAATCATGTCGGTGTATCATTTATCAATAAACACAAAACATTCATTTTCTCTCTCTCGATCTTCCAGCATCCAGCGTTTTTATTTTACGTGCACGTACCGAAAAGCGTACCTGTCAGCTAGCCAGCCGGGCTTTCATTCAATGTGTTCTCGTGTTTTTGCGCTACGGGACCCGCTGAGCATGATGATGATGATGATGAGGTGTTGAGGTTTTTAGGCTGCTGCAGTCTCGCCTCGCCGAGAAAGGCCGACTTCAGTCATTCAGTTACTAGTCGAACGGATTAAACGGCGCTGAAGTTGTTAAGCATGCTGCTATGCTGGTTAGGCACAGAAATAAAGACTGTTAATTGCTGTTCAACTATTACCGAAGACGATATATATATATATATATATAATTTTTTTTGTGGAGGAGGGTGAATACTTTTACGCACTGTTGCTATTTGTGAGGGGAGCTCCCCTCTCGAGCCGTGTGGGCTCAACTGGCGGTTTGATGTTGGTCCGCCATGACCTTAGGCTTCACTCTTTAATGGCCCGGATATGCATGAAGCAGTACTATGGGCTATTGGGAGTGGCGAGCGTCTAACGCCATATATATATATATAGTATGTTGTATTTGCTTTATCAGCATACAGTTGTTAACAGTTGTTCGAACGTGTCGCCTCGATTCAAGCAAGTGCTATTTAGCTGCTCTCATCTCTTGGCGCCGATTATATATGATTTTTTTTATATTTATGATTTTATAGACTATTCATTGTTGTTACTAACTATTATCGAAGACGACTACTTGCAGTGGCTTAACTATAGCCAAAAACGGCTCTGATGGTATTTCAATAGTTAATGTGCAACGACTGCGACGAGGCGCTTGTCGACAAGCAAGCGACGCATTAGTACAGCCGCACTGACCGCAGGGCTGATGATAATGATGATGCTGTGACGGGCTGACACGCGCGTCACGGCGGCAAGAGATCAATGCGTCGTGAGTAAAGTTTACTGCTGGTGCCGCCATTGCAAGCACAGCGTTTCATCACAGCGAGCGTTACCGTTGTTGTTGGTTGTCGTCGTCATCGTCATCATCATCATCATCGGCGATTTTCGGTCGCTAGCGGGGCGGGCTACTGCTCCGGTCGTAATTGCTGGTTCTGTCACGGTAAATCTCCCGCCACCACGATACCTCAACTTCTTCTTCGGTCGGGTCGTAGCCCTGTAGCGTCGAATGTAAGTACATGCATTATGGCGCGCAAAACAAAAATCCCCTCGACTGACGTAATAAATGAACAAAGAAAAGCAAGGACAGTGACGGCGACGACGACGACGACAACCATCGGATGATTTCGTGTTGACGCCTACGTTATTAAGTCCATGAAGAAAAAGAAGATGAATAAACAGTGCAAAAAGAAGAAGAAGAGAATAAAGGGAAAAAAGGCGTGAAAGAAACTAGAGACAAAGAGGTCGAGGAACAAGCGAAGAAAAATTGAGAGAGAACGTTCTTGATGGTCGGTGGGTCACCACCGGCCGCTTGCTGCCATGAGACACGGGGAGAATGTTCTGCATACATGTCTATACGTACGTGTGACTGTCCGCTACCGCGCTCTCACTCCGTCTCTCTTTTTCAGAGTGATGTATATATATATATATATATATATATATATATATATATACATCACGCTGTGTCTCTAATTCTATCTCTTTGGCTGGCGCGTGCCCTAGCGGTCTTGGGTGAGCAATTATCAAACTACTGCTTCCGCCTAGGCATGTTCTAGGTACAATATACGAAAAGCCAATCCGAACATGCATTTTTATCGGTGTTCTCTAGCCTACGAGTGTGTCTGCTTGCCGGAGGTGAGTTTATCGATCGATACAGTCTCGGTATGGTCTTATGAACCTATATGTGCATGCAAGCATATATATAAATAAATATATATATATATATATATATATATATATATATATATATATATATATATATATATATATGTATATATATATATATATATATGTGTAGTCCCGTTTCTGCTTAGGTAAGCGCCACACTGTCACACAGAAAAAAAAAGAATGATGAACGAGAAAAATGCCTTAATGTTTTATGCTATCTCAGGAGCCTAGTGCGTAGTCGGTGCATACGGACCTAGCCTCATAGCAGCATAATGCACTCGTAGCCTTCGATGTTGTAGTAAAGTGTTTATATTACAGTTTATACATATATATATATATATATATATATATATATATATATATTGGTGTTGTTTGTACAATTAATGTTTTGCAGTTTTCTGCCAAGCACGCATACGTCTTACCGACGGTTGCGGTTTGTAGTATTCTTTCTTATCGGATATATACTCGTAGAGTTTTTTTTTTTTGTTTAAGTAATAAATGCTCATCTTTATCTATACACGTGTGCCATTTATTAAGAAAGCTATACGGGCACATATTTTCAAAGGAAGAATAGCACAAGAATTACTACGCTATCTACGCTTTGACATGACACCAAGTTTAACAAGTATTCAACTTATATTACTGGAATTAATGATAGTGGCGATGTTTTCTTCTGAGGCAGATGATGTCCGTTGCTGTTTGTAGAGGAATGCGGCTTGCCTTATATGCGGCGCCATGGGTGGACACGAAATAATTTGATACCAGTGAAAACGTTCTTCATTATAATTGTAAAAGTTAGACACTTATAACAAGAAAACGTTGAGTAATAATCATATTAAATATAATCCTAAATCGTACTGCTTGCCATTCCGATGCTGGATGAACTACCAATGGCTAGGATTAGCGGAAGGTGAGCGCCTGACTCCAGTGACGAATACAACGCCTCGTGACCTTTTGGCTCAAGCGTCCCCGACGTCTCCGTCATGTCGCTGCGCGTGCTAGATGAATAACAACACCACACGAGCTGATCTCACACACACACAACCAAACAAGCACTGCCGTGGCATGTCAGGCGGAAGATAGGGTTTGTACAGACGGACAAATCGATCGACCGACCGACTGCGTACGCAGCGTGAATAAAACCGCCAGATGAAAAGTGTGGAACGAGATTAGAAAGGGAGAAGAAAATTAACAGCGGACAGACAATAAAAACCAGCACACGCGACAACAACAAAGCATAAATAGAAAAAAAATACCTAGAACAAAGATGGAGGAGGAAGAGAAATGAGAGTAAAGCGATTTGGCAGCCCCGCAAATGTGGGTAAACCAACGACACGCAGCAGGGCAGGCCCATCCCTGACAACGGGGGTGACTTCAGAACAGCGCGAATATTTAGGTTTACGCATGTGTACACAACGTACAAACATAGGTCGTGCCGCCGTGCTGCCGGTTGGTGGGATGTATACAACTACCCGGAAGGTGGGATGAACGAAGCTCGAGAAAATATGAGAGAAGAAGAGCAATTTTGAGATCGAGAAAGGGAAAGAGACAGAAGAGAGAGATGGCAAGGAAAAGAAGGACGAAGGTCAAAGCATGGATAATGGTGACTGGAATTCAGCAAATTGGTGAATTGTACGAAATCAACGACAACAACAACATTGGCATTAATAACAACAACAACAACAACAACAATAAGATGATAGGCAGAATGATGGCATGCGCGTGAGAAGCATATATCTAAATATGTTCCAGGCAAATATGTCTATATACATATATATATATATATTGTGGTTTATATATATATATATTGTCGGCGGGTCAGTGGCAAAAAGATATACGTGTATTCCAGGATTGTTGTTCCTAAGTATGCCGCTTGCAGTGGTTTAGAATAGTGTAGAATTGTACAAGATCCGCTGCTGTACAATTGGGTGCGTCTTCTTCTACAGGACAGACGATTGGAGGAGCAAGAGCCAGAGAAGTCGAAAAAGACGTGGACGGAGATGGAAACGACGATCAGGAAAAAGCAGGGGGGACAGGCGGGATAACCACGAGGAGGGCGGCTGGTATCAAGCTGGTAGACAGGACCCCCTGTGGCCATCCTGTGAGCGCCCGGCCTGACTAACCGCGCAGTCAGGCCGGGCGCTCCTTTAGGCCAAGACGGCCGGCTAAATGCCAAAAACACGTGGACGTGAGCGGCCCCCGGGGGTCTTGGCACATTTGCATTGAAAAGCCTGGCGGGGCGCCTGGAACACATAACTGCGACGACATAGCTTAGACGAGTAAAAGCCGTTAGCCGTGGTGCCGCCGGTGATCATCAGACGATCCGGAGAGAGTTCTCGATATAAGTACGCTATGACCAACTATTTCACCGACAATTACTGTTACTTGCTGCTTACCAACAGTGAAAATCAGCCAGCTGCTGCCGCTGCCTGTTGTTGTTACAGCCACCAGAGTATTTCTCCTCTGCTTTCGATCAAAACGCAACGTCAACAGCTTGACGAACAACAACAACAGCAACAACAAAACAACAACGCAACAACAATGTCGGTGTCAAACAAACATCGCAAACTTCACAATTCATCATCTTCATTTACAATTGTCAAAAGCATAGTTGTCACAGTTAGCGTTGTCTCCCGCCGGCGCCGATAACCTTTTTCAGTGCTTAACTGTTCTGGCTCGTCTGTTCTGGCCCGTTATCGGCCTCCTTTCTTTTCTTCGGCTTCTGGCTCGGCGGTTTCGTTCGTAGTTCCGTTCGTAGTACATCCGCTACGTCCGCTGGCGTTGTCTAGCCTGCCAATGCAGTTTTTCGTCGTTTTTTTCGTTTTCGTTTCGTTTCTTGTTGTTGTCGTGTTTAGTGCTTCGTTTTTTTTTTGGTTAACTTTATTATCATCACCGTCGTCCTCGTCGTCAACTTTGTCGCGTTTTTGCCTCTCTTTTCGTTTATTGCCTCCCCATACATTCATCCATCTCTCTCTATCTATCCCAATTTTCTTCGTCCCTCCTTTATTTCTCGAGACAACTCTTCATTGACGTGGGCTCGTGCCTTCACTCTGGGAGGAAAACAAAGGTTGTTTTTATTCGTCTCCTCGTCGTCGTTTTCCCAATTTTTGTGTCGTTTTTTGTTTGTTTTCTTCTCGCTTTCTTTCTGGTGACTACTACTACTGCTACTACTATTGCCATCATCACTATCACCATGATTCTTCTCTTGTTTTTGTTCTATTTTCTTTTGTTTCGTTTGCGTGTTTTCTTTTTCGCTTTCTTCTTCGTTTTTGGTCTTCATCGTTGTCGTCGTCGTCATCGCTGTTGTTGTTGCTGGTTTCATTGTTTGCTGGCATGGGCGGCGTCGGTAAGGGAGGGCAGCGGTACGGGCGGCGTCGCCCTACGTCGTCAGCCCAACATTGACGACGGACAAAGGGGTGACCCATGATGATGGGCCAAGTGACTGGAAATGGATCGTTTTCCCTCATCCGTCTATTGGTCGGTCGGTTGGTCCATAGACGTTCAACGACCAACAGCTCAAAACACATTACGGCACCAGATCTCCAACAGCCTCCTAATGAGAATGATAATGGTTGTCATAACGGGTGGCCGCTACCAGATCGACTACTGTGCCACCGCCCCTAACCGCCACCACCACCACCACCACCACAACTACATCTACCAGACTATACTATGATCGATTCGTTTATTGATTGATCCATCTGCGGATCCAAGCATGTATTTATGCAACTTCATTTTGACTTGTCAGCTATCGACAACGCGAGGCACCGATACACAAACCAGTTGCTGATCATATATATATGTATATAAATACTCGTACACATGGAGTGTGTTTTGACGCAAATGTTTTTAATTCTAATTCTTTAACAGCTCTCATATATATATATATATATATATATATATATATATGCAAACCCTGCGGGCGACAGTGTGATTTGTAGCAACTCCAATGATGCGATAGAAAAATCCCGTTGACTCGACTATTGGAGCCGTGATGAATATACAGATATGTGAACGTGTGTATTCCCTTTTACGCCCAATATGTCAACCAACCACTGGTTCTTAAAGCTATATATATATATGAATATATATATATATATATATATATCGTTTAAATACTTGTGTATACCCACATACACAGATACTCGCATTCACACATTCTCCCGCTAAAGCATGTATACGTACAAGTGAACGAGATTCGCGGTTTTACATCGCGCGCTATATATATATATATATATATATATATATATTTATTTATATTTAGAGAGAGAGAGAGAAATCAGGAGAGTGGAATGGTATGGATTGGCGCAAAATCGCAACTAAACAAACAGGATTAGCACGAGCTTGATTTGGCCAAGACGGCAGTAGTGAGAGAATAGAACACAAGTTGGCCTAAACTTAATAGACAGCTTTGTCGTATGAGGAATAATAACGACCAGGCGAGGATATTCTGGCCCGAACGAGTGCAAGCAGCGTAGCTGACTACTCATTGTGGCCAACACAGCGTTCCAATCACTACGCATCGCTAGCCGGCCGCCACCGCCGCCAGAAAAAAACAGTGAAATTGTTATTGTGCAAATAATCCATAACTGCAAACAACCCAGCAGCAGGCGAGCTCATAAATGACCATCAACCGCAGCGTGCTGTCCATCGTGTGCTAATCGGGGGTGCTCTTCTCTACTCGCTCGCAATTTTGTGGCTGCATTTAGCACATACTGAATGATGATCGAATCACCACGTATCAAATACGTTTAGCAATTTGATTGCTTCGATAGTGCAATTCACGTATGTACAGCCTCGTGTCGACAAAACGAGCCGTTTGAGCAGTCGGGTAACACGGCCGGTGTAGATAAACTGCCGACATTGATTGACGTTGAAAAGCATGTCAGAAAAATGCACGACAACAACAACAGCAACAACAACAACGACGACGACGACGACGACAATAAAAACAGTATGTTTAAATTCCTCAAAGACATCACAAATATTTGTAGCCAAATCATTGTGCTGCATTTTTAGCCGTAGGAATATGGCTAGCGCAATGAACCTTGGATCGGGCTTCACGTGAGAGCGAAACGACGTTCTTGTAATGGTACTCGACAATCCGTGGCTTGGCGGCAACACATCAAGATATATATATATATATATAAAGTATTATATGGAATCCCTAAGCGAAATTTGGCCGCACTGTGAAAACTTTCATAAAGCAAAAGCGTCTCGTCTAAAAACGAGGAGAGCGGAGGAATCATTTTCAACTCTATTGCTAATCTTTTTTGATCGTTTTAAATGAGTCGACATATATATATATATATATAGCACTTTGGAGTGGACATTTATCTCCGTGCGAACGTGATATATATATATATATATATATATATATATATATATATATATATATATATATATATATATATTATTTTTAATTATATTATTATTATATATATATTTTAATTTATTTGTTTATAGCGCACTGCACTTTGGTACAAACTTGCCTACTCAAGCAGCCCGTTGTCCTGCTTCATACGTACTATAAGAGAGTTCAGCGAGAGCGTATGTAGCAAGCATCATGAATCGTCGTCGGCTTAGCTCGAGCAGGGTACAACAACGAAAGCCTTGCTTGTGCTTCTGTGACTGCTACAGATGCTGCTGTTGTTGTAGTTGTTGTTATTCATGCAGGCATGCCGGCCACCGTTAACGTTGCTGCAGGCGGGCTGTCACCGGGACGGTGGGGCTACTGCTGCTGCTTCTGCAAGAAGCCTGCGTGTCACGTCGCGACGCAAGAAAAATTCGATTGCTTCCACAGCGAAATAGCAAAAACTGTCCGCATTCTTCACGGTACGGACAGCAGCTAGTAGCATGGTTGCGCTGGCTCAGCACAATCCTATCGCTTCCTGGACTTTGCGCTTCGTACGCGTCAACACAGGAGCAGTTTCGTTGTCGTCCTGTGTTGTTGTCATCATCGTGTGTAGCCGAAATTTCGTTCTCTTCGCCGGCAGCAGCTTCTCTCGCCCCCGCTTCTTTCTTGAATCTCCGTCCCCCAAACCACCCCATACACGCTCATATGGATTTGCCCCCCTTCGACTTGTGCGTATGAACAGCGTTCCGCAGCAGCGCAGAAATAGCAACAAAGCTTGTGAACAAAGCGTGTCCTAGTGTCTACATGAGAGTTGAGCCCGGTGGCGTGGTACATTCGTCTGCGCCTACGCGCGACTGGAGGAGACACATAGGTGCGCGGGTTCGAGCCCCACCGTTGCACATTTGTATTTATGGGGGTCCGTCTTTCGAAGCAATGCGAAAAGCAGTCCCATGGACGTTAAATCTTTGCTGAGAGTCAGCCCAGAAAGTATTTTTCAGTGTCTACAAGAGAAGGTAGCAATCACATTACTGGGTGTTTGCTGTAAAGCGATGATGGTTACAATAAACGCGGCTTGTGTTGAAAGCTAAACGGATCCAAAGATGGACGTAATAATGATGAATGTAGAGGCTGGCGGTCGAGTTCGACCACTCTACGATAGTGTGCCGGCTTACACACTCGACTCGACCGTGGGTGATGTCTTCGAGTCATACAGAGACACAGAACTTGTTCTTGGATACAAGCCGCTGTTGTCCCGCAGCAACATGCGGTTTGCTCAGCGGTTTCGTACAAACTGCCTTGGCGATTTTTTTCGCCGACTTTAATTGGCCTATTCTTGGTTGCCAGAGGGGGAAAGCGGAACATCTGTGTGTTTGCATTCTTCTGTTGCGAAAACTTGCAGATTGTAGTCATAAATGCCTGTATATATAAGTTCCAGTTTGTTCCATCTCGCTTTGTCCCGCTTTGTGTTTAGCGAGTTACCCTTACTGTGCGTCTTTACTTTTGGACTCGTTTCTTATGATTTTTTGGCACGATTGCAATTCTCACTACTAATACTACATTGTTACACTGGCTATTAATTATGTAGCATCTCCAATGATGCGATAGAGCAGTTCCGTTGAATCGATTATTAGAGCTGTGATATATATATTCCAGATATGTAAACGTGTCTTTTCCCTCTACGTACAGGATGTAAAATGTCGCGGAACTGCTCTCTCGCATTGTATTCGATGGAATCTACCTTGCACTCGACAAGACGCATAGAGATAGCTGTATTTTTCTCCTTGCTATCACGTCAACAGGACGACATTTCAAGACGATATTTTTTTATCAATATATCGACATGAAACACTTACATACGCTATGTATAAGGTGCGCGCCAAAGACTTTGAAAGGCGTCTAGGGCGTTGTCAGGTTACAAAGCAGAACGCGCTTTGCTTGTGTGCACCGTAATTTTTTCCCTACGTTTTTTTTTATAGACGGCTGTTTGTGCTGGCTGTCTTTTTATAAATTATATTATCTCTCTAATACGTACAGTGGCTGTAGTGGGTGCGAGAAATACAGTAGCGTTCCTATATTACACAGTAGCAGCAGGAGCAGTTCTAGCAGTAGAAGCAACAAGGACGGCTGCAGTAACACGAGCTGCTGAAGTCCGTTGTCCATCTGTCAGACAGTGGTGACCAGTCAGCGTGGCAGTGCACGCGCACAGGTCACGTTGGGTGGCGAAGCGTGACGCTTCGCTGTGAATAACGTGAACAACAAGAGCTTACAGTAGCAACGACAACAACAATAACAACAACAGCAACAAAACAACAACAATTACAACAACAAAACAATAACAACAACAACAACAACAGCAACAACAACAACAACGAAAACAACGGCAATAACAACAACAACAATCACAGGTGTCTGCTTTGTCTATGTGCCAATGCGTAGTGCGGCTGGTCACCCGCTACTGCGGTTCCACCTCATACACACCCATAGACACATGCCTGGTTCTTTCTGCCCAAAATCTCGAGCAAGAAAACACGCATGAATGACTGTGAAGTGCGGCATCTAGCCAACAACAACAACAACAACAACGATAACGATGACGACAACGACCACGACGACGACGACGCCAAAGTTCGTGCCGATCATAGACGCGTCGTTACCGTTGATCGTGACCTCCGCCCCGTGACGTCGACGTAATCGTGGCTGGCGCTCCAGAACCCCAGCTGGGGTGGGCTATCTATCTGGCTAGCTGGTTGAATGGCTGGCTAGCTGCCTGAAGGTGGGTCCTTTCCAACACCACCACCACCGCTACCACGGTGGGCCGCCGCCGCCACTGCTCTAAGCAGTGATGGGAGGCGAACAAGAAAAAACCACCGCTGCTTCCACTTTGGATTCCGCCGATCTATAAAAGCACTTCCAGCGGTTGTGTCAGCAGTTCTGTGGGGTGGTTTTTGCTGCGCGGTTGCCGGGCCCAGAAGTAGTAGCAACAACAACAACAACAGCAACAATGACAACAACTGCTAGCACTACACTTACGACTACTGCTACTAATACTACTATAATAACAACAACAACACAACACAACAACAACAACAACAACAACAACAACAACAACAACAACAACAACAACAAGTACTACTACTACTACTACTGGTACTACTAAAAATTGGAAAGGGATTCTCACCCTATCATAAAGCCAAGATAAATATGACAGGCAGATCTACACACAGGCAGATAGATAGACCACCGAGCATGAGTGCGAATTTTACCGCACTGACGCGGAAAAAGGAGATTTCATTGCGTAGCGTGCTACATTACGCACACACTATTTCGGCATATTACATGATACCGCTGATTGCATGTGTGACGCCCACGGATACGGCTAAGTGCCTTAATAGCCGCCCTTATATGGTACCCAGAAGGTAGGTGAGCTGCTTGACAGGTCCCAGCGCTCTCGTATCCCACGCAGTCCTTGGGATTCAAAAGGCCTCGAAGTCAAGGTTTTCCAAAAAAAAACACGATCCAGTTATTTCGTGACAAGCATATATCTTAAGTCGACCGGCTGGATAGAAAATAGCATAAAGCGTCTTCTCGGAGCAGTGTTGGGTTCCACTTCCTAGATATTTAGCCTTAACTGGCGCAAGAGACATAGAAGAGTACGTATACATGTCTCTTGCGCGCATTTATGCATGTATTTGCAGCTAATAATAAAAAAAGAAACTTGCATTCGAAACAATGAAAATACATATTGAAATATATACCTTAAAACACGTGTTACAAATAAGAACCGCGTCTATTAAAGTTGGATTTTTCCCTATTAATATACTTTTTGCCAGCCTGATTAAGCTATTGCCTGGGCTGCATGAAAGGCTAAAACTGATTACATTAAAGAATTTCCTTTGCCTATGTAGTAGTTTTTAATTGTGCAATTAGACCACTGACGTGGAATGTGATCGCGTGGAATGTGTTTGTTCTGTCCGATCATATCGCGCTTTGTGAGAACAAGGCCATCCAATTGTTGAGTGAGTATCCATATGAGAAAGCCAGTTGCAAGTTATTTTCGCTGCGCCGCAAAATATTTACTCAGTAAGAAAGAACAATTATCTTGGCTGATCATCGTCATCATCATTGTCATCATAAACACGAGGAGGACCAGTATTTCACTATATGCACGCAGCAACACTTGTGTTAAGTTTTGCGTTTGTGAAATAGCGGAGCAAACTAGCACGAATTTCGCAGTTTCGCTTGTTTCTCTTTGATTTTGATTAGCTGTTGCTGTTGTTAATTGTGCTACTTATGATGTTGCTGTTGTTGTTGTCGTTGTGCTTGCCACTTCTCCTGCCTGTATTGTTGTTGTTGTTGTTGTTGCTGTTGTTTCACTACTGTTAGCACTGCAGTGTTGTACAATCCTTTTACTTTCTGACAGGATAAACTTCAGATCTCATCGCTCTGGCAAACGGCGTGTTTGCAGTTGCTGGGTTGGGGCGGTGCGGCGGCTTTTATGCTCCTCTCGTTGTGTTGGTTGTGGCGGCATCGGTGTTATCATTACAATGTTTTGAACATGCTTTTGAGACGGAGGCGTAGGACATCGCCGAACGCTGGCTTTTGGAAGCCGCAGAAGTTGCGGCGTGTGTTGCACAGCGACGATGACGACAACGACGACGGTGGCATCTCAAAGTCATGGGTGTCTATTTCTACTCGTCTCCGATTCATACGATCCAGAGATGACATAAAGACGCGACAATGCAGGAGGAACGTGATCACAAATAGCCTGTTGTGTTCCTGTTGCGTCACTGTAGCGCGGTAGCTGACTGACTTCATTGCCAACTGCGACCGACTACGGTATGCACGGCCAACTACCACGCATCATCATCCTTCTTATGCCGTTGAATTGCAGTTTAATGACGTTCGTATTGTCAGGCTTAAGCATTCGCCTGCCTGCCTGCCGTGGCACTCCTCTGCTGCCAAGAAACTGCCCAAATACGCTCAACGTGGCTAAAAAGGTAACGACGAAATAATAGATCTGGATAGATTCATACCAGACAACACTCTGAACAAGTGTGTATGTTCATGCCTACATGCAACGCCCCCTCCTACCCGATGAACCGTAAAGAAATTGCGCCTACACGCCTGTCCATTCAAGAACGTCTCGTATAAAAGTCGCGCTGAGGAGTTTTAGCCCGGTGGAAAAACTTTCATGAATATTTTATTCATTATTGATTTTTTTTTTACATTACAATCAATGCACAACAGTGTGGTCTGACATTACGAAATAAACTAGTCACTGACATTCTGTATGAACTGCAAACATGTTTTTTCGCATGTTCAGAATATATATATATATATATATATATATATATATATATATATATATATATATATATATATATATATATACATACATATATATAGTGCAGTTGATAACAATCAAACAATGACTTAAGCGGTTCGTTGCCTCTGAGATGCATCTCGTTCCAATCCACTTACCCCGTTACCGTATATGATACCTGATTTGGGTCAAGCGCCAGCCTAGAGCCACAATGTCGGAGACTGTCGGCGACTTCAAGTCGCGGTTGTCCGTTACCGTGCATGTCGAAGTTATCATCTTCCACGGTGACGACAACAATAACAGCAGCAACAATATGATTACAACAATTAACAACAATAAAAATTAACACACAGCAACAACAACAACAACAACAACAACAATCTAATTACTGTTACGATCGTGTTGTCGTCGATTGATCATGACGATGATGAGAACGACGGTGATGACGATCTAGTCTTGTCCGTAGCTGCAGCTCCTTCATCTTGTTCTTTGTTTTCTGCAGCTGCTGTTGCAGAAGCTGTTGTTGCCAGCAGTGTTGCTTCTGTCTAAACAGCGCGAGCGGCGGCATCTTCCCATGATCACCCCAAACGGTCGTTGGTGGAACCACCCTTTCAGCCTCCTGCCCGGCCCGGCTGTTTCTGCTGCTGCTGCTACGCCCCGCTTCATTTAACCGCTTGTTGCTGGTTTAGTGCGCATGATGCGCACCGAAGAACCGTTTGGCCGTAATCTGGTAGCCCACCTGTTGCTACTCCTACAACTTCAGCGTCTACTCCTGCTAGTTCGGCGACTACATCTGTTACTTCGGCGACTAGTCCAGCTCTATTAGGGGAGTAACGAGTTAAGGGGAAAATGCGGTTTGCACACACACAGACCCAACTGCTGGAAACTCATCTCGTCTATAAGTGTAGGCCGATAGTGTAAGGTTCACCCCCCCCCCCCCCACTAAAAACCCACGGTCCTCTCTCCATCCACCCCCGCTGCCCGTGCCGGAGCTGTCTACCCAAACACTTTAAACATTCGGGGGAGATGAGAGCTTATTCATGGCTGGTCTTTCCCGGCGGTTTCGTGAGTATATCTGTGGAAATTGTGGTCGTTTAATGCGGTCGTAAGCATATCTATAAAAAATATCGTCGTTTCTTGCCACTGGATTAGAGATTTTTGCACTGACTTGCACATGCCGGGTAGGTTCCTCGCCTCCAGCGTGTAAGCGCGTTGATCTTATTGAAACCATCTCGAGGACTCGCTGCAACCACGGCGGACACATCCGAATTGTGTGTTCTGAAGTGTCATCGAGCAGTTTATCGGCGTAGTGGACGTACGCGAAACTTAGCCCGATCCTAAATAAAATGTAGGGTCATTCCACAGACGGCGGCGCTCTTCCGCCTTCAGATCGCAGAGAATAATTGCGGCGAGTAGAAACGCTGCTGTCCGGCACGCCATGATCGCTCCAAGGGCTCCAATCTGCCAGCGCAGACCGTTCCGGCTGGTTGCGGTTACTAAAAGTGTCAGAGGGGCGTGAGGCGTCGCTTGAGGCATGTGAAAAGCGAAATCAATGACTATTTTTTTGGGATTTAACTGCGTTCTCCGTCGTCAGGCTGATGTGGTCGGTGCCTTGAAGACCCGGTTGAGGAATACTCCGAGGAACCTTGCCGTGCTAAGGATTTTGACCTCTTCGCTGCTGAGGCTCCGTTTCGCCGGCCCACCAGACAAATTGCCTAGCTGCTAGCAGGGCCTCAGGCAAACGCCGCACGGCTTTCCGCATTTAGTGTGTAACGTCGGAGATTGCCTCGTTTGCACTCCTCTCCACTCCAGCTGGTCCAGTGCCCGGGCCTAGACAAGGAGGTCGGGGGGATCGGGAACACCCCACGCCGCAGCACGTCGTCAAGTGCTATGTGCCCCCATAGCAGGAGGTCAGATAGGGAGCCGTGTGGCTTTCCTGCAGTCAGATCGTTTTTTGGTTGTTTTTTTTTGGATCATCCGATCGATCATGAAGGTCGGATACGACTATAAGAAATAAGACTGCTCCTACAACTTCGACGGCTCCTTTGGCTACTTCCAGCGGCGAATGCTATTACTCTTTCGGCACTTACTTCGCTCGGACTGTTTCTGCTACTTCGGCGACTCTTTTACAAAACTTCTTCGGCGACTGCTCTTAGTACAGCGATTTCGGCGACTGCTTTTAGTACAGCGACTTCGGCGACTGCCTTTAGTACAGCGACTTCGGCGACTGCTCCTACTGCAGCGACTTCGGCGACTGCTTCTACTACAGCGACTTCGGCGACCACTTCAGCGACCACGTCGTCGCCACCGCCCCGACTGTTGTTGACGTTGGTTTGGATTTGATCACTGGTTTCCATTTGAAGGTCGCTCGCATTGGGTACGACTAGTCAATACCATAGACGCAGTGGTCGCCGCTTTCCGTGTGGCTAGTGTGGCTTTAGAACACAACGGCTCTTGGCTTCCTATTGAAGATGAACTATTGAAGAGGGTGACAGGAGAAGAAATAAGAGGGACAGGAATTTGAGCTACAAAGAGAGAGAGAGAGAGAGAGAGAACGAATGCAGCTGTTACGGCGGTAACGGGCAGATGCTATTGAGGTCGATGATGATGTTGGTCATTATGATAACGTTACTCAGCCGATAACTGTTACTTACGTGGTCACTAATAATAATAATAACTGCTACTATTACAACTACATACCGCCCACCACTGTGTGGCCAACATCCATGTAATAAAAAAAAAAAATATATATATATATATATATATATATATATATACATGAATGAATAAACCTTTACATTATATATGGTAGCTGCTAGTCTATTTTTGTCTGGCAGTGATATGAACTAGGCTTATGTTTGGATTACTACGCTAAAATTGTCGCTAGCTGACATTATATAGCTGGCCCGACTGCGTTATTTTTGGGTTTATCCACGTTTCCAGCATTTATGCTCATCAACAATGATTATTTTATTGAT